>VBSM01003204.1:42227610-42240588 GCA_008086735.1 Cheirogaleus medius | reverse complement strand
TTTTTACTTTGCAATATGCCAAACCACTTCTAATGCCGCAAGACTACACAAAAAGAACTGAATTCTAAGCCAACACTTTCACCAAAAAAATGTACTTTGCTAATAAACTTCTCTCACACCACAGGATATATCTACCAACTCATGAAGAAAGAAGATACTTATCATTAAGTCCTACTTTTCTTATAAAGCACTCCGTTGAATGGCTACTTTCTCCTGAGCTGGGAGACCATAATGCAGGAAGCATGACTTGCTCGCATATATCCCCAGTGCCTAGCACAGTGCTTAGCATATCATAGTGATGATTTTAAAAGATGAGAGCTAACATTTACTGAGTGCCTGTTATGTGCCAAGCCCTGTGCTAAATGCTAGATATACATGAAAGTCATTTAATCCTCATCATCACCTTGTATAGTAAATCTCCATCTTACAGATGAGAAAACTAAGGCTCCTTTAGTATAAGAAACTTGCCAAAGTGGTCACAGAAACATGTGTCAACTCTAGGCAGTCAACTTTCAGAGACCATGTTCTTATTCACTACTGTATATATTTCTTGAGTGAATAAATAAACTCCAGTTATAAACAACTTATCCTGAAAAGGAACTTTTGATGCACATATGCTACATTGGTCCTTCTTTATACCTGTATCAGGTGTTGTCTTTTCCTGATAGCATTAATATACCCGTATGACCTTCAGGGAGCACTGTTTCTATCACACCACCCCCAGCTGATAAAACAGTAAGACTCCAACCTGGACTTCCAGCCTCTGGTCTGGCTCCTCCAGGTTTGGGCAGAAGTCTGCACCCACCACTCTGCCAGCACATGCCAATGGAACCTGGGGGAATATGGCCAGGTTAGATGCTGGGTACAGAGGCTGCTGAGAACTGCATACAGTCACACTTGACGCAAACAGAAGGGGACATCCCAACTGCAGGTCTGAAACAGGCCATCACAATTGACATGTATTTGATCTTAGGAAGTAAAATATATTGTAAATACCATAAAACTATTATTTATCAGAAGGTAAATTCCAAGAAGAAAAGATCCACATAAATTTTGCTCCTCCCACCCCCTGCTGTATCCACAGCATGTAGCACACAGTAGGCATTTATTATCTGTGGTTAGGAGGAAGGTGACAGAAGGAAGGAAATAAGGAGAGGGCAAAAGATTAAAACATAGAATCCCTGCTTGACATTGGTGACTTATTTTTTCCTCTGTCCTTTAATATTTTCTTATGTAGAAATTAAGAAAACTATAATTCTCTGCTGTTTCAAGTACATTTCCACACTTAAAATATTTGTTCAAATTTATCTTTGCCTGTTCTTGGTGTACGCTAACACAGATAGATCTTAATTTATCAATATTTATTAGTTATTTACTTACTTGTAATTACTATCTTTAAGAACTTTGTTTTATAAGTGTTCTAAAAATAAAAATAGAAACAAAGTTATAATTCAATGAATGATTTTCTATATCTAAAATTCTATACTGAAAGCCATTAAGATATCCTTTCAAAACTAAGCTATCTATTATAATTAGGCAATATCATCCCTAAGTATTGCCTATCACTTGCTTAATTCATTTCAGATTTTTAAGATAAAGAAAAAAAGGATTTGGATTCCATCTACACATTTTCTGCTTTTTAAAATTTTCTCTAATCATTATTATTTCCATACACATAATACCTTCAGTAATCATATCTATCTATAAATACTTGAATCTCAAGACATCAACTAAGCCTCATTCCACCTTGGTCTTCTTTCCCCATCAAACACTCCTCTGGTGTTTTGTTTTCTTTGAATTTTTAACTCCAATTAAGATCATCTGTGCTAATCATGTTTCTTTGTTCAGAGGTTAGTTTTTAGCCAAGCATGTTGCCTTAAAAGGTGTTTCCTTCTACTTTTTGGCCCATAAATCAGTTCACTTGTCCAAATTTAAACAATTTTCAATAAATTCCACTATGCAAGTTCACTAGCATATATCACTAATAAAAAAGGCACTCAGTTAATCCTTCAAACATTTTTAGGTCCAACTCTCTTTCTTTTCAAGTCTCTTATTCTTTCTCCCTGCCTAAGCCCATGAGGTGAAATGAACAGAATATCATCTGTCTTTGAAGTTAATAACCAGTCTTTACCCATGAGTTTCGTCAGTGAATTCCAATGTGCCAGTGACCATGTGGGCATCTTACATATATAATAACCCACAATTCCCTCTCAACAATCTTATAGGATACAACCATCTCCATTTTACAAATGAAAAACTGAGGCTTGGAGTAGATACATAATTAGCTGAGAGTCACATGCTATTAAAAGCTGCAAAGCCCAGATTCAAACTTAAGAAATGAGAAAGAAAAGAAAGATTGAGAGTATATTTCAAAGAAGTTAATTTTTAAAACAATGTAATAACTATATTTAGTGGCATCCATTCTAGAGGCATTTATTGATGTTTCATATGAAAGAAAATACAAAGACAACAAAATGAAAAATGTCTTAATAGAAATCAAGACCTACTACTTGCTCTTTAGTCTAGGACAACATAAGCAAGGAAAAAGGGAATTCATCCTCTAAATTGAGGAATGAGAAAGAAATAGGGCATGGAACAAGAGCAGAGACACTGTACATTTATGTTGTGTCACGCATGGAAATAATGCTGCCCACCCCTCAGCTGACATATGAAGGGGTACTTATGAGTTCTGCAACAGCAATTCTCCCTTAAGGAGTGAACAATACAAGAGGGGAAATTAAACTTAGAATATTCCATACAAAAATGCATACCCCAAAAACCTTATAAAATATATTGATATAGCTAGGAGTGGTAGTGCGTGCCTGTAGTCCCAGCTACTGGAGAGGCTAAGGCAGGAGGATCGTTTGAGTCCAGGAGTTCCAGGCTGCAGTGAGCTGTGATCACACCACTGCACTCCAGCCTGGGTGACAGACCAGAGAACAGAGCGAGATCCAGGCTCTAAAAAAATAAAAATAAATAAATATAAAATAAAACCTCAGTAAATGTGACTACTCAACTAATTAAAGCAGATTCCATAAGCCAAAAAGTATATGTTGCAAATTAAGTGTAAATAACACCCTATTTCTCATACACAAAACAAATGCCTACTTACCTTAACATTATTTGACCATGTCACAAACACTAAGTTTCTAGTTCCTTTCTCTCTTCTCAGTCACAGAATGTACTTTATAAACAATCTCAAGAGGAAAGGAGAAAGTTAAACAACTACAATTACATTCAATTACAACTTCAGACACTTAGAAATACAAACTTTCTAAGAGAAAACAAAAAGGTCTGTGAATAAGTTGGGCAGAAGGGTGGCAAACTACCAGTATGTTTCAACAATCTTAATCACAAAAATGAACTAGTAGGGAAGTGGGTGGCACTCTCAAACTTTGAACTCCAGAATTTCTGAGCAGAAAAAAAAATCCATAAGGATCCATGAAAGTGGACTCCCATATTTTAAAAATGCGGAAACTGAGATGCACGCCAAAATTGGTTTGTGATATTCACTGATAGGTTCATGATCTAACAATATACCACACCCCTACCCCATCCCCCACAGTCAGTGTCATCAATTAGCATGGAAAACTCAAAGGAAACTCAAGGCATATCTCTTTCCTAATTTGTCAAAATGTCCCAAGGAAAATACAAAGGAGATAAAAGTTGATAATCTAATAATTAGTTGTAATTCTGCACATCTCATTCCACCTTTTGATTTGGAAGCCTCAGAAATTAGCCAGCTAGCCATAAGCGATCAAAAGCTGACAGAAACAGTAAATATAAATCGTCCATTTTTACAAAATGTTCACAGTGATTAAGATTATGGGCACTTTTAATTTTTATTCTTTTTGTATCTTTGCATATTTTGCTTTTACAGTAGTAAGCGCATTTAAGTTAAAAACAAAGAAAAATGCTGAACTGATCAGCAAATATTTCTAAACATTATGCCACAGGTATAATTACGGAATGATAATTATCTAGACCTGATCTAAATTTCATTCTCCTAGCACCGTAACAGGAAGCCAGAGGCCTTGAAAGGGACCCTCTGGAATCCCCAGGGTAAGCTGAAGCTGAGTGCATATCTACTCTCCTGTACATACCTCAAAGGAATCATGGTGTGTGAGAGAGCTATTTACAACTTACTTTGTGTATAATCAGCAGAAACAAAAGATATGACAACAAGCATAAAGGCCTCTCTCTCTCCTCTCAGGAGAATTCAGCAAGGGAGGGCCAGTGGGCATTCACTTAAGTGTCAAAAGGGCTTCCAGAAAACACATTTTTTTGTGAGGCAGGGAGGAAATATGGCAGGCTTCCTACACACCACACACACACACACACACACACTCGTTCTTTGTTCACTGAGATCACACATAAAGACTGTTAGGGTCCAGACTTCTGAAAAGAAGTCAGAAAAGCCCCAAGTTGTAAATAGGAGCTACCATTCTAAATATTTGAAGCTGAATGGGGGTGGAAGAGGGGTGGTAAGAAGGAGACAAAGGAAAAAAGAAAGGGGCACAGAAATGATAACTTGGGAAAAGAAATATGTTACCAAGAAATGGGCTTACAGAGTTAGGGCTGTTCTCGCAGAGTCAGGGTCCACTCGACATTTTATTTTATTTTTATATATTAAACATTCAGGCATCTTCCTGATAGGCACTATGAAAGTCACAGCCTAAATAAACAAACTAATTTCCATGTCAGCTCAAGTCTCCTCAGTTAGGCTGGCCCCAAGCCCAGGTCAGTTCTGAAGTATATGTGTTTTGGTGTCTTCAGTTTAGCAGTACTGAAGGGATGAAGGAAATGAATAGAATCTAAGAAGAACTTGGAAAAGAATGGATATACAAAATGAGTTTCAAAAAATAGAGGGAGAGAGATAACTAGACATAAAGTCCCAGCAGAGGACTCAGGGACATGGCAAGGCACAAGCACTGTCACATTCCAAGCCAGAGGGAAGCACTGACAGAATTTCAGCCTAATTTCAGTGGTGATACTATGCCAAGCAGCAAGAGGAAAAGTTACTCAGATAACACAAAGAATTCAGGAAGGCCATTAAGTGAAATACATTGGACAATAAGCTAGTGAGGAGCCCTTGTGCGAAAGAGCAGATAAAGAAATAAACAAATTACCCAACACTGTAAAGATGCACGCTAAACACATTCCTGCAAAATAAATACAAAATGAAAAACAGGAAGATGAGCTAGTAGCTAGGTATACAGTTAACTTCTATCGTAATTTTTCAGCCTACAATTTAACTAGAAGACAATATTCCAGGCTTAAACGTTCACTCCCATTGAACCACAGGATAAAACTCAGAAGGACCAAGAATACAAAACCTCGAGCTGAAGAATGAAACCGTTGCTCACTGATGAGAAAGCAGCAAGTTAGTCAAAATGGTTTTATCCATTTTCAAACATGGAGTGGCCAGAAATACAGTCATTCTTATAGAGGCCTTAGATGAGGCATGGTTGTATCAACAGGAACTCAAGAAGGATAAGGTATTTTACAGAAGAACTGAGCAGGACAGGTACCAGTGTCTGAGGGAAATACAGATCCCCTCTGAAGCTATCCCAGAACAATGAACTACAGGATCAGGATAGGAGAATAGAAGATAGAAAAGAGACAACCAGTATGTGATTCTGCCACTCAACAGGTTGACAGACACAGATTATTTGGAGGAGGGGGGTGTGAGTAGGCACAATGTTCTCACAGGAGCCAGGAGCTATTTAGTTGAGGTTCACTCTGCTCTTCCTGGGGAGCTGATCCTCTTGGGTGAGCTGCCAAAGAACAGTGCCCTGAGCTCTGTGATAGTAGCAACCTCTGCAGGCACAATTACAGATTTTCACAGCCACAAACAACAATAAAAATACCTTGTTTTTATGCTGTGAAATATGGGATAAAAGGTAAAAACCTCTCTTCCCTGGTGACACCCTGAGGAGCCTAATGGGCCATGAATAATGCTAAAATTACATAGAATCTTTCTTCCAGAGCATTCAAAGGGCTTTACACATAATATTTATTAATTCTCACATCAGACAAGTAAGGGGGAAAGAATTTCCACTGTACTCTTTTTATTTTTAAATGAGAAAACTGAGGCCTACCACTACAGTCTTCCTCCATATTTCACAAAAGGGATAGAAGTGAAATTAAAACAAAGTTCTACTACACTAGTGGTTTACTAGAAAAACTTCCTACTATTTGACAGATTTAGTTTATTTCCTGCAATTCTTGTTTTACCTGGGTTTTAGCATTGAAGAAAATGAGAATGAAGTCATTTGTACCAGATCCATGGTTAGGTTTTATATTTAAGAAAAGTACAGAATTAGATTATTTTCAATTGGTTTGTAATCATTCCTGCAGTTCGGTATTTGGGAAATTGAACACCCCAGGTTGTTGCTTTGGGGCATATACAGTGTCAAGTCTGACAATTGACATTAAATGAAATTTCAAGTATGCTTATATATACCCAGATTAACTTTCTTTCTGTCCTCAAGGCTCAACTCCAACTATCCTAAAGACAGCTAACATTAAAAGAGCTCCAACTTTGAAGTTAGACATCTCTGTTTAAATCTCAGCTGCAATACTTTATAAAATTGGTCAGTTATTTACCATGTGAGAGCCTTGTTTCCGGCAACCGTAAAATGAGAATAACTGTACTCACTGTGCAGGGTTGGTAAGGCGAGGATTCATGTAAAGCACCTAACTGAGCGTTCAGTAGGTACATGGTCTATCAGTAAATGTTACTCGCTCTCTCCACAACAGCAGCACCACAGCTCCACTCCAATGAGGGCTGAGAAGTTTGAGGCAGTGAGGGAAAGAAATTTGGGGGAACTGGAAGCCAGCCTCAAGTGTCAAAGGAATATTATAAGCAACTGGGGAAACTTAAAAAACCATGCATTCAGTAAGTCTCACTTAAGGGCCAGCTTGATCAACTCTGAGAAGGCTTCCTAGAGTGCTATGTTGCAAATGACTGTAAAGATCGGTCTGGGCTCAGATGGACAAACTGTCTTCACTGGGGGAGGCAGCAAGCAACAGCACATTTTACCCATCAGCCCTTCCTGCACCAACCAAGCCTTTGACAATCAAAATATAAGGCAATTTTCTGAGTTCTCTTTCATTCTAGCAGTTTGACCAATGAATTCCTAAAAAGTAAAACATGAATAAAATCTGAAGAAACCCAACCCTTTGGGGTGGGCAGCAAATTGATAGACAAACTCAAAAGTCCAAGTTAGTGGTCCAAGAGGTGCTCCTCAAAGGTTATTACCAGCACCTGAGAATTTGTTTGACCCTCACCTGCAGGCCCTACCTGAGACCTCCTATGACAGAAACTCTCCAGGTGGATCCCATCATTTGTTTTTATAAGCCCTACAGGTGATGCTATTGAGCATTTAAGTTTGAGAATCACTAGCCTAACTAGAAAGCCAAAAAGGAATGATAAGGCAAAAGCTCTCTAGTCCAGATGATAACTTAGTTTTAAAAGAGATATAATTAAAAACAACTGAGGAAAGAAGGAAGGCGCATACACCAGGACATAAGATCCATATCTCCCAAAAATCACACTCTGTGAAGAAAAGAAAGGAAGCCAGCAAAGGAGAAACTTAAGACAAAAAGTCAAAATGGGCAAGCAACTTGAGCAGTGGTATGTCCAAAGCCACATATGCTGCAAACAGAAGGAAATGATGTAGGGACAGACATTAATTTTAACATTTACATAAAAAGCACTTTAAAACAATCCAGGTCAGCTTGAACTCAGCCACTGGGTTTGCTTTTAGTTAGTTTTTTTTTATGATCTGCAGTGATCAAGAATGAGAATGAATTTATCTCTAATGAGAGGAAAGAGGCTGCTTTCAAGCAATGACCATCAAGGCACTAAATTTTTAAAATTTTTTTTGAGGGTATGGTACTTTTTTTAGAAAGAAATTTACTTAGGAAGAAAATACAGCCATCTGAGTTTATCTTACTTCATCAGAGGCATAAAAATGGGACAAAGTGAAAAGGCTTTTTTTTAAATCCCTAAATTTAACAACACCAAAGAGAAAAAGGGGATTGAAAAATGTACGTGAAAAAGCAGAAAAGTGAGTGTGAGGAATGAAATATGATAGAAGGTGGCATGTGTCAGATATTGAAAAAACAAATATACCTTAGAAACTCAACATCACAAATTATTCATTGAACTACCTACATTAAATTGATTATGATTTTTTTAAAAAGTTTGAGTCACCATACATGGTTTCAGAGATAAAATACAATGGGCATGTAGTACTAGATTAAATGCACAGTGGTTGGCTAGAGATGCAAATTCCTTTGGTCTAGCCCTCACCCCATTTGACATGAATCAGACTTACTATGAAGACTGTGCCTGAAGGAAGGCCACAAATTGTACCAATAGACCAGAAGAATTCCAACTGCTCTAAACAGGAGAGCCAGGGAAGCCTTTACCTTGCTGCCAAAGCTCATAATGTAGCATGTCGAAGATCAATGAATCAACACGGTTTTCTTTGCATGCAAAGGCTGAACACAGGTAATGTTAAGAAAGGAAATGAGAAAGCAGACTCAGTCCTGCTGTTCCATACAGTAAAAACTTTCCCAACTCAAACATAAGTCATACTGTGCATTACACAATTCCCCCTCCAAGCCTGCTGAGGATCCCAGACTAAAAAGAGAAAATGCACAAAAGCATACAAAGTTGGAATTCTACAGGTACCTCCCCACCCCCATCCCAAATGCAGAGATCTCAACTGGAGTGAGAACCAGGGGAGGTGAAAAGCTGCAGGATTCTGTACCAGACAGGTAAAAAGTGAATACAAACCTCTCCCACCAATGACATCTTTGTTACTGAGTTTCTCAGGAAGTAGAGAGAAGATAAAGTAAAAGGGAATTATATTTTCCTCGGGGATCTTATAAGATATTTTTTCCATACCAAAAATACTTTCTAGTGGCTTTAAAAGCTAAGAGCTTGAGAAGTTTGGCAAGCAACAGACTGCTTTATAAACGATAAAACAAATGGTGAGAATTCTTTTGTCTGTTTTGGTGTTAGTTGCCTCAAATAAAGATAAAGCTACTTATGTCATTTACCTAATGGTAAGTAATGCTTTAAAATACCATTTTCTCCCTACATGCTTTCCCTTTAGTGATGTGATGTTCTTCCAAGGTTTTACCTGTCACCTCTCTGTGAATAAGGCTCCCAAATCCCTAACCCTTACCTCTCATGGTGGATCTTAGTCCTGCACTTACAAACTCCTAAGCTAAGCAAAGCAAATATGTTAACTGCGTTTCTTTCTTTTACTGTAGCTCTCCCTTGACTTTGCTATATTTTGCAATGTTATATCACCATAACCCTATTAAAAAAAGACTCAGAACCAAACATTATTGAAAGCCTTCTCCTTTTTTCTCAAACCAAGTAAGTTCTGAAAGCCTGTCCATTCTTCCCTTTCAATCTCCTCTGCTATCCCCTACACGCCTTCCAGATCATTTTTAAGGAGTGCATGCACAGACCTTTGCAATAAACCTTAAGCAATAATCTCAACTTTATCATTCCACATTTGTGAACGAGTGTTATACACCACCCCTCCAATTGTCAAGCACATTCTCCTAGACGATATTTAGAGTTCCTTGCAAATGACCAATTAAAGTTCATTCCAGGCCCTCTACAATCTAGCTCTACCTGCCTTTCCAGATTTATCTTCTCCTCCTCCTTCATGAAAAATACTTGGCAGACAGTCTAATTAGACTATCTGATGTCTCTTGCATACTGATTTGGGATTTCCTTATTTGACATAGTTCTCCTGGTCCTCTCTTTGGAGCACCCTCCCCTGCATTCTATTTGTGAAAACGTCCATACTTTCTGATGCCACTTCTTCCACGCTATTTCCTGACACTCTCAGATGAAAGAGATCTCCTTTGTCCTAAGTACCCCATGATTCTTGGGGCTCTAAGCAATATACAAGGTTAGACTTTAAATACATGTTTTTCTCTTCTTAGGAGCAAGAACTTGTCTCTTTGTTTTCTGGCACAACACCTGCCACACTGCTTTGTACACAGCAGAGAGTCAACCAATACATATTAAATAAAAAATAACTCTCTTAAAATTCATGGTGGCACCAGTGAAACAATGTTATAAATAGAGTGATTTTTAACTATTTCATTTTTCTACCTGATCATTAACAAATATCCTTATGGCATTTAGGGATCAATAATTCCTGTTTTATAGAAACTCAAGATGCAAAAAGGTTATTATTTATGCACAGAGCATTCTTCTCAGTATAATTTAGCCTGCAAAGGTTCAGTAACTAATTCAATGTCACCCTGTTGATTGTTGTATATTTCTATTGAAATGATTCTTCTCTTGCTAGACTTTCCTTTCAGTTTACTTCTGAATATCTCCAGACCCTGACTCCATCAAAGCAAACTTTTAGATGTGGAAAAATGCACACCACCTCCCTCCAATATAAGTTAGAGAGGTCTTTCCTTGCCTCACAAGTTGTCAACATATGCTGAAAGTTAAAGCATAGAATGATCAAACACATATTGGCATATATAGCCTCTTAGTTTAAATTTTACTAGGCTTCAGGAGTAGGGCCAGGTATGAGAACCTCCTTTAATAAGCTCTTTAAAATAAGTATTGATTGCCATATACCTGGAAAGAAAGTAGCCCATTACACTGCCCTGAGATAGAAAAACATTTCTAAGATACTATGAAAGCAGTTTATAGCCAACTGGGGATAAATTTCCCTCTCTAATCAGGTTCTACTTTGTTTCAAACCAGGGGTGGGTAAACTACAGCCTCTGGACCAAATGCTGCGCTGCTGCCTACTTTTGTAAATAAAGTTTTATTGAAAACTGGCCATGCCTATTCCTTTACAGGTATAGCTGCTTGGACCCAAAAAGTTGAATAATTGTTACAGAAACCATACATCCACCTAACATATTTACCATTTGGCCCTTCTCAGAAAAGATTTGCCAACGCCTCTTTTAAGCTATGTAAAATTAAACCTCTTTCTCTGGAAATATAACTTCTAAGAATTCACCTTTAAGAAACAGGCATACAAGTACAAGCAAGGATGTTCATGTTGAAGCACCACTCTTTATTTTAAAAAAAATTCACAAACCTAGAACACATTAAATAAATTATGATACAATGGCATACTAAGAATCCATTAAAAATCATGATGGGTATTTGTATTTACAGACATGGAAATATATCTATGACATCATTGAGTTTTTAAAAAAGTTTTTAAAAAAGTCACATGGACATATAGTATAATTCCCTTATGTAACTACTATCTATCCATACATTTGTAAATACATGTAAATGAAGAAAGATGACTAAAAATATGTTACTAAAATGGTGCCTTGGTAGTAGCCCTTCAGGCAGTTTTCTGTTCTTTGTAGTTTTCTTAATTAGATCGCATAATGAATATGTATCCTTTTTACAAAAGTTGTGTAAAAAAGTTTAAAACTATTAAAATCAATGTTCAAAGTTTAGATTTAGCACTTAATAAAGTACTGTGTTTTCAGAAAGCTAAGATACATTTATTTATTTATTTATTTGGCTTGGGTGGGTTTTGCTGGTTTTGTTTCTGTTGCTTTTCTTTGTTTTAAAGACAGAAAAGCTGTAAGACTAACCAATAACCTACACATCGATGAACTGGCATCCCACTTTATGTGGCAGCCTCAATAATGGATCCATATAGTTCCTTACAAAAAGCATGCATTTTAGGAGGAGGAGGAGAGGTTAACAGAATAGTCCCTTGATGGAAATGTATTAATTCAATCAGCGCCTTGCTTCTGGGTTACCATAAAAAGGTTCATAAAGTACCCAAAAGCCACATAAGATTTTAGAATTATGCTGCTCAGTGACTGATTCTCAGTGAAGAGTAAGAAAGATTTCCCTCACCCTTGTTTTCTTCAGCAGAAGTGTACGCTTCTGCAGGAGAGGCACAAGCGTGGTTTTTTTTTCTTTTTTAAATAGTAATTGAATAGAACAAGTGTGTACGTCATGCAAGTATTAAGAAACCTGTGTCACCATTAATAAACAGATGCTAAGTGAATATTGCATAAGACCTGCAAACTACAATAGTAACCACTAGAAGTAGAAATTGGTAATAACGACATAGCTCACCCTCTCTGTGCCAGACTTCACAGGCCCCATTTTATAAATTAACTGAGGTTCAGAGAAGTTATATAACTTTTCCAAAGTCACATAAAAGAAGAGATCAGTTCATCTGGCTCAAAAGTCTGGACTCTTTTCACTATGCTCATGAAAGAGAAATTATATTTCTAATGAAGTACTATATAAAATCCCACTATAAATTTAGCAGGTGAGAAAACTTGAAATTCCTGGTTTATAAAGATATTACAAAATTACCAATTGTTAATTAATTTGTCTTCCAAGCAATTTATTTAACATAGTGTTTTTGACATCATTTTCCCAGTTAAGCCATAGTCTCCATCCTTACATTTATACATATATGAATATATTATATGCATATGGCTTTTACAGATACTGTATAACATTATATAAATCACCAAAACTTTTAATATCTTCAAACGGAAGTACAGTCTGTATACATTTGTAGACACAGATTCCATCCAACCAAGATATAAAACTATAACTTGTTTTTTTTTTAGACTTTTCTCACAGTAAAATTACTTCATTGCCATGGAGCAAACAAAATCTGTGTCCTGAAAACTACCATGTGAAAAAGCTGTACTATGCAAAGTAATTTTTTTATAATAGTATTTTATCCTACACTATTTCTTTCTTAGATATGTTCTCTTTTAAATTATACCAGTTAGCTTTTTCCATGAATTCTACATAAAAACACCTCCAAATACAACATAAACAAAACCGGTCAAATCCCAGAAAAGGAAACCGAGGGTTTTATTAGGCCTCATTTTCTGAGGCGTGGGATCGTTAGGTGTCTCTACTAAAAATAGAAATTAGCTGGACAACTAAAAATATAGAAAAAATTAGCC
>VBSM01003204.1:42201163-42227510 GCA_008086735.1 Cheirogaleus medius | reverse complement strand
AAAAAAAAAAAGAAAACAAACAAAAAAGAAGAATCTTTATTAAGACCACAATTAGTAAAAGGTTACAGTCTTTTTAAAAATATCCCAGAATCTACCATGAGGAAAAAGTGCTAAGGAATAAACATCAAAGCATAACAGCAAATAGTGCCCTGATATAGCTCTATCCTTTTTCATGTAGAAACAGCTCTGATTTTTATCAGTTTACATATTGGCTTCCTGGTAAAATTTAATTTGAAGGGGGAAAAAATCAGCAGGTTCTACAACCTTTTTTGCCTTATTTTTATTCTAAAGAGTTTGCTTGAGTTATAGATGAATGAAGAATGAGTACAGCAGGGGAAAAAGCAAGTAGGCTTTGGAGTCAACTTTGCTGGATACAGATTTTGGACTTTTATTTCCTCATCTGTAAAATGAAAATAAGGGTACCTATGCTGATTGCTTTTGTAAGCATAAACAAAATAGTGTGGTGACCATACCTAGAATGTGCCAAAAGGTAGCTATGAAATTGTTTGTTATCAATCCTCATTCTTTTATGCTTACTAACAGGCCAAAGTAAATGCTAAATCAAATACTTATTTTATTTATTTATTTATTTATTTTTTGAGACACAGTCTCACTTCTGTTGCCCGGGCTAGAGTGCTGTGGCGTCAGCCTAGCTCACAGCAACCTTAAACTCCTGGGCTCAAGCGATCCTCCTGCCTCAGCCTCCCAAGTAGCTGGGACTACAGGCATGCACCACCATGCCCGGCTAATTTTTTCTATATATTTTAGTTGGCCAATTAATTTTCTTTCTATTTTTAGTAGAGACAGGGTCTCGCTCTTGCTCAGGCTACTTTCGAACTCCTAACCTTTAGTGATCCACCTGCCTTGGCCTCCCAGAGTGCTAAGATTATAGGCGTGAGCCACTGCGCCTGGCCTAAATACTTATTTTAGATCTTAAGATGCAGTATGTTCAAACTTGGGCTGGCTAAAAGAAACTGGGTGTTAGGCAAAATAACAATGCTAATCAGAGACCATCTATAATAATGTTAATGTAATATATATGAAAACATAATTATTATTGATAAAAGCATAATCCAGGTCTAAAAAACAGTAAAAAGAGTACATTATTTTGCTCAACAAATAGTTCCTAATTCATTAATTACACTTAAGGCATTGTACAAGACTGTAAATAAAGACAAAGTATTGCCCAGATAAACATGTATGTTGTTCACTGTCTAATTCTACAGAGGTGTAAACATTTTTAGCTTTTGTGTGGTCTTAATTCCATATTAACAAATGAATTTTCACAAAACCAGGAACACAGGCTGGAATCTAACTTGTAAAATCAAGTTTTAAGCTCTACTATGTAGTGCTATTAAATAGAAGAAGGCAGGAAGCTTTGACTCGAGCAAATGATTTTAACTGATGTTAAGGTAAACAGGACAATAGAATCTCCCAACTTTGCCTCTAATCTACCTTTACCCATAACTAATATCATCAGAAATAACAGCACCACTGTGACATCCATGAAGGCAAATCTGGTGAGAATTTTGTGGAGTGGTTAAAACATAGACTAATGGGGAGAGATAAACACAAGAGTTTCTCCAAAAAAAAAAAAAGGTTGCTGTCTGCCTAATATCTACTTTCCTATAGATAAAATGAAGAAAATAAAACATTTTATTTAAACTCACTCCCTCACCCCACCCATTGTTTCCAAAAATTCAAGCTTTCCAAGGGGAAAAAAACTGGAGAGCAAATCACAGAGCAGCTCAAAAGAGAAGGGCTGAACACCTTACTATGTACTGGAACTTCACATATGTTGTTTCTTTTCATCTTTCTGACAAACACTCAACCTAAGTATCCTTTTGCCCATTTTAAAGAAGAAAATAAAGGCCAGGGATAAATTGACTTATCCAGGGTCACAGGACTAACACATGGCAACATTAGAATCTGAACTCAGGACCTAACTATCTTTTAACTACCCCATGAAGTCTCCCATGTCAATAGTGCCTGATGGAATAGGAACAGAAAGTACTGAAAGAACAAGTGTTGATATATTTTTAAGAAAATGTGACTTTTAGGAAAAAAAAGTCCTGAGTCAGCTGAAATTTTCTTACTTGGGAAATGTGATATTAGAGTAATTCCACTCTTTCCCTCTTGGATTAGAAAAGGAAATTTTTAATAAATCAAACTGGAAAGGGTTAAACACAACTATAACATCCTCTTTATAACAAAAAACTGCTTCCAATACCAGGATAACAAACGTATTTTTAGATAATCTAAATATACATGATAGATTTTCTTCTTAATTTGGCAGCATTAGTTTTTCTACTATTTAGAAAAAAGAATTACCATTGAAATTGGCTGTAAGCAAACAAAAAAGAAGAAAAAATTGTAGTACAAAGTAATATTCACCTGAAAAATCACATTTTAAAATTTACAACTGAAAACAAATATCATCAAAATAAAACTGTTACCAGATTCAACAGAGTAAAGAGAAATAATTCTTAAAGTGAGTACTCTCCAGAATATAAGAAAAAATATTTAATGAATTCGCCTAAAATTTGAAGAGCCAAGTCCATAAATAAATCTTGATTTTTCTATAGAGTTGATTGCTTGTGGGTTTAAGACTTCCCATAAACAATGTCAATATATCTGTTTAAAAAGAACAAACCATCATACAGATACCATTAATCAGATTAAACTCAGGAGGTCTATCTTGACAAAATCATCATTTTATAGAAATATATAAATCATGTACTTAAAAGTCTATAAACAGAGCACACAGTCCCACTCATAGTTTACTTTTCTGTGCTATATTCTTAAGTTAAATTTCAGCTACATACCATTTTTTAAATAACTTATCAATGGAAAAACTATCATACTTTAGCAGCTCTACAAGTTTTTCCTTATACCAATTTGGCAGTTATCAAAGTGTGCACACAGATACACACACGTAAGTGTACATATATGTGTGTGTGTGTATTAATACATATGCATTAGTAAGGAAGAGAAAATAACATCTCACAAAGAATATGAAAACAAAGAAAATATGTTTGAAAATGAAGAGAAACAGAAAGGCAGTTCAAAAGTAAAATTCAAACTATTATGATATCTTTTCTCAGGTAATCCTAAAATGATGCGTATTTCTCCTATTTATTGAGAAAAAAGCAGGCACATGAATATTTTATAAAGGCATGATGCAAAATTAAATGTCTGTTCCATACATTCACATTTTAATCTGTTATAAATTAACTCCAGTCAGTTCAAATCACGAAACAATTCAGAGTGTTCCATGTCACACACACGATTATAACCGAAGTCAAATCATACACACCCTCAGTAACTGTAAGCCTAAAACAACTGAAATAGTGAATGAGATGGCTAGAGTTTCCTTTGGAGAGGGCCAAGGTTGAGAGAAATTTGCAAAATGGAAATATATGAGACACATGCAAAGCCTGAAATATCCTAAAAACCTGGAGATGCTCGTGTGGTTTCACAACAAAGTTCCCTTATAAGATCCACAGCCCAGATGACTTGCATCTTTAAACTGCCTCATTTCCAGAATTCCTGACTTTAAATCACACTGGAAACCTTTGCTGCAATTGAATTAGCATGGTTGGGTTTAGCCTTTCTAAATGCCAAGAGGGGGAAAAAAAAGTACCATACTTAACTTTGTTTTGTTTTAAACTCGGACCTTCTGCATTCCAAAATTGTATCCCTCTGACTAATATAAACCGTTATTACAGAGAAATGGTTAAAAAAAAAAAAAAAAAAAACAGGCAGTGAAAAGGAATGAGGGGAGTAGTAATGGTAACATACAGTACCATGAGCTGCAGAGGCCTCCCAGCCAGTGGTGCAAGGTTAACAGATCAGTCCTGGCCTTCAGGCAGACAGCAGAACACAGCCTTGGGGAAAGGGGACAGGGACGGAGGCAGGGGGAGGGGGCCTTGTGCTCAGGCAGTTTACACAAGAAGGAAGCTCAGCTCCTTTCTGGCGCACTCCTCCTCTCCATCTCCCAACCTCTTTGCGTGTGTCTTGTCATATTTTCTTCAGCTGTTAACTGTCCAGACTGCAAGACTTTAAACAGCCAGTTTAGGAAAAAGCGAAACCCTTCTAAGTGACCATCACAGCAAATCAGCTTCATGCTGGTGGCTAAAATTTTCCAAGGGAAGTGTTCTTCTGATAGTTCCTGAGTCTCTAAGTCACCCCCACCCCCACCCGCCACACACACTCCCCTGGAGGGCTAAATGCACTGTGGCAATAAAACATTCATGCGACTTGGAATTTTAACACAATGCCATTTCCCTAGTTTAACCTGAAAGGAATGCACTAGTCACAACAGACTACATCATCCTGCCATTAAACCCTGCCAAGGAACCGCTTTTTTGGCCGCGATGGGCCAGCTTTGACGGGAAAGGAGTACACAGACCCACACACTGAGCACAGAGGGGCCACCTCTGCTTCCTCAGCCTTATCCAGCAACACCCTGCTCTTGAACATGACCCCTGCCCCTCACATTGTGACCAGCTTGTGAGGCATGTGTCACCCTGGAATTTTTGCAGAGCCACACACTGCACAGGCCATTTGCTGCTCCCTCTCTACAGGCTCTTGGGCAGACGCCAAAGGTTTTCTTATTATTATTACTACTATTCAAAGTCTTATGTTTAAGTGTAGGGATGCTTTTTCATTGAGTTGTATAATGCTGTGGTTGGGTTTCTTCCCCACCCTGCTTGTTTGTTTTGGATGTTTTAAAAAACAAACTTCACATTTGCATTGGTAATTAGGTTATGATTACTGACAAAATGGTTTGCTTTGGGGACTACTTATCAAAGGTACCAGAGTTCTTTCACATTTAAGTAACATTAAATTTAGACTTACAAAATAAAAATAATAACAATAATAATAATTCTGATTTCTCCTGAGAATTTCAGAGAAAAATTCAAAGGTGTTGAATTCTAAAACATCTATACTTAACCATTTTACCTAGGTAAAGTATCATCACAAAACAAGCAAGCAACAATATTAGATTTTTAAAAGCTGGATTTATTGATTTATTACGTGTGCAGAGAGTTCTGCCTTCCAAGTAACATAACTGACAAATTAAGGAACAAAGACAAATATATGTATACCAAATGAAAAATCAAAATCACATAAAAAGGTTACATGTTTTTATTAATTTTAAAATCTGCTCTGATGCCAATGTGGCCCTTTATAAGCAATCAAGATAGTATTCATTTTTGTAAGTTACCCAAGGCCACAATTTTGCATCCCCAAATATCCCTTTTTTCTTTACCCACTACTAAATGATGCTTTCTAGATTTTTTTCTGCTTTTCTGATTACTCATATTATTAACTATTTTCATATGGGGGCACCCTCACTTTCAACCTTGCCCCATTATTTTATTATTCCTCGTCTCTACTGTAGTCACAGGCAGTTCTAAAAAGTCTCTCTCCTCCTTACTCTGACCTGGAGCTACAGCCAGGTGAGCTGTGATGATCCCTGCAGAAGGCAGAAGGTGTTCCAGCTTTAATCTCCTGGAGTGAGGCCACGTCCCCTTTCAGTAATAAATGAAGAACATCTTACTTCATCTAAGAGAATACCCTAAAATACAAAATGATGATCTCAAAGCAAGTTAACATGCACATATAAAATAAAACAAAATTGTCTTCTTTAGAGTAATTTTTGTCTTCTTAGTAGCTGGAATTAGTCTTAAGCCCCAGTTAAAAGACTTTTTTCTTTTTCATTCATTTAAACAGACATTATCATGCCTAGAAAAGTCATTCTAATCCCTTCACCTTAGCCAAGCCATGCTAATTCTAGAGAGGAGGACAGCAATTAATTAAAAAAAAAAAAAAGAAGAAGAAGGAATTATATTTGGGGGCGAGATGTCGAGAATCAACCTAACTTACAAGCAAAGATTATCAAAATGGATGTGAAATATTTCCATTTCAAGATGTAAATGTTGAAATCCAACTGTCAGTTTAATCTATATAAAATACAATACAGGCATTTGATTTTTTTCAAGTAATCTGATTTATTATCAATGTGTATATTCAAATTCCAACTTTGATGCTATCAGCGTGAAAACTAGTAAAATTGAAGACAGAACCAGGTAAGGCCATAAGATTAAAATTACAGAGGATAATTTCTATTTAAGTCCAAACAGATATACTTTCTGCTTATATCAAATTAATCAACACAGTGATCCCAAAATATGTTGGACCAATATCCAGAAAATGAAAAGAAGGAAGGGGTGTGAGCCTGCACATGCAGCATATGTAACCATCTCAATTGTAATGCATGTTCTGCTAAACAATTTTATAATGTAAGTATTCACTGCTGCGGTACAATGATGCATCACATGTTAGGAGATCATAGCATGCTACAAATAACACAATGAAAAATACTTTATGAAATCATACCAGTACATATAAGCAGAATCAGAACAATACAGAACCTGTTAAAAAAAAAAAAAGTCCTATCAATAAGTTCACTAAAGTATGAAAAGTTGCAAAAAAATACAAAAGATTTATAGAAATATTAACTTATTTTGGAAGACAATGTGAGATGATCAAATCTGTGATAACCATCGGTGGTTTTCATTTTCCTTGAACCAAAAGAAAACTTTACTATGTTAAATGGCATTGAGAAATATGACTTTTCAAATTCTATAAGTTACCTTCTAACTTCTAAAAAGCAAAATAGGTGAGATGTTTCTCACCAATATCTGTTAAAAAGAGGACAAGCACATGCAAACAGGCATGTGTTAATTTATTCTTCTCTACTTGACTTCATTTGGAGCCATGGGATTGGCTAAATCAACCCAATCCCTCCCCCCTTCTCACCTAACACACACACACACACACACACACACACTCACACAGGCAGTGAACAGACTAACTCCGGGTAAGGGAAAACCCTCAGAGGCAAAGAGATGAGAAAGAAAAGCAGATATATGGACAAAAGAAAGAAGGAAGGAAAAGCAAAGAGATGGTGTCCATTGAAAACCAGACTGAAAGAAAAGGAAACAACAGGAAGGGAGGGGGTGAGAGAGAAAGAGAAGTAAGAATGAGAAAGGGAGGAGCAAAACGGAAAGAAGCAGAGAAGAGTCAGTAGGGACAAGGAAGGAAAAAGAAAAGGGAGGTTGAAGAAAAAAAGGGATGGCTGGGGGAGAGAGGAGGAATTGGAGCCCCACGACACAACAGAAGATCAGGCAGCTGGCCGGAGATGCTAATTCAGCGCTTTAACAAATCAATGCCACTTGAAAAGTACAATGCGAGCCCTCACTGGGTAGATGTCAGGGGACTGAGAAAATGCATTCTCAAGTATTTCACATTAAGAGGGAATAATGTGTTAATTTATAACTCTTCACCCTATACACTTGGATTATCTATCTGTGTCAGCGATTTGACTTCTTAAATTTATCAAAAACGCACGCAAAGGGAGGCAGCTTCAGCTTCGCCACTGGGAAATGGAGGTTTAGGGAAAGCCTGTCAGCCTGTCCTAGGTAGAGCTGCTGTTCTTTTTGCTTTCCTATTTGGACTGAAGTACTGGTGGAGGTGGCTGGGATGAGTGAGTGACTGAAGGGAAGATCAAGGGAGGAGGGGAACTCCTGGTCCAGTTACTAACGCAACCAAAGAAAAGGCTCCTCTTAGCCTGTGGTTGATTGCATTAGGTACCATCCGTCAAAAGTGACACAGAAGAGGAGGAATAACTTGAATCAGCAACCCGAGCTGCCATCATCAGAATTTACTTTATGGAAACTTACTTAAGTCTCTCAGCACACCCAGCGGAAGAGAAGCTGCTGACAATTGGATTTTAATTAAACAGTACTCTCACAATGCCACCAGAGTTCCACAGACAGAGCTTATCAAAATAGGAAGGGAAGGGAGAGCTAAGCTTATTTTGTTTGGTTAGTTTTGAGACTGGAAGAGGAGATGTTAAAGAACTGATATTCCATCCCGGCATTCAGGAACCTAATTAGAGGAACTATTTTCTTTCTTAAGAAAAACCTATTTTACTAAACATCAAATTCTTGCAATTATTTCCTAATTATTCCTTAATAAAAAATTAATTAATTTTTAATATAATGATAGCACAGTTTCTAACCTGAGAGGTAAAGAGGCAGAGAAAGACTTCAATCGTAATTTTTGTTGCCAAAATTAAAGCATTATCAGACTTAAGTTTTCAAGGTATAAACATTGTCAATACACAAAGGCAAGTGTGTTAAATTTTTGGAATAAATAGAAGAAAATTCCAAAAGAGTATTTTAATTAAGATCATGTCTTCAAAGACATGAAGGGGAAAAGTGGTTCTACATATAAAGGAAAAAAATGACCAGATTGCAAGTGACTGTTCTGAGTTTAACTTTTAAGATTGCTTAGGCTACACGCAGCAGTATTTTACACTGTGGGGGCATTTTTATTTGCTACTTAGTACAACTGCAACAGAAACAGACATTCTCTTATTTTCAGGACATTCATATGTAAATAAATGCTGATGAATGGAAATGAGATGCTATATATGATGGGCAACCTTCAAAATTTAGTTTTTTGTTTTGTTTTGTTTTAAAAAGGCAAAGTTACTTCACTCACTGAAGCTTGAATGTCTTCCCTCCTACAACTGAGCACAAAAAGAAATGAACGACAATGATGGACCTTCCACCAGTTTCTACTGACTAAACAGAACCCTACAGAGATACTTATAACAGAAAACAAACATTCTTTCAATCTTACATTTTGCATCTTTCCATAACATGCTATTACACAGGGTCAATTTTTTATATAAATATTTGATTAGAAACTGAAATTATAATAGCTAGAAATTTTAAAGCTGCACTGACCCAAAGGGCCAAAATATTCAAAATAGTACAACTATTTAACGAATGTTTTATTTCTTTAAAAGATAATTCAAAACGAATTTCCTGGTTTGTGATCATAAAGTATACTATTTTTGATTTTCATAAAATCTTAGGAGACAGAACATATATTCTGGGCAGTGTGTTTGCAGTGTGGATCATATATATGTATGCTTTTCAAAGGTTTCTATTTATGCCCTCAGAGTAGATTTGTCCTATCCCCAGTTTTTGCATGAATTACCATTCCTGTCTGTCCCATCCAAGCTACTCCCACATAAACTATCTATTCTTATCATTATGGTACCATTAATCCCATTCTCCCCTCCCCCTCCCTACTCACCTAAGGGGTTAAAAGACTTCAGTACATTTGTGACTTGTCAGTGACATATAATACCCAGGTCCTTCATGCAATCAACTTTTACTTGACATGTATTTGCTCATCACAGGACCCGCATTACTACTGGGAAAATGAAGAAAAACCTAAATTAACACTTGACATTCAATATGGTCAAGTCCTTAATTGGCTGGGCTTCCTGAGAAAGCAATTTTCTATTCCCCAAACTGTTCGCGTGTCATGTGTGGAGTGCAGCTCTTGGCCATCACTGCTGTCCCTCGCGCGCTCTAATGAGAGCAGATGAATTAGTGCTACGTGACACGATTTGAGCAGGGCTTCCTCCTCCGCCCCTCCCCCCAATCTTTCTCCTATACCAGTGACAGCTGTGTGGCAAGGGAAAGAAAGAAAGAGAAACGCAAGAGCAAAGAATCCTGTAAAGGATGATCATTTTTTTAAATGAACCTTAAATGTCTTGTTGAAACTCCAGAACAACGGGGTCATTTAATTGTGGAGGTGGGGAAGGGGGCTGTTACCAAGATCAGAGGAATTATCTGGCTATGGTTGATTTGGGTTGTATTAACTTCCAGCATGTTTCTTCCATTCCTGGCTAGTTGCAGTATTAGATTGCACTGGTCTAATTAAAATGGAATTTACATCTACTTAAAAAGTTTTTTAAAGGTCTGGAGAATGGGTCAACTACAAAAAAAAAAAAATGAACAGCATGAAATGATTATTATTCTAAGATAAATATACCTCTCAGCTAAAGTCCTTGCAACAAAATTTAGATCATGAAGAACCTATGATACAAAACTCTATCACTATACATTTTCAAATATTGTTCAATGCCTGAACTTAATGCTAACGATTCTATTTAAACTCATTAAAGTTCCCTTTGATTGTTAATTACTGCAACAAAAAATATTTTTTTACTGACTTCAAAAATTTATTATTTTTATCACTGACTTCATTCTATTATTTTGGAAAGAGAGGAATATATTCTACTTTAGATGTTGCTGTCTAGCTCAATAAGAAACAATTTGAATACATGCATGAAAGGAAGACAGGACAGAATCTGTTCTATTCAAAAACACTAAAAGGTAAATTAAAGGGATTTCCCTGAGTCTTCACTTACTCATTTTGAGACCAAAGAAGTAGTAATTTTAAATGCCTAAAATGCTTACCCCATCTGATTAGGACAAAAACACACAGAACTAGGAGAAAGAAGAACATGTGGCAAAACAAACATTTAGGAAAGTAATTAGTCCAGAATACATGCATAAGTGAAAATAATTAGCGAAAAGTCACAAACACCTTAGCACTTTGGATCTTTATTCAATTTTTATTTAGGTGAGAGCCAAGACAAAAATACTACCTGTATACAAGAAATTATACAGAGAGTGTACTGGTGCCACAAAACTAGTTTAAGCATAAAAAATATAAAACTATTTCAAGTATTGTTTCCCTGCCTCATGTAAGTAGCGTGAGCACTTATTAATTGTTCCTCTATAATTCTGAATATAATTTAAGCAGTATTTAAATAGATTGTGAAGGAGATATGGAGATAAGAAGAGGTGGTGAAATCCACTTTTGCACTACGTACAAAGTTATAACCGGAAGCCAAAAATTCTATTTCCACATTTCGTATTTGTGGGAA
Source organism: Cheirogaleus medius (assembly GCA_008086735.1). Classification (NCBI taxonomy): domain Eukaryota; kingdom Metazoa; phylum Chordata; class Mammalia; order Primates; family Cheirogaleidae; genus Cheirogaleus; species Cheirogaleus medius. The sequence goes on along the minus strand of VBSM01003204.1, from coordinate 42,216,682 downwards.
ATGATGTGAAAGTGAATGAAGCTATATAAGGGCTTTTTTTTCATGATTTTAAAGTATAATTTCAGTAACAGAAGGCAAACTAAATAAGAAAACTTTTGAACACCTTGAATTTTCAAACTTTTTGGAACATTTTTAGTTTCATACAAAAGGAAAACTCTAAAAGATAAGTATAATTTCAGAAGTATTTTCACAGAAGCAAAACACCACAACAGACACACACTGTGTGCAGATTATCCCTTTTGTGACCAAAACACTGATACTTCTAAATGTTATTCAGATTCCTTTTGAAAATACACTTGAGACAGCTTGTGTATGGATATTTTATCAGGTGTTTAGAAGAAATAGATAATTTGGTATTCTGGAAAAGTAGCTCAGCCTAATATATCCAGTTAACTGCTACAGTAGCATTATCATCACTGAGCAACAAAGGGCAGTGTATCCTGACAATAGCTTTATGGTGACCTTTGCAATGCTGACTAGTCCATCAAATTCCTTCTCTGAGATGCAAGGCATAGACAGGGATGGTTTATTAACTGAGGTAGGAACTAAAGACCAGGAGAATCCAAAACTGGGGGTAGGTTCACATTCAAGAAATAGGGAATTCCTTTCCCTAAAGAGAAACAGTGTACAATGAGATCAGGCTGAACAGTCCAAAAGTCTTCCCCAAATTATTGGCCTCCCATGCTGACAAACTCCCAAATATTAGGAAAGCATTAGCAATTGTACATGTTCTTTCCCCCCCGCCATAGCTTTTTAAGGACTGCAATGAAAACCCAACTGGGAATGGGTAAAATGGGATCGATTTCTTGAGCTCCAGGAATAAAGCTGCAAAAGGATATTGACATAGTCACAGACTTTAAAACAAACTGTGACTAGTGCTACTTTTATTTGGAGACAGTTTCCAACCATTGCCAACAGGATGGATCTACAGAATTCAAGAAGGTAGAAACAGTGGGTCAGAAAAATGACTCTGTACCGAACTATGAAATGTCTTCAAGGATCACCTGTAGAAAATCAGTCTATGAAAAGGTACTTTTTGATTCAAGAAAGTTAACTGTGACTATGGCAAAGTGACATGCTTAAACTTGATATTCTGGTTAGGGATCAGCATGCTTTGAAGCTCATAATAAACTTGAAATGGTTCTGTGGAATGTTAAGGCTTAATGTAGATGGTTGGTGCCACTGTCATGCCTCCACAAAAGTATGTCGACTTGGAAATAACTGCCTTAACAGCTCCAGGGTATTTCAAATGAAGCCTTGCTCCTCCCCACCCCACCCTTACCCTCCTTTTATTAATAATTTTACTTTGAACCATAAGAAGAAGCTGCATTAAGTTTCTGACCTGGTTAGCACAGCTAAAATTAAAATACATATTCCAGTTTAGAAAGACATAATGCTCGCCACCCACTTAGTCCACATTACTTCACATTACACCATTCTCAAAAAGTATAAACATGGCAGGGAGAGATATGACTGCTTTAAAATAGCCTGGCACATGGAAGAATAAAACTATCAAACATAAGGCTCAAATGTTATTTCACAAAAATTAATAACATCTAAAAGGGTATATTCTTTCATCCTCCATTCTTCACCATACCTTTGACTTCAGTGCTTCCCTCCCTTGTATTGAAGATATTTTATCTAATTCCCAGTTGACAGGTTTTTGAAAGTGTTAAGTCACAGCTGTGTTGATGCTGAACTTCTTGAACATGGCACATCAACGACATTCTGACACACTTACAAATGCTTCGTTACAAGCTGCACCAGCACTTGATTTGAAATACCTGACTTACTATAACACAAACTGTTAATCTCTGGTCTTTTCTCCAGTTCAGTTCTTCTCTGCAGTTTTGGAAACAAACCAACAGCTTGCTCTGTTTACAACAGAGATAGCTCCCTTCTGATTGGCTTCTGACGCTATTCAGTAATGCTGTCCATCAAGACCCTAGAAAGAACCTAGGCACACCTAGGCCCCATTTGCAGATCATTTTAACAAGATGTTCTTGTTTCCTGTTCCCAGGAAAATCAATAACAAGATGACCTTCAATTTGAAATTCAAACCAATTAATTACCTGTTCTGTTGAAAATGTTGGTATCTGATTTGCCTGGAGAATTTTAATTATGAATAGATTATTTCTTTTAAAGAGCCCCTTCAAAAAATATAGACAGCCACTGAAAACCTCATCTTATACAATATAAATAATGTTTTCTTGAAGCAAGTATAAAATATTGGCCTTGCACGAATTAGTATGGGGAAGTTTTCCCCTTGTGGTCCATCTCCTCCTCGTGACATCATAATCAATTGCCTGGTAAATTATAGCAATCCCACAAAGATTCAGGGCCAAGAATCCAGTGCTTAAAGGTGAGATGAAAAGCTTTTTATAGTTGAATTCAGCTTTTCATCTACATCAATTACTGACAAATCATGGGATTCTTTTCAGAATTGAGAAATCTCCTTTTCCTTCTCTATAATGGTGAAACTCTTACATTTCTACCTTTATTTAAATGATTTGACTATTTTTGCTTTGCTCACCACACTTGATTTTTCTTTAAATGGTGGTCACAAGGAGAAAAGCTATACATCAAAACTATCAGCACCAGAAATATATTTACTAAACATTTTTTCTAATTGTAGGGGGAAAAATGAAGAATTTGGTTCATCCCAGTGGGGAATTCCCAAGATGAATGATCACATGCAATGGAACTATTATCTTCATCCATTAAAATATTATCTAAAATAGAGGTTTCTATCTGGCAGCCAGAGGCTGAATATAGCCTGCAGATGAGTTTTGTTTGGACCACACAGTTTTAAAAATATTTGAATAGGTTGCCAAGATTTCAAAATCAGGAGATTTCACATAAAAATCTGGATTTCTGGCTTCTCATTAAAAAGAAGAAGAAGAAGAGGATCTGGCAACACTGGGCCTGCATTCCCACCTGGCAACAACTGGCTGGAGCTAAAGGAGTCACTACCTCTCTACAGCTGAGACATGAGCTTTCTAGTCCACCACAGTTCCCACCAGGCTTACTCCACTTGTATAATTTTTGTTACCTCTACATGGCCCTTTTAGGTAACTCCTGATTTTTTTTTATTTCAGAATATTATGAGGGTACAAACATTTTGATTACATATAATGCCAGGGCTACAAGCATACCCTTCCCCCATAGAATGCACTCTGCATCCATTAGTTGTGAGTTTACCCACCCTGGCAACTCCTGATCTTTAAAGAGTCATACGATTCCAAAGAGAGTTTGCAGAGCTTGTGGAGGGAAAAAAAGACAGTGTTTTAAGAACAAAGATTTAAAAATACACATTTCATGAGTTTACACAATGTAAGACAGTCAGTAGCAGATTTTATTTCAAAATGTAATTGTTCAATAAAATGTAAGTGTTTGCAAAGGAAACTAATTTTCATAATTAAATTTTTTTTAAATAGTAAATCCAGAACTGATGACCTACCCTTATACTGTGGTTCAACAATCTTTTAACACTGGTTTTCAATCAGCTACATTCTCCTTTGTAGCCCATAAAAGATATTCATGCGAAGTTATTACTCAGATTTTGTTCCTTCACATGTTAACACTTTCGCACTTCCTTTCTAGAGCTATCATGTACTTAAGTGAAAACGGATCCTAATATGAAAATTGGATATGTCTTCAAGGTAAATTTTAAAAGTCAACATTTAAGATGCATGAATATTATCATAGTAAATATTCATCTTTACTGACTCCACATGTATGCCACCATCTGACATTTATACTTACATTAAATAGACATTATTATGAGTTCAAATGACCCAAAAAGTCATGGCATATTTCTTTAAAAATGATTATTACCTAAAAGCAGATGTCTATGACAAAGTCACCATGTATTTCTATTTACTTTTTTCCTTAACTGAAAGCAAGTGCAAGGAGAAAATATTTATATTTCATTATTTCCAATCAACCACAACAACACAGCATTTCTACCTATTAAGTGGATTTTACAAACAAATTAAAAATAACCCTATTATAGCACAGGGAAAAAAGTACCTTTTCATTTCACCTGACTATATTAAAAACAAGCTAGCTCTGATGTATTACTCTAGTAAAGAAATGCTTAGCTATCATGTAAATTGTATTTAGTGGGCTATGACCAGTCATATACAAATTAATTAGAGTAAAATTTTGATCAACTATAGTGTTTTTAAATTATGTTTCATCATTGAACCACATGCTTGAAAGATTATTTTTTAAATTAGGTGTTTCCTTCCTAAAGGAAGCGTTTTTTTTTCCTTTTTTTTTATCTAAAGTAATCCTTGAACATATGCCAAATTTACTTCACAATCAGACTTTAATCCCCAAATTCTCTTGATTCTTAACAACTTGAACAACTTTAAGTAAACAGTTCACAAAATTATAATTATCATACTGCGTTCCTTCACTCCTAGTTGAATAGGAAAAGAGAAAATACCATAAGTATAAGCTCCATAAATGTAGTCTTAGGCCTTATACCTAAATGATAGTATGACATATTCCTTATGGGATATATTGTTCCTTAATTTCCATTATGTTTGAAATTTGAGCAATCAGAAACAGACACCTGGAACTCAGGTATTAATTTTCCTCTCCCCACCCCTTTCATACTTTTTTCAAACCCCTTTTTAAGATACTTCTTTAAAGAGATGATCTTATAAGGATAGCCTGCATATAAAGGGCCCAGAACCAATGTTCATATTATTTTCTTTAAAATGTCTTACTGTGATCTAAGACTAAACTTATTTTCTTTTTTAAGTGTATGGCTTTGGAATAAAAATTAAAACCTCTCAAATAGTTAGTAAAATGGTAAAAAAAAAAAAATTGTAACAAGAATTCTAGGAAAAGTACACTTCATTACACTCATGTTGATTTACCTTCTGTACCACATTAGAAAGGGAATTCTGTGAAAAAACATAGTCCATTCTCTCCCCTGATGACCAAAGCTTTCAGCTAGTCTGCTCAGGTTCTCGTCATGGCAGCTAGCTGCAAATATGTAAAGCAGTTCTAGAAGCCTCGCAATTTTGTTATTTTTGTTTGTACTTTATCGTTTTAAGATGAAAAATGAAGCATGACATAATGAATGTTTAATTTTATTTAAACTGTGTTCTATGGGGAGAAAGGTATTGCTTTCACTTAACTCCTTTCTATTAATCATCGATTTCTACAAAAGGATATCTCAAAGTACACTTATGTTGAGGCTCGTTTCAGCATTCTGCATTTGTTTTTTAAAAAAAGATCAAAAGTACAAGACTACTGGCACATACAGGAGCAGTGGATTATCAGCATACTGAGGAGGCAGGCAGCAGTTGGTTTATTAAGAAATTATTTAAAATAACTATTTACACAAGTTAAAACAGTCCACTTCTCACTATTACTAAAAGGGTGTTTTCGATATAATGAACATCCAAGCTTCTCTGGTCGTGAGAAAACCTGGAATATATTACACAAACATGAATGTGGCCCGGGATGCAGGATATGGGATGTGCTTCCTATCAACAGATTAACACTTCATTTTCATTACTCTAATCTTACCACAGGCTGTGAACACTCTCTTTTTCTTATTTGAACAACAATGGTGCATGAAAAACCAAGCTGACAGGCAGGCGGGGTTCATTAAATGCACACGGCCTTTATTCCCATAACAGATCTCACCTGTATGAAGCCAGTTTTCTGGCTTCCCGGCTGGCTACTGAAACAAGCTCTCCCAGATGTTGGACTTCAGATTCGTCCTATCCCTTCTACTTACTTTATAATAAATGTCAAAAATAAAATAAAAATGGAAAAATTCTTCTCCACAATGAACTCTGCTTAGTAGATAACAGGACTGGAAACATATTTTAAGATGTATTCAGTCCATTACTTCCCAAAGTTGTCCATGAAAAACAGGAAAGTGGCTAGGTAGAGAAATGATGAGACATTTAAAGTCTGAGTCCAAGAGTTTCATGTTGGTATGTCTATCCCAGCTTAATTCTAACTTATTTGAATAAAACTGTAGCTTTCCACTTGTTGAAAATGGCAATTCACAAAATAAGAAACAATCTTGCTATTTCCCCATGAATGACACTGAGCTTCACCAAAGAGCTAGGCTCGGGGAGCAAACCGGCCAACCAGTGTTAAGAGGCACCATTACAATGAGATTCCTAGGTTGCGCTTTCGGTATGCCTCTTTGAGGTAAGCCATCCATACACTCATTGCATCTGAGGAAGCCATTAGCAAATCCATAACATAAATAGAAATAAGTCATTTAATTGTCATCAATCAACCAATGGAGCAGGTATATACTTTCTGTGTGTACCACATATGAATGCACTACCATGTGGCAATATGGCATTTTTAATATTTTCCATAGCAAGACAGTAAGTCTTTCCACAAAGTCTAGAGCAGAACTTTGGTTTTGGTTCTTTCTGGTACTCTAAAATTTATACCTAAAAAAGAAAGAATAAAAGAAAAACAAGATTAGATAAAACAGCAGATAACCTGGCTGACTCCAAGTTAGGTTTGGACATAGGTCAACAAAGAGGATGTTTGCAGGCATTCTCACTCAGGGGACACTCTCATGAATATGCTCAGTGTATCATTACTCCCCGTATCTTGCAGGTGGCATCCCTACCATGTCCACTGCCCTTCAGCACTGGCAGAGGACACCATGGTAGACAGCTTTCTTCACCTATGCCTGATTAGGCCATTTAGACACCCCAAATAGTCACCCTAATGATTTAAGTCAATGAAATCTTTCTTGATTTAAATTTTAATGAAAAGTGAAGAAAAGCATTATTAAAACCCTACTAATGGAGGTTCTCCTTTTAATATCAGTTTTGTTGTTAAGCCAGCTGAAGGTAATTATTTTTTATCATGTAAGATATTCAATATTCTAAAATTTTTCCTTTCAGACACCCAATTCAGGCACTCTAATCATCAAATGTGAATTCTGAAGAATTGTTTAGAGAACCAATACCCACTAAAACATACCTTAATAAATTTGAAAAATCCATGGCAGTCACACAAAAGCACAGCAGGTATAATACTGGAAGCTATGTCTTTCCCATATAGAGTATTTTTTAATGTTGTCAATTTTAACAATCTCTATGCCTTGCAAGACAATGAGTTAAAATTTATGAAATACAAAACAGTAGCGAATGCTCCTTATGTGCCGTGTATACTGCAAGCTTTAAATTTTAATTTCATCCTATCATCCATTAATATTGGCCCTGCTATCATTTCCATTCCTTTTTAAATGTTTCAGTTAACTCTTATTAGCTGCAGTTTGTCTCAAACAGTCATACCTTCAACCTACTGCACTGCCCTTTATATCTTTTCCTCCTTCTAAGGAAATGCTCTCATGTAGATATAAGTATAACTGTAAAAATGATAAATCCAAGAATTACTTTAAAAAAAAAAGAAATAAAAAATGAAAGCAAAATCTCTTTTCAGCCAAGTATTTTCTTACAGGCTAAGGATCAAACTGAGCTGCCTTTCAGCGCCTCTGAATGATAAGCAGGGGCCCCTGGTTACACGTTTTTATCATGCCCTTCCTTAAAGAACCCGTCTGTGACAAAACTCGGGGCAGTCCTGTCAGCACTCACAGAGGACCACACCTGGGGGTGGCACCTCTTTCCCATACCTCTACCAGAATGATATGCTGGCAAAAGGGTGCTTTATTCAATTACTGTTAACGTTTCAGGTGCACTTCAATTCCTTTTTATTAGGGCAACAAGAGCCAGTGAAAGTAAGGAGGAATTCAGAATAAGAGAGATGAGGGGAAAGGAGAATAAAGTGAGAAAGAAATCAGGTCTCTAAGAAAGGAAATAGGAAGAAAGAATCGGCTAACCTTGTATTTAGGTCATTAAGGAAATTTCTGCCAACCAAACAGGACTGAGATTTATAAACCAACCCTCCTCAACAACATAGAAACCCTAAAGACAGTAGCAAAATAACATTACAGTTCAAAAGTACTGAGTAAATAAGATGTCAGATATGCTCAAGAGAATCAGTTGTTTCAATGAGTGACTTCCTACTGTTCAAGATTATTTTATTTATAGAGAGAAATGAAAAACTGATGGGCTTAATTAAAGAAAAACAAAAGGATATTATTTTGTTGTTAAAGGATCAATTCTTTTTTTTTAATTAGAACGATGATTAATAAGCTGAGAATCTGATTTCTAAACTAGTCAGTTTGAGTAATGCACTGTTTTTTCCAAAAGCATTTCCATCAAGGAAAGCTCTGTAAAAGAAGAAAAGATACAGTGATTCCTCTCCTCTCCTGATCTCTACACTTTGTGGCATGAAATGCTACATACAGCATTTGAACAGAATGACACTGCACACTGTCTTCACCCAAATGAACACCAGTCATAAATTTTTCACCTGAGGGTTTGAATGTACACTGTGAAATTTGCAAGGCTTCCTACAGGGAATGTAGAAATTAAAAAAGAATCAATACTTTTATTTTTCCTAGTCTCTAAACTTTTAAACCTGGGGAGGAAGATGGCAGTACAGGTCATGCTCTATGAAGAAATGTGGGTACCCTGGTGATGTCACAGGCTCAGGCATCATTTTTGGGATGTCATCTGCACATACTAAAACTTCTTAGAGCTTGAGTTGCTCAGCATTGTTTTTTCTAATTTTTCCTATATGTTTATTAGTTTTTCTCAAAGGAAAAAATTCCCGTTACACAATGTTTTACTTATATGTCAGGATACAAAGGCTGTTATTCCTGAATTACGTCTCTTTTCCTTTATTTCTCTAAAGCTAAAATATAGATGTCAAAGTTCCTTGAAAGGGACTTTGACTTCCTTCCTCCCCCTCTCCCTTGTCCTTTAGGAGATGAGGATCACCTAGCAAAATGTGGGAGCCAGCTGCTTTTCTGGAAATAAAAATGGCAATACCTTTGCAGAGAAGGGCAAGATCAATCATTTCCCAGGACCCCCAAACAACCTGGGCAAGGCCTAGAGAAGGGTGGTCATTGAGCGGCACCACTAACATACCACAAAAACGTACCACCAAAGGTACAAGAAGATTTTCACATGGTGAAGAATTCTTTCACATAACAAACCAGAATCCAAACCTCACGTGAAGGGAAATCTTGGAACCATTATATTCTATGTTTCTTCAACAATAACAAGCAAGAGGTCCCAGACAAAAAATTTTTCCCACTGAAAAAGTCAGCCCACGATTCACTCTTGTTTTCCGTACTACTACAAAATTCTCTTAACAGTATTCTGTGGGGGAAAAGGAATTAATTCCTAGAGCAATTCCAACACTATGGTTCACATTATGGGCACAAGGTAAAAGAAAATTCCAATTTCTTTTCCTCTTTCCTTTTGATATGTGTATTAATCTAGAGTGCCAAGTTCACAAAATACCTCTTGGCTGTACGGAATCATTAGCTATTCACGTTTATAAGGAAAATCCTCTCAAAAGCTTTGCAGAGAGATGAGGGCAGATGCCCAGTGTAACTTCCTTTAAATGAGTGTCTGTCATGCATATAAGGTAGAGAGAGAGAAGCAATAGGACTTATGTTTTTCATTGAAGAGGATGACGCCAGCTTACTATCTGTAACGCACTGTTCCTTTGGAATCAGCTCCCTGTGTCACAGCGACCTGGCAAACTTGAATGCTTTCACTATCACTGGAGTCCTTGCAATCCTGCCTTGGCTGTGACCCATTCACTTTTGCCCCAACTTCTCAGAGCTGCCTTACTCAGCATCTAATTAGTTAGGGAGGATTTGCCGAGGCTCTTAACCCTGACACAGGAGTGGGAGGATGTGCTGCTGTGGTAGCCCAAATCTGTCCTGTCACTGCATTAATCAGATTTCCATAAAGCTATGCATGAATAATTAGATTTATCAGTGAAAGCGAAGATATACTCATAAATATAATTATAAAAAACACCTACAATTATAGATAAGATATCTGCACCTTTAGGGATTTATTTTTCAACTGCAGTTACTTGACTCACTTTAGCAAAAGGCTTTACAAATTATACAAATACAATGGACCTGTTTGCAGAATACAGAAAGGTGAGAAAACTAAATAATTTGAAAATGATCACCTACTATGTTCAAATTCATTTAAATGAATCATGTTGAAAATAAACTTGAAATTTGTATATAGATTTTTAACACATACCACATACACATCTGAGAATATGTTTGTGCATGCTTTATTTGCATCAACATGTACATGTACATAGAATACTTTCTATATAAACTACTACTTTTCCATTGCATTACAAATTAGATATTACCTGTTAAGTGAAGTCTGCATGTTATCCACAGACCTTCAAAATATAGGCCAAAACACAAGCATCTGTCTCTATGCTACAATTTGTACTTTAACAAATACCCAAATATTCCTATTTTAATATTACATTATCAGAAAGGATGTTAAGAATCATATTTGAATATGTCTATTGTTGAAACTTCAAAATAAAACATATTATCACTCAAAGTACAGGAAGGCCTAAATTGGACGTAATAGCCTAGTAATTCAACAGGCTAAAATTGCATATCACTTAATATTTTTATTTTAGCCTCAAGACCATAAGTTTAGTTAATTTAATCTTTTTTAGTAAGACATGATTACTAAAATATACTAATTATAAGGAGGGGAGTAAAGAGGGAGAAGAGAAAAGTGCAGAAAGAAAACTAGGGATGGATAATGCGTGGCAATGAAAGTCATTTTCAAAGACCATTAACTATCAACTGCTTTACTCAGGGCTTTAATTAAATAAGAATACACATCCTATGTTAAAAGGGATGTCTATCTGAGTGAGATAGGGTTTAGAATAAAAATGTGTTGTATGAATTATAAAGAAGAATCAAATCACAATATACAATTAGGCATCTAATTCATAAGCAATACCGTATATGTGCCATTTAAATTGTTAGCGAATAAATATTCAAATTATTTGGCGGGGGAGAAGTCAGACAAAACCACTTCCATTTTAAAATATAGATTCCACAAACTGAAACTGTTTGCCTGTATGAACATAAAGAACTAAAAGTCTTCTCAAACAAAATTCATACAGAGCAGACATTTAAATGGATTCCAGCAATGTTATTATATATTTCTTATAATATATTTTATTTATCATTTCTCTAAAAGGTGCAAGATTTTTGTATTAGTGAGAAAGTTTGCTTTACTCTGTCATATCTCTGGTGAGCAGATGCTCTGGTATTAACGTAAATTGTTGATTTAATTTTTAGCTTTCTTGGTTTGCCCCTCACCTATCTAGGAAATGATTTCTCTGGTGATAACTAACACATCATGCTAATGAGAGAATCTAATGCACAATAGAAAAATGTCACTACTAATAATATTTGCATGAAGTTAAATAAAGCAACTGTAAGAGAATGTCAGACAGTTGTTCTTTAATAAGACACAGTTTCACAATGAAATTATGTTGTTAATTTTGTTACATCATTGGGTGAATCCTAAATTACTACATAATGATGCACAGAGTCATTTATAATTCTAACTTAGTATTTCATTCAAGTCTGAAAAGAGACCTTATTAAGGGGTCTACATTTTATTTGAAACCTCACCAATAATAAAAGGTAAATGCCTCTAGTAATGTTTGAAATGTGGGTGATAGCCATTTACCTGTATGGTTTCATTTCTGGAAAGATTTTAAAGTAGATTAGACTATTCCATTCCTTGAGGTAGCTATAGTAATTTTGTTCGTTGTTCTCTCAAATGCACAAAATATTTATAAAAATAGAAAAATCACCTTTTAAAATGTGATTTAAAAAAAACTTCCAAAAGCAGGCCTTAATTCTTGCTTTTAACAATAATACCTCATGAGACTTAAAACAGGCAAAATAAGGCTCATTCTCCATCTGTCACTGATCAAACTGACCCAAAGAAGGACTCTCTTCACAAAAATCAAGAGTGTCACACCCTTTAAGGTTCTCAAAATATACTTCTTACATACAAAGAAATGATTCCTTTTGAGAAAAATATACTTCAATATGGGGTAGAGGGGAGAGGCAGGGAAATGCAGTCAAATAGTCTTATCTCAAACTTTAGGGGAACATGCTTATCCCCACTAAATCTAAATTTGCTTTGGATTGTGATGTCTTTTTGTTAGTATTAGACAGAATGAAAGATTTACGTTTAAGCAGATCCAACTTTGCTCACATGAAACAAAAGACGACGATTTTTATATCCCTACTTCCTAGTTTACCTATAGAAGACATAAAACTAGATTATTAAATTTCAGTATTCATGAGACATTTCCCACAAGTTTTAGTATAAATACCTGTGGGTGCATTCTCTATAACTCAGTTTTTAAATCTTTTATAGTAGCCCTACTAGTCAGTCTTTTCTAATGGTTAAAGAAATTATCAGAGAAATATTAGTTTTTATATTATTTAAGAAACTTTGAAAGAAAATATGCCCAATTAACTTTACTCATTTCATGAACTGAGTAAATTTTACTTAGAAGTTAAAATAATCATAATCTAAAAGAACCTCTTTATGCCTTAGAAATGAGATATATGGAATTCTGCATACTTGATTAAATTGGACAAACTTTTACCTGTAACAAAAGCTGGCTTAATGTGTATACTGAAACTAATATCCCTTGAAACTGTTGGCTTCAAGGGATATCAGAGATATCATTTCAAGAAGTATCTCCCTGCCTCTCTCTCTCACACACATACACACACACACACACACACACACACACATGCATGCTGAATCAGCACTGGATGAACTATAGGTAAGGAAAACATTAAACATGTACAGTACATACTTTTATACACATAGTTTAAACTTGAGTTTACACAATATTGATACAAACTAAAATACCACCTTGAAGAGAAAAAAAAAGTAAACTCATACCCTGTTTCACATGTTTTCCAAAAATGCATGGAAGGTAAACATTTAGTGACAGTGACAGAAAAGGGGGGGGGGCGGGTAGAGGTGATCACTAACTACATCAAAACCAAAAAAACAAAGAAAACATTGTAAAATATAGTTAAATCACAACTTTTTAAAAATTATTTTTCTTTGTTGTACTACTGTTTAATAGTATAGTTAATATCATATAGCTTAATATAGCATATATTAAGCAGAAATTGCTTCTCTAAATATCTCTTCATATAGACACTGATGTTCACTATTGCATATACATGCACATGGGTACACGCAAAATAGATCTTTATACACCCACACAAACAGCTAGATCAAAGACATAATAGCTTAGTTGTACACATTTCTCTTTCTGAGTGACTTCAAATCATTTTCCTAATTCTGATCCATCGTTTATATTATTTACTTTTATTTGTTTTTTAGCTAAAATGTTTTCCAGGACTTAAAGTCTCCTTAGATTCAAATCTACTTGGAAATGGGCTGGTGCCAAAGAAGCAATCTAACACCATCTATGTGGTTCAATAGCCATTTATCAATTGATCATTATCTCTATCTGGTTTTATTAACTCTTTTCTAGCTAGAGGGAGACCTAAACCAATCTTCCCCTCTCTCTCTCTCTCTCTCTCTCACACACACACACACACACACACACACAGACACGACCTCCACTAACTCAAGGAAAATCCTGAAGGTGACATCCAATTTTAAAAGTGTGGCACAAGTTATTTGGTACTAAGGTTAGTGAAACACACTCTGTTCCAACCACGAGAAAGCCACCCAAGCAGGGTTATGTCACAGAAAACACCTCTAAAAGCATTCTGCGGTGACAAGGAGCATCTCTGTGTGGAAATGAACTTTCCACTTACAAGAATGGAAAACTGCACATAAAGAGCCGCTTACTGGGTTTGTGTTGATTGCATTTAAATCCTAGCTTACTGTATCAGCAGTAATCAGGGTCCCTCTACAGGATATGTCAAAATACACCTTATTCAAATGCATTTATACCATCTAGAACTGTGTGATAAAACTGTTCGAAAGCTAAATGCTACAAAACCCTGGCTGTATGTACTATCTTTTGCAAATGTATTTCTAAACCTGTAGCAGTTTATTGCCTGGCAAATTGTTTATTTCCCTCATTATCAACAACTGTTAAAATCTAACTCAAAGTAATCAATTTTCATGAACTCTTACAAACAAAAAGGTATTTTAAAGAAAGGAGCTACAGTATTTTTTAAATGAGTGCAACAATATTAATTTCTTAACAACCACCATCAACTTAAAATCCATGTATATTTGTCAGTACTACTTTCGTGCTGTGTGGATGATAGTATCAAACTAACTCCTGCTTTGTGTGGGTTTGGTGTAGGCTTTTGAAAAGCAAGACGTCTCTAGGAGGGAGGCACCAGGGAACTTCCCTCCCTCACTTGAGCACAGTCCAAGATGAAAGTTTCTGGGTTGTTTCCCCTTCGCTTCCTTTCACCCTCGCTCCCCCGCGGAGCCGCAGAGCCAGCAATTGTGCAAGAGGAGCCGCACGCAGGGCGCGTATCACTGAGCGCATGGTACGAGCCGCCGGCCGCGGTGATTAATTATCAGTTACCGCTGGCCTCGCGCTACCACATCGGCTTTCCCGACAGAGCCAGCAAGCCGAGCCGCCTCCAGCGCGGCCGGGACGGAGGAGCGGCTCTGGGGAGGATGCCGAGGCTGCGCCCGAGTGAGTGCGCCGGCGGGAGAGCGGGCGGGCGAGCGAGCAAGCGGGCGGGCGGGGAGCGGGCGTGCCAGAGCTGCAGCCCGAGCGGCAAAGGGAGTGCGGGCGAGCGCGGAGGCGGCCCCGTGGCGTGGAGGAGCAGACCCAGGCGGCGCCCGCCGCGCACGCCGACTCCTCCAGCGATCCTCGGCGCTGGCCGCGAAGCCTACACAGCGTCCTCGCTCCCCTCGGGTCTGAAATCAAGCTGCTTCCAGGCACAAGAAGCATGTCGGGCTGTTGTGAAGGGCCCCTAGATTTTATGACTGTTAGGTTGCAGAACCTACCCCGAGATTGCAGACACTTTGACGAAGTGATTGATATTGATAGAAAGAAACATTTGTTGGGTGGTGGGTTTTTTTTGTTGTTGTTGTTGTTGTTTTACAGAAAACAAATAAATTAAGACTTCTCATGACCCAGGCTGCACTGTGAAACTTTGCAACAAATGCCTTTGCTTTCTTTTACTTTAGTATCCTTTCCCCTTTTTCTTTTTAGAAGCCCTTAGGGAAACCATGAAGTAATCCTGCACATTCCAGTAACAGCTATGACAAAACAGAGCCTAACTATGAAGTGATCACATTTTTAAAAATATTTAGAAAAAAAATACCAGAAACAAAAGTGCACACAACAATTCAAGTTTAAAAAAAAAAGAAAGAAAGAAAGTAACTTACCTGTTGGGACATTCTGAATAAGAGGTTAGTCTCAGCGTTTTGCCATGTCCCCATGAACCCTGGTTCAGCCGTAGTCGTTCTGGTTCCGAACTGCATGGAGTTGTCAGTACAGGAGTCTCTTAAAGTCAAGTCTCTTGCCCTCTTTGGCTCTCTGTCTCTCTGTGTCTCTCTTTCTCTCACATCCACTTCTGCCTCTTCTGACTGAAAAGTGAAG
>VBSM01003204.1:42184042-42196117 GCA_008086735.1 Cheirogaleus medius | reverse complement strand
GCTGGGACTACAGGCATATGCCACCATGCCTGGCTATTTTTTTCTATATATTTTTAGTTGGCCAATTAGTTTCTTTCTATATTTAGTAGAGACGAGGTCTCACTCTTGCTCAGGCTGGTCTCGAACTCCTGAGCTCAAACGATCCTCCCGCCTTAGCCTCCCAGAGTGCTAGGATTACAGGCGTGAGCCACCAAGCCGGGCCAAATTCACTTATTTTATAGGGAAAAAAAAGTTAATAATTGGCTATCTAGTCTTATATGTGGAACCAGGTTGCGATTCTCAAAGGAGATTTTTAAAATGTTTTGCCCTCTCAACTCTAGAGCAAGATGTAAACTAATTTCTAATAATATTAGACTTTACCATATAAAACTGCAGAAGCTACAAATTCATATGGTATTAAGGTATATAACTTAATATATGCAAATTATGCAGAAGCAGCAGGCTGGACTCAGTCACAAACGTGGGGGAACTGATTGAGGAAATGTCATTTTTTTGAGAACAAAGTATGGGACTTGCTTTGCAACATCTGTTGGGCTGTATGAAATGTTAACAGATGTCTTAAGTGAAAAAAGGAGAAAGAATTAATAAAGGAAACCTCTTCTGAACAGATAATCCACCCAAATTTCCATATTCCTGAGGAAAAAAGTTGACAGCAACCTTTTTCCCTTGTGAAACCTGCCATCTCTACTTTATTGTGTAAAGTTTTACTTTCTACTTGAAGTTAAGGGAGGAAATTTTTTGACTCACTATAAAGAAATGAATAGAGAAAAAGCAAAATTAACAATTTTCAACTCAGGTTTTCCCTTTGTGAAAAATTATATTATAATCTAAACTGCCTGTTTTCCCTGACTCACATATATAATTTGATGGAAAGACAGTAAAAAGTTCACCAAAACACACACACATGAAATATTACTCTACTATGCTTCCATTAACATTTGGGGGGGGCAGAGGAGAGGAGATTAAAGAGTAGCTATTAAGATAAAGTTCTGATATGAATTCATCTCTACTCATAAAGGTATTCATCTTCACAATTAAGATTCACCTACCATTTACACCTAAACCCTTGTGCTCTCCAACTGGCTCCTAATTTCTTTCCATTACCATCCCTGTAAGGGATAAAACATCCCTCTTTCAACAGCCAAGTGTTCCACAGCAGTAAAGTCTGATGATCATGAAAACTTTTGGAATATACTAGTTGTATCCTTATATTTAAATTTTAAGGAACATGGAAATTTTACTCTCTTAGTTAACAGTTGTTTTTCTTGTTTCAATTTATTAGATGATCTAGCTTCTAGCCAAACCTAAAAGTAGCAGCCTTTAATTTAGATTTAAAAATTGATGCTTGCATGCCAACTACTGAATCTAACCTAGTGCCTATTTATGAATGAATTGAACTATACACCCATATTCTTCTACAAGTTTTCCATTTTGGAGATATTTATTGCTTATTCTCTTAAAAACCTTGGATCTGACTGGGTTAACAGCTCATGGAGTAACTAATTCAAAATGCACTTACCAATCTTTACAGATTCAAATGGGGGAAGAAAAAAATTATGTTATCATTTCTATGTTAGACTTGTACATGTTACTTTGTATTTACAACTAACTATACCTTATCTAGATGGTTCTGGCAGTCAGTCAGTCAGTCAGTCAGTCAGTCTGGCAGGTGAGCATTTCAACATATAGAAGCCTCAGCTAGAACAGCCTGAAGATTTCAGGCGACAAGATTATGGCCCAAGTTGTAAATAAGACATGCAGGCATGCCTTAAGTTTTTGGTTAGTTTATTTTTGCCAAAGTATTGTGGGTACTAAATGTTGTGATGTTTACTCACAGGAACACCATGGGACAGAAAATAACTAAAAATAACTACTATAACCTCTCTCCCCAAAATCAATCACCTACATACATTGAGGGAGAAAGCTTGCATACTAAAGATAACACTATGTGTTGTGTGGACAAGGGGTGAGGGGTGGGAAGAACAGACCTCCTAACATAAGGTTTGAATAGGATACATATTTAAAGCACTTTAAACAGTGGCATGAACATCTCCCGTAACTAAAGACTACCTAAAAGCTTCACCCTCTGCAGCAAAAGGGAGAAACTGCTCTGGATGACACTTGTGTCTGTACCAACTAAAATAATCAATGTGCTGCAGCATTTGCCGACAGCCTAATCAGGGGCTCAGTTTCATAAAAATACATCAAGGAAATAACCAAATGCCATAATCCTTTGATAATTATAAAAATTAGGAAGTAAAAAGGTTTTGGTAGCGTATGGTAGATGAGGTAGTTTACAAAACTATAGAGAAACAATGAATCCTTAGACTCAAGGTATTTGCAGATACAAAAAGCATCTGAGGTCAGTGAGAACCTTTTCTTTTTCCTAATTTCAGCATATTACAGGGGTACAAATGTTTAGGTTACATATATTGCCTTTGCCCCACCCGAGTCAGAGTTTCAAGTGTGTCCATCCCCCAGAAGGTGTACACTGCACGCATTAGGTGTGAATATACCCATCACCCTCCTTCCCCTCCCACCTCCCCGACACCTGATGAATGCTGAATGTTACTACTCTATGTGCACTTAAGTGTTTGTCGGTTAATACCAATTTGATGGTGAGTACATATGGTGCTTGTGTGCCTACAAAAGGATCAATCTACCTACCTTGTATTGGTTTAAAAACGGAAAAGTAACTTTATTGATATTCTCTCAGGTGTAGACAGTGGCAGTGGCTTATTTCTACCATAACCTATAGTCAATGTTTTCTGAGAAAATCTTCTGGAAGAAAAGAACCAGTGATGTCTTTCCTTAAATGAATATAACAAACCAGGCTGGGCGAGTGGGGGGGGAGGCACGGGGGAATACAATGAGTAATTGCTTTCATATGACCATGAAAAGTTGCAAGGATTATAAAGATAATATTAATTTCTTTATTTACTTGCTTCTAAAGTCTATGGAATGAGAAGCTTATAGCTTCAGTAAAGATGTCATAATAGTTTAAATTGCTATCAGAAAAGGAGATGGAGATTCACAGACACCCAAGAAAATGGTGTTGTAAAGAAGCGCTCAATACCTTATAAAATTATCTGAAAATTCAACGCTGCCTTTAGAGTGATAGAAAAAACAACATTAGGATGATACAGCCTTATATGCTAATCACAAACCTAAAAAAATAAATTTAAAAAGTGAAATAACAGAATAAAGTTTCAAAAATCTTCATAAAACCAGACAGTAGTTTATATAAATACACATTTAAATGAGAAAATGCTGAGACAAAGCAAATGTGGATGAATTTAGAGATTGTTTTCAAAATTAATAAATCCAGAAGATGCCAGAAACCTATCAACAGCAAGTTAAAAATAGGAAGACTTGACAAGTGGCTTAGGAGGTCTGCATAATGATTACCTTTGGTGGAGAATAGTGACTAGGAAGAGGTTATAAGGAAGTTTTTGAGGTACAGGGAATGTTGTGTATCTCCATCTAGTTGACAGTCCTAGTTATGTTCACTTTGTAAAAATTCATCAGGCTGTAAACTTATGTTCTGTACACTTTTCTGTATGTATGTTAAACTTTAGTTCTAGAAGTTTACTACTACTGATATTAATGGTACTACAACAATAGTGATAATAATAAACTAGCTCTATAACTATGTGAAAGAAAAAAGATAAAGAAGAAAACTAACGGGGTAGAGGGAAAGAAGAATCAAAATAAAGCAGATTCTTTATCACATTCAAAATCACTCAAATAGGGTGCGGTGGCTCAGCCTTGTAATCCCAGCAATTTGGGAGGCTGAGGCAGGCGAATTGCTTGAGGCCAAGAGTTTGAGACCAGCCTGGGTAACATAGCCAGACTCTACCTCTACAAAAAATTAGCTAGGTGTGCTGGCATGCTTGTAGTCCTAGCTACTCAGGAGGCTGAGTTGGGAGGATCACTTGAGCCCAGGAGTTTGAAGCTGCACTGAGGTGTGATCACACCACTGTACTCCAGTCTGGCAAAGAGAAGACCCTGTGTCTTTAAAAAAAAAAAAATTCAAATAACTGCCACTAAATCTGCTTGCAGCAATTTCTTTCAAGGCAAGAAGTGTTAGGAAGTAAGTAAATATCTGAGTTTCATAGAATGAGGGTGACTATTAAAGAGAGTAAAAGGGTAGGAGAAAGAATTAGGTGAGAGAGACCTTAACGGGGCAGTAAAAGTATATGAGTGTCCCAAGTGACTTAAATGGAGAACAACAACACATCTCAACTGGACATGTATCAATTCTGCAACCTGGAACCTTGAAATGTGCTTGCCTATCTAACACTAAGCCTAAGCCTGTCCTCTGATTCGTAATTAAGGATATGTGGAGGTGGGGTGGGCACAAAGTGTGCCTCCTGAAAGACTGGGAGAGGAAATCACATATACCCTGCAGACAGTATTACTTAAAAGTAATGAGTATATCAAAACAGAGTTTTTAAGAAATTGCAAATGTAACATACTCCTCTGACCACCCAAAGGTTTTGTTTTTAAAGAGTTAATATTTTCTAAGGGTGATGGCAGCCAATGCTAAATAAACAAACCCTGGTGAGAAGTAACAAAGTGGGAACAACTGAATAATATGCTAATTGATAGTGGATACACTTTTGGACTGACTAGCTCAAATTCTTTTTTTTTTTTTGAGACAGGGTCTCACTGTGTTGCCCTGGCTAGAGTGCTGTGGCGTCAGCCTAGCTCACAGCAACCTCAAATGCCTGGGCTCAAGCAATCCTCCTGCCTCAGCTTCCCAAGTAGCTGGGACTGCAGGCATGCACCATCATGCCCAGCGAATTTTTTCTATATAATTTTTTTAGTTGGCCAATTAATTTCTTTCCATTTTCAGTAGAGACAGGGTCTCAGTCTTGCTCAGGCTGGTCTCGAACCCCTGAGCTCCAACGATCCGCCCACCTCGGCCTCCCAGAGTGCTAGGATTATAGGCGTGAGCCACCACACCTGGCCTCAATTTCTTACTCTATCTTCTTTCATTTATTATATAGAAAGTCTTCTTAAATTCAACATGTTTAACCACTGTTAGGGAATACTGATCGCGGCCCTCACCTTGCCAAGTACAAGAAGCTGTGGGGAACACAAAAGTTAAGATATACTCCTTGCTCACAAGAAATTTATAATCTAGTACAGGAGATAACCCATGAACAAAAACCACCTTAATAAAAACACAATGTGATAAAATCAGCAGCAGCAGCAGCAGCATCATTCCATATGACTTAGATAAAGAGATCCCTTCTATCCAGTATGGTAAAAGAAAGCTTCTAAGCAAAGGCAGCCTTTGCTCTGGCACTGGAAACCCATAATATTACTAGAGAAGTAATCCAGTTTGACCAGGAGACGGGTGTAGAGCAACAACGCATGAAAGGATAGAATGGTCAATGGAATTATTATAATAGTAAGGGCCCTACAGTCCACTATAAAGAGCTGCTATTTATCCTGTTATCCAGCAATAACAAAAACTATGGAAAGCTTCTCAAGAGCAGCAAGGTATGATCCTTATTATACTCTAAGAAGATCTGGCAACAGCATGACAGACAGACTGAAGTGTGAAAAGACAAAAGTAAAGAGTCCAAATCTGAGAGCCATCTACACAGACACAACACAAGAGGTAAAATAAGGTGGCCAAGGAGAGCATCTCAGCAGGTATGGATGGTATTGAGGGAGAAGCAGGAAAAGCGGTATTAACAGAAATGTTGTGATTGTCCAAGGATCTGAAAGACAAAGGAAGAAAGAGTTTACAGGAGGTGGGATGGTTGAGAGTTTCAAATGTTTTAAAAAACAATACTACATTTAGAGTATAGTAAAACCAAATGTGGTAGTAAGTAGTAGTAATAAAGTTAAGAACAACAACAAAAAAGTGCATGGGAATGATAAATACCAAAATCAGAATAGTGTTTGAAGATGGGAAGGGAGCAGGTCAATGAAACAACATAATTTAAGTGGTCAATGCTAGGTGTGGTGGCTCACACCTGTAATCCCAGTGACTCAGGAGGCTGAGGCAGGAGAATTGCTTGGGGCCAGGAGTTCAAGACGAGCTTGGGCAACACAGCAAGACTCAATCTCTAAAAAATTTTATAAAAACTAGCTGGGCATGATGACATGCACCTGTAGTCCCAACTACTCAGGAGACTGAGGCAGGAGGATCGCTTGAACCCAGGAGTTTGAGGCTGCAAAGCACTATAATTGTGCCACTATATACCCCAGCCTGGGCAACAGAGTGAGACTCCATCTTTAAAAATAAGAAAATAAAAAAATAAATTTAAGTGGTAACCCAGGGCTTCAGATGTGTTTATACATTATTAGTTCTTAAGTTTGGGTCAATAGGTGTTCAATGTACCATTGTTCATAAATATTTGTGACTGAAATATTTTATAATTATACCTTGTGTCATCAGAGAGATGTCTTGGTAGACTGCTAGGTATATAGAATCCATATTCCTCGAAGTAAGCAAATTATAAAGACAAAGAGGCAGAAAGATAAAACATTCTTTGGAGAAATTTGGCAAAAAAAATAAGTAAGAGAAAGGTGGTCTGAAAAGTTAGCAAAGCCTAGGAGAAGCTGTGTTCATGAGTTGACAATTTGTTTTTCACTACAGGAAAAACGAGACTATCATAGGCAAAGGGGACGAAGCCAGCAGAGAAAAAGATATTGAAGATCTAAGCCAAAGGGGAAATGATATAAAAGGGTCTAGAGAGAATGTGATCAAGAGCACAAATGAAAAGGGTGCCCCCAAGGTAAGAGATATAGAAAAATTCTACGGTTAAGAAAGACATATATTAAGAGCACTGATGTTAGAAAGCCAATTTACTACCAATCTCCCCCAGTAAACTGTGCACTTGTTAAAAGGGACAGAGTTTATCTTTGGTAATCAACGGGCTAACAGAGTGCTCAATAAATGATGGCTGCACAAAAGAAATGATCATCTTAGAAAAGTTAAAGGCGAGGCTACCTGCTAAGGGCGACAAGACAGGAAGAAATCAAGGACCTCTAGAGAGTAGAAAAGGTTTGGTCCGATTGAAGAGGGTAAAATGAAACTCTGAATGAATGAGAAATGAATAAAAGAAACAGCAAATAGCAGAAAGAACACAGCCTTGGTTCCCGAAAAAGCATGAGAAATAACAAGCAAGCCGACGGGGCTCAAAAAAATGTAGTTCAGAGTTCCCAGTTTGGGAAGTGAAATACTTAGAACCAGCAAGAGAGTTCTTAATAAAAGGAAAAAAATGCCTTGCTCCAAAACATACACCCTAATAGGCAATAGTATGTCTTAAATCATTGCCATTATATGGCATTCCTATAGTATGTAGTTCTTATACATAAAATAAAATAAAACACTGGGAATTTATTTTGGATGAAATTATTTCATCTTTATTTAAGAGTACCCCAATTCTAAGTGCTTTTTATGTAGAGTTTTTTATATGTCTATGAATTTATTCCTGGCTAAGGAAATTCCCCAAAGCAAACAAAAATCAAAATACTTTATGCTATGTCACATGTGTGATTTGAATATAACTTCATTAACAAACATGAGACCAAGCTGAAGAGAGCCAAGATCCTCTCCTTGTTGCCTGATTCCTGTCTCCAGAATGGAACTGTGGTCCAAAATCACACTAATTCTCTGCCCAGTTAGTGGGGGCTGCATTAGCAGAACTCAGCACTTTTAGTCTAGAATCCCTCTAGAGAACAGGGAAATGATGGGTTCCATCACCTAGCCAACATCAGCAATCACCAAAGAGTTATCTCAGGAATATGGACAAAGACATTCCTCCACTGTGCCGGCAGCACCTATAGCCCACCTTCCAAACAGTCCTTTATATGCACCTTTCAAAGAGAGTCCTTTATGTGAGGACCACTTTCTAAGTGACCTATCATAGAGCCTTATAAAGAAGCATTAATATTGTGGGCCAAAGTGAGATTGATCTTTGAGCTTCATGGTCTCCTGTTGTCAACAGTGCATTATAAAACCAGTACTAAATACTTTATAAACAGGTCTCCCTACAGTGTATTAGAAAAACAGTGCATATTTCATGCCCCATAGTTAGGTAGCCACATATCCATCAGACTAATAAATTATTTATTAGGTGCTCAGAAGTGCAATAAGAGTCAATAAACTAACTTCTGGATACTTATGAGCTACTATTTCACTGGCAATTGTACCTGAATGAGAAAACTCTCACTAACTAAATGGAGGATAGAAATATCCCAGCTCCCTGAAGTGTACTGTTTGGCAGAAGGAAGCACAGGCCTCATGAGTGAGAAGGGACAAAAATCCTTATATCCTGAAAAGAGTCCTGGTTATTAAATTTACAAAGAAAGCACCACTCAATCAAGCCCATGCTCATTTTCTTTTTCTTGTGTATAGATTCCTCTAGTCCTACCATCCTTGGGGACAGCTCAGAGAAATAAAAATTGGTGGAAACATTTCTAAAACACCCTGAGTTAGGCCAGATGACAACCACCACTAATAATTTGCACTTGACATCTCCAAAGAAACAACACAATGACTTGAGTGTACAAGCTATCTGCTACATGCACAGCATAAAATTTGGAATTTATGAATCTAAGGTATAAAGCAGCATTTTTATCTATTTTTGGTTTAAGCTCCCAAGCCTGTAGACACCCTATGAGACAGTCCCCGATGCTCTGTCCAACATCCTCAGGCATCTCTTTGCCCTCTGAAAGAGGACCTTCTGTTCTAGAATGTATTCCGGTCCTTCAAGAAGAAATTTCTTCAGCTAGGAGTTATTTGTCAAACTATCAGAGGCGTGGACCTTTGTGTAGTATTGTGGGTGCCATGGTTTCACATGTTGGCCACATTAATACTGGAGAGCAAGCATCTGTAACCCACAGCTGTGTGTGCTCCAGCCCCAAAGCACCCGCAAGGCTGATGCCAATGCAAACCACTCTTCCCATCCCACATCTGAACCACACTGGTTTTCTTCAGGAGCCAGGGGCTGATATACAGTTCTGAAAATGAAAGTTTTGGGTTCATTCCATTCACATGATGGGTACAGAGTATTGAAAAGAATATTGCCAGATGGACTGACTCTTTTTTTCTACCCCATTCCACACCAAGTGAATAAACCATAAAGAGGTTTATAGTATCAAAGGGGGTTCCAAAATTCCCCAGGGGGAAACCCTAAATTGATACAGAGATTTTCTTCACACCATTTTCATTTTTCTTCCTAGTGTCTTGTAGTTTTACTCCTATAAGCTGAAATTTTTAGGGTTGAAAAAAGTATTTTATGTGGGTAGGAAAAAGAAGTGGGAAATAAAGGAGAAACATGAGAGAGACTTGATTTCACATCGCTTTCTCAAAAAGACCTCCCAAATCCTAGAAATGAAAACCGATGTAAAAACTTAGGAAAGGGCTAGTTTCATGTATTATTTTTGCTACTACGACCACTATTGCTAGCTAAGATGATTATTCATATTAATGAGTTTGGTATGTAGACAAACTATAAAAGATGCAGTCTCTGACCTCAAGTACTTATCTCTGTCTTTTGGGATTTACTCCTCCTGCTAGATTTACTTTTATTCTTCATACCCTTGCCCAGAGGAAGTGATCATCACACAGGACTTGGAGCACTTCCATGGGTGGGGTTTAAATATGGCAACAAGAAGAAAAAGAACTTTTGCCCTGGGACACAGACAATGTTGGCCCCAAAGCTCAGGATGTCTAGTTTGAGCAAAGAGAAATATAAACTCTCTGTGAAACTTTTACACTGGTCTCAGTGAGCTTTATCAGAAAAATCTTATAAAGTGTGAAAGCACATAGTATTCCAGTGCTTCATCATATCAAGCCCACATATACACAAAACTGTATCACTGAACACTAATGAGCTAATATTAGATAATAATCTCTATCCATTCTTTATACTCAGTCATTTATGTTTTGTGTGATTGTAGAATACATAGAAGAGATACACCCAAGGAGTCAAATCTGACCAGTGATTAAGTGCCAAAGTTCTACACTGAAATTACTTGGGTTTCAATACCTGCAGAAGCTTTTACTAATCCTATGACCTCAGCAAGTTACTTAGCCAAAATTCTTTATCTCTAAAATGGAAATAATAGTACTAGTTCACAGAATTGTTGTGAAGATTAAATATCTTGATCAGTGCAGAGGGTTTAGAAGAGTGCCTACCACATAAGCACTCAATAAATATTAGCTGCTAAATATGTATATGAGATTTCAAAGTAGAAGCCCACAGGCCGAGTTTGGCTTCAGATGTATTTTGCTTGGCTCCCTAAGTGAGAGTGTATGAGTGTGCATGTGTGTTTAATTAATGGCCAACATGTAAAACTCCAGAAATTTTAAATTAAAATATGGATTTCTAGATGCTGGGGGGTGGGGAGAGAGACGCAAAGGTGAGGTGTCAAGAAACTAATGATAGGGCAAGAGAAATCTATATTCCTTCATGACAAAATCAGCTGGGATGGAGAAGCTACTCTCTTTAGCATGCACTCATATGGGCAGAGCCTCCACTACTCTCCATTGTTTTATACCTCAGCTGTTTCCCTCAATTCCTTTACTTGCTGGCCACTATAGCCATCTGAGTTTGTGACCCATGACCTTTTAAGTCACTCTGTATTAACATGACATATATGGAGAATTCATTCATACATAACTAAAAGTCTCATTTAAATAAAATATCGAATACCAAAAATGTTTTCTATTATGCCTACCTCTGATGAAAACAAGACTGAAATGTTCCCTTTTGCACTTTCCTAAACCCTATATTGTTGGTAACATATATATAAAGAATGAGCAAATCCATTACCCGTGACTATATCAGAGCCTCTGCTACAATTACAGAGATGGGCTTTGAAATAGCTATTTCAGTAACAGTGATTCTCAAATATATTTGCTTTTAACTAGTAGAGACCTTTTTTAAAAAGACATTAATACTGTATACAAGGGACAAGATATAAAGCCTGGGCCCCTTGGCCTCAACAGCCTAAGGCATCTACGCTGCAGATGCAGACATCTATGTAGAATTATAATGCTATACAAAACAATTTTAGGAAATCGATCTGACTGCTTTACTATATAATCTAGGAAACTGAGGAAAAGACAAAAATTTAGCTGGTGGCAGAGACTGGACCATTTTTCAGGTCTTGGATCTCCCAAATTGCTTTTATACCAAAGTTCAAAGAAGTCATCAGAAGGGTTGAGAATCCAGTCATATGCATGCCAGCACCAACTATTAAATTTTCAGGAATTTTACAAGCCAGTTGACTTCACACTGGAAACCTAAAATGGGCCATGTTGGGAGTACTTATATCTATGGCAATGAGCATCAAAGCTCCTCACAATTAACCTCACAATTAACTTTTTAAAAGCTTTTTTTAGAATTTTTTAAAAATTCGTTAAATGGAAGAAGAATTATACTTTCTAAATAAAAGATGCTAAAACATCTGAAATTCTTTCGATTTTTTAAATATACAAAAACATCACACAATGGAAAAAATAGAAAATATATCATGAAGCTATTGATTATTAAACTTTTATAAGCATAATCACTGGCTGAGATACTGACATTTGGCCAAACTGAGCATCTTCACATGGTACATATGACCAAGTATGCATCCTTGTACTCCTTTCTAAAGATTTGAGGATTTTGGTGAAAAGTACAAAGAAAATCAAGCCAGATTCTTAAGAGTTAAAGAAAATAAATCTATGCATAAGTTTAGATTTCCTACTGTATATAATACAAGGCATTGTTATGTGCCAGGTATTGGGCAAAATATAAAATATTTTTTCATTTGTTCTTCATAGGTCCTATGAGATAGGTATTATTATTCTCATTTTACCATAAGGAAATGGAAGCTAAGAGAGTTAAGTCACTTGGCCAAAATCTTATATTATTAATAAAATGTCAAAGTGGGAATTCAAGACCAAGTTGATCTGATTTCAAAATATGTGTTCATCCCGATATCCTGCATTGCCTTTCCAGGTTTTTACTATTTTAGACAAGAATTTTCTTAAAAGGTGATGCATATTACCCTATGTTTTTAAACAGAATATATCTTTCTTTCTTTCATTTTTTT
>VBSM01003204.1:42155739-42183942 GCA_008086735.1 Cheirogaleus medius | reverse complement strand
TGTATTTAGTTGTTGTATATCTAATGTCTGCCTTCTTCTCACTTTTAGAATTTGCTGTTTTATTTTATACTAAGCCTTTCCAAAGGAATATTAAGTAGTCTTTAAGAAGAATGAGAAAACTAATAACAAATAAATCATGAGCAAAAGATCTAGAACAGTAAATATAGTGTACTACCATTCATGTTTTTTAAAAAAGAGAGAAAAGTAAAGAAGAAAAGAAAAACTGGGAGAAGGTAACAAATAGTTCTGTATTTTAGCTATTTTTTAGAAATATCTTTAAGAATCTGGTAAACAGAAAAAAAAAACTCTGGTAAACAGAAATTGCCTGTAAGGAGGGATATTCATTTTCTCTGTGTAAGCTATGATATTAGCAATTAATAAAACAAAACGAAATTAATATATAATGGTGGCCCTGACAACCAAATGGAATTTTCAAGTTCTAAGCAAAACATAGGGAAATGACTATCTTACAAGTTCAGTGTCTAAGCCTGGAAGCTTTCTTGCATTTCTCCAGAATGCTTAAAGCACTGTCCCTGACTGGTTCCCATCTGTGCTCATATTAACCCAGTGTTATATTTAATACAAGTTCCTCTAATTTCACCTGATTGGCAGTGTAGTTGGAAAGATTACACATAAACACACAAGTTAAATAAAAGATGTAAATAACTGCTCTCTCTTACTAGAACAGAAGTACCACAAGTCAGTACATGTGTTACTAGCTTCAATACTTCCTTCCGGAAGCTTAAGTAATTTAACCAAAAGAGAAATATGAGCTGAGTTTCTTGAGCTAAGGACAATATCAAAAGGCAAAGAGAAGAGAGCATTCAAATTGGTGGGGATACATGAATAAAGTAAGTGTTAAGCACTGTTCCTTGCGTAGGTGAATGATATTAATTAATAAGATATGAGATTAGAAAGAGGTACATCGTAGAGGCCATGAAATACCAACTTTACAATTCTGAATCAAGAAGTAAAATAATGGAAGTTTTGTTCCATATAGGAACAGTGTGCAGGATGTATCAGTAAACAAAAACACCTAAGGCAGAAGTATTAAATTAGAGGATTTGTTTTGTATTCAAATATTCTCCTGTAATATGTAAGCTCCAAGAGCAAGAAAGTTTGTGGGTTTTCTATGCGTCTACACCGAAAGTATCCAAAGACTTGAAACTATAGTAGACACTAACAGAAAATTGGCAGCCCATCACAGAACATGAGGACCTAAACTAGGTAGCTGTGAGAAACAAATTAATAATTTAGAGATTTGTTTTGTTTTTTTAAACAATCAACAAGAACTGATGCCTAAATGAATTTTAACTTTGAGGGAAAAGAAGTTAAAGATAATTATATGATTTCCAGTTAGGAAAAAATGTTGGAGGAGAGATCTCCTAAGACTAACACTTAATTATATACATTAGATATAATTTGATATTTTTATATATATGTATTAATGTATGTACTATACAGTTGAAATATTTATACCTAAAAATTTCTTCTGAAATTAAAAAATGGCTAAACACTAAAATTAAGCTTTATCCTCAATTCTCTACCGCATACTCCTCGCTGGCATCTCATCCAACAGCACAGGGCTTCACTACTTGCCTCTAAGCTGGTAGTGTCATTTCCCCTTACAGCACCTACTACTTTTGCCTTGCAATACAGAGATGTTATACATACTCAAGGGGATAATCTATCCATGTCAGATGGGAATGGGTATCCCTCCAGAATGCCTGGCATACCCAATCAGCAAGTACAAGTGATCTCTCAAGCTCTAGAATCTGCCAGATTTCTGCAACTGAATAGTCTTTTTATTTAGGCTTCACATTCAGTATCTCTGAATTAGACCATAATATATTCTCCACAAAACTGCTGTCATCCATGTCATGTTTTTTGTTAATGAATAAGTAAGCCTCATACTCCTCAAGGCTTGAAAGCAAATTCGTGTCTGTTTTACATCTATAATCTTACCCTGTTTGGCATGCTGACTCATATTTAGGAGTGTTCAAGAAATTTGGCTGAATGAATGAACACAGGATGAATAAATGAATGATTATAATAACTAAGGAGTTTCTATGCTAGGGAGATAAATTCAGGGGATGCTTCCATTGACTGCTTCCTGAGCAGCAATGGCAGGCATTGCCAACTGAACACAGAACTTTTTCTTTCTTCTGACCCACCTCCGCTTCTCAAAGCATTCATCACTGGTCAGTCAAAATTCTCCCAAAGATGAAACCTATCTGTCATCCTTGAACTATGACTGTTTTTCAAAGTTCCAGGTTGGTATGATTTTGAAAGCTTTTCCAGGTAGGCCCAAAGAAAAAACTGAAAATGTTGCTAAGGTCTAAACTTAGTCCAAAACTGTGAAAACTTACTTCCAAAATATACTCTCCTATTGCATTTAAACTTGGTAACAATATCTAGTATATTATGAGCACTTGTATACTGGATGAAAAAATGTAAAATAAAGGGCTCAATCTTTCTCCATGATCTCTTTAGCATACAAGCACTAAATGTTTTCAAGGAAAATATGGTACCACATCTAAGAGATCAGCAATGAACTCTCTTTAAGAAAAATCCATCTCTGTTCCCTTTCAAGAAGTCTCCTCTCTCTTTCAATTTCCCTTGCAGATTTGTTTTTCTCAGAAGTAAATAAACATCAAACACTATGAAGAGTCACAAATCATAAAAAATTTGTAACAGTTTTTCTAGAAATATTAACTTAATTAAGGTGCACAATACTATGTTTTTAATGATTCTTAAAATTATTTTATTTTAATAAAATAAAGATCCAGTCTTTAACGTACTGTAACTTGAATTCCTATTGAAAGACAAAATTAACTGTTGTGTGATGTTTCTAAGAATATTTTTACAAATTACATCTTTTAAGAAATAAGAGATCAGATGACAAACTGTTCACTTTGTCACATTTTATGCCCCCAGTCCCCCCAAAAGAAACTAAATGGGGAGGATTTACATCTCAGATGGTAAGTTGTTTTGGCTCTTTTTGTTTTTGTTACATTCTGTTTAGTACCTAAACATGATAAACAAACTACTAAGAAAAATTGGAGGCTGCAATATTTTCAAATGCTTTTGCTTCCATCTTAGATAGTCCAAATTCTACTGCTTTAAATACAGTGTCACCTGAAACTTCAGCTTCAAGGCACATTTAGACTATATTTTCACAATCTTAAAACAACTGATCAATGAAGTCACTGTGTTTGGGGGGCAGTAGTAAGCCAAATGAGACATTTCATGCACTTGTACCCAAAATAATCAGTGGACTGAAGCTGTGAATTACTAGTTTAGTCTTAGAATTAAAATCCTCATGCACTTTTAAGGAACAAGTCATTTTTTAAAAATTGCTTGGTAAGCACACATTTAGAGAGTCTCTCGAAATGCCAGATTTTTACAAAAATACAAATTATAAAGGAGTCTGGCACTTTTCTTTTTTTTTTCTAGATTCTACTCCTCTCTAAATACACATCAGTTAAACAAAATCTCAACAATCTTTTTTAAAAAGAGAAAGAAAAAGAAAATATAATCTGCTGTATTTTTACATAACAAAGAAACTGCAGGAAGAGTGTGAGCTGACAACCTAGCCAAAGCTAAATGTATTCCACATGGTTAGTAGCCAGTGGGTTCTGAAAAAGGGGGAGAAAATCTGACACCTAGGGCTTTTAAATGAATACAATGTACTCAGTCCACTCTGTTATGATCCGGATGCACAGTTTAATAGTGATTAAAACTTATGGAACTGCACAGAGCCTAATGTCAAGATGTTTTCATGTCCCTTAATATTATGTGAACACCCCAGGTCAAATACAACATGACATTAATGGTCTGAAAGCAAAGTGGATAGCCTGAAACTGTGTATTTTATTTTAACAGATCTCATAGCCTCTTCTTTTCAATGGTTGTAAGACAGACACAGCAGAGTTTGAACATTAACAACACTTGTTAAGGTAAAGCTTAATCCCAAATGTGTTAACATAAAACTACACTCTTCAAAAAGATTTTAAGAGTATATTTTATTAAATCCTGAAATGTATGTCCTGGTAAATTTCTATATAAATTTGATTTACAAATTCCACTGAAAATGTGCCACAGCTGGCAGAATAAATTACTATAATAAATCATTATTAAATAACTGTAAATCTTTGTAATGACATAATGCCTAACTAAAAAAAGGATGCAGAAGTGAACATTTAGTAGAAGAAAAGCACTCTTCACACAGGAAAACAAATTACAAAACTTACCATGCCAACACTACAATATGATTCAGTGACTAAACAGGGATATAAAATTCACATAAATAGTACTTAAATCTACAGTGAAGTTGTGTTCACTATTGCATCAAACGAATCATATGGCAAGAGGTAATGGACTTGGGTTTTTAACATTATGGATCACACTGCCAACAGGTAAGTCTTACATGGACAGCTGCATCCAATATTTTGCTAGACAATAAAAACATATACCAGGTATCAATCAGCAAGCCCAGTCTGTCCCTTTTATGAAGCTTCATAAATATTCCTAAAAAATAATCTATTTTTCTACCTCCACCTTCTCTTCCATATAGACCTCTACCCTACTTCAAAATAAACTTTTAAAAAATATAAAGTTATATTCTTTTTGATGTATTACAGATGGGTAGTTACAGTAATCCATTATTTTAGCTATCACTTGAAGTGAATCACTCCAAATGTCCCTGCCTTATTTAGCTCTCTCAAGCCTCCATATGTCAAAGTGCAGGTACTTGGTACTCCTGTCACAACCAACAGGGCTCCTGGCTCCAGCCAAGAGGAGCTCCAGCAAAGCGACAAGCCCCAGAGTGTCTGCTTACAGCCTGTGATTGCTACTTCTGCCTCTTGGGAAGGGTGAATTATTAACCAACACTTTCACAACAGAACTGTCTAAGATAAACCCATTAAAACAGTTAGTCTACCAAATATTTCACACTGCCAGTTGATAAAATCTTTGTCCAGTCATCGCTGCCTACTCTTGTATGTATTTATCTTTAGCTCATAGTAACCAGTCATCATTAAATGATGTCCCCGAATGCCATCTCTACCTGTTTTTCTATTTGCCAAACCACAGTTAGCAAAAGGGTCTCTGTATAAGAACCTCTACCTCTTTCAAAAAGAACAGGATTTCCAATATATGAGTCTGATTCAGGAAAATTGCCCTCAATCCAACAAACTTGCAAACTGAACTGTCAAATATAACAAAGAGCAAAAACGGTCCCAGTTTTAACCCAGATCAAATTTTTTTTTTGCAAGTACAAATAGTAGGGTCTTCCCTCAACCCATATTTCATTTTCCAATTTGTCTTCAGTTATAGGTTCAAAAGCCATCCCTTTTTCAATATGCAGCAATTGCTTCACTGAGATAATCATTAAATGCATCTACCCAAGAAGCACTTGGGCCCCACAGTCCGGTATGTTTTCCCAAGAAGCTACTTCCCCCTTCACCTCCACTTCTAATCCACAAAGCCATTCTCTACATATTGCTCACTCTCAAGGGAGAGCAAAGCATTTGTGCTGTGGCCTCAAAGCCTGACAAATTCCAGACCAAATAAATAAACCAGTAAAAGGATTTCTAACTCTGTGAAAAGGAATAAACATCTAAAAGTTACGTGTGGAAATTTCTGAAAATATTTCCAAATGAGCAACTCAAAAAGAGAGAGCAAGACAGTGTGAAAGGACACGTGGACTCAAAAGGAGAGGGTCGGGAGGGAGCCTGGGTGCCTAACAGTCAGGAGGAGACCTAGGAGCCTGAAGAGAATGTGCAACCAACAAATAAAAGGAGAGGAGTTGGTGGGGAGAAACCACCTCTGAACTCATGCTTATTAACGGAAAAAGGCAGGAGTCCAGAGTACAAGAGTGGGTGACCTAAATTTTCAGCTGTATTATCCAGGAAAAATAATAAAAAGATGAAAATGTTGACCATTGCTACAATTGTGACTTCAGTACCAACCACTCAGGGTAATTTACTCAGATGATTACAGGAGCAAAGACATGACCTCCTCCCCACCCCTGACCTTCTCCTTTCTTCTCCACACACCCTTCCATCTCACTAGGCAACCCAGTCTATTCCCAGACTTTAGGTACCAACTATCTGTTGGTGGCTACCAAATCCCTGTATACAGCCTAGATCTCTTCTATGCTATAAAGGCATTTGTCATCTCCAGAGCAATGTCTAATAGAAACTTCAAATCTGACATCTTCACTAGTGTCTACCTTATTACTCCTCAAATTTGCTTCTCCTCCAGAACTGCCACCTCAGCAAATGGCCCCATCAGCCATTAAGTGCTTGCAAAATTATTTTCTCCATTTATAAAAGACCATTTTATTCTTCCTTGCCTTTTTTTAAGGGTATTTCCCTTAGAGACATAGTGAATCTCAGTCCTTACAATAACCTTAACAGAGATAAATCTCTCTAAGGATGAAGCCCAGTATCCAGTTCTTACAATGTAGAGATATCACCAAGGTCATGTGACAAACTCTAGATATGTAAAAAGCAAACTTCTGGGATTAGCTCAAATGTCTCTCATGAGATGCACAGAAGACTGTCACAAGGGACAGCCCTTTGTCTCTCAAGGAGATGCAAAGTTAATACACTTTCTTCTGCTTTTCTTTATAAATTGTGAGAGATTTTGTTCCCAACTCTGTAGTCACTTTTGAGCGTACACATGTGTAAAAACCCTTAATATCTACTCAATAATAAATTGTGTTCTTTCTCTCTTCTATGTGGATTATCTTTATGTTGGCAGGATCTTTATCCTTATCCTTTATCCTTATCTTTCCCCAATAAACCTATCCCTCTGACACCTTAGATGCAGTCAATCTCTAAATCCTTCTAGTCTATCTCCTAAATATCTCTGGATCCATCTACTCTCCATTCCTTTGGCTATCAGACTAGTACACACTATCATCTTTTAGCAATTGAAACGGCCTCCTACCTCAGCTTTCTGCATTCTATTTTTCTCCCTTCCAATCTATTCTCCAAATTACAGCTGAGTTGCCAAATCATTTAAGAGGACCTTATAAGATTTGATTTCTACAAACCTAACCAGCTTTATCCTTTGACCTTCTCAAGTGATCACAGATTTTCCCTCTGCTTCAGATATTCCCTTTGCTTTAAAGCCTTTTCCCTTCTTCGTTCCTGAACCTTCTCTTGCCTTCAGAGATTTTTTTTTTTTTTTTTGCCTGAACAAGAGGTATTATCCATTCCTAGAGCACTCTGTACTACTTCTAAGCACTTGTAATTATTTGTTTAATGTCTATCTTCCTTATGGGTCAATAAGCACTGTGATGGTAGGGCTCTTTGAACTTCTATCCCCAGTGCCTAGTACAAACAGATTCAATAAATACTTCTGATTGAATGTCCCAACATACTATGCAGTGAAAATAGAAAAGGAGCTTAAAAGCCATTTAAAGAGCATGTAGGTTTGCCTATTTTATTATATATATTTACTGTAATTTTAAATTTCTGGCTATATGGTATAACATCTTGAATCTTGTCATTTTGAGACTCATGAAATAGGAACCCATTATCTTAAGATTTAGAACCCTCCTCACCACTGCTTTTTGGCTACCACTACTGCCCAGTTTATTAAGACCAAGATGAACTAAGTTATGCCCTCGGGTTTCAGTCCAATAATCTCTTGACCAATTCCTTGACAGCTGGCAAACAGAAATGTGAAACAGAATTAGAAATGTGAGAAACACTTCTTCAGTTGACACAAGCAATTATATTCCTACATTTCCTCAAGCCCATTTCTCAAAACCCCATTGTCAACAATGGCTAATGAAAATGTTGACTATGTAGCTTTATTCATTTTTCCAACAACTATTGAATGCCAATATATCCCTGGTACAATGGTAGTACTGGAACTCTTGATTTAAAAAAAAAATCATGGTTACAAGGCCACACTTAATTCACTCTGTTATTTAACAGTAAAATTAATTGTACCAATCCATATATAAGGAAGTCTTATAAATTACTACAAATTACAAACATAGAGCAAGGTGTATTAGTTTTCTATGGCTACCAGAACAAATTACCACTAATTTAGTAGCTTACAACAATATGAATTTATCATCTTACAGTCATGTTGGTCAGAAGTCTGACACAGGTCTCACTGGACTAAAATCAAGGTGTCAGCAAAGCCACTATTCTTTCAAGGGCTCTGAAGGAAAATCTGCTTCCTTGCCTTTTTCAGCTTCTATCAGCCGCCAACATTCCTCAGCTTGCAGCCCCCTTGCTCCATCTTCAAAACTAGTAATGTTGGATCTCTCTTACCATTCTTGCATAGCTCTCACTAACTCGCGCTCTCTCTCCATAGCTAGGAAAGGTTCTCAACTTTCAATGTGATTAGATTGAGTCTAGGCAGAAGATCCAGGATTATCCCCAATCTCTATCTCAAGGTCCTTAACCTTAATGACATCTGCAAAGTCCCTTTTGTTACATATTCACAGGTTATTAAAAGTTGGACAAGTCTGGGGGGCCACTATTCGACTGACCACACAAGGCATGCAAAAATTTCAAGTTAGCATGCTTACACAGAGAACTAATGGCATTTCTAATTTTCTTGTATGTAAAATCAGCCAATTTAATATTGTTCTAGGGCACAATGTATCAATCAATCTTACTGTCACAATCAAAATCTTTGAAGAATTAGCTGGGCATTGCTATGCAAGCCTGGAATCCCAGCTACTTGGGAAGCTAAGGTGAGAATATCACTTGAGCCCAGGAAGTCAAGACCAGCTTGGGCAACAAAGCAAGACACCCCCAAAACCACTTACTCCCCCCAATCTATTGGGAAGAAAGGGAAGGAAGGAGGTCAGTCTTTGAAGAATATATTGGTTTTATTTACATTCACAGATGCACAAACTTTTAAAAAAAATTATTCTTACTTATCTTTCATTTGAATAAGAAAAGTATTCTACTGTCAAAATTTATGTTTTGGTTATAAACATAGATTCCTGAGGAAATCTGTTCTAATTTTACCAGTCATAAATTCCAGGAAACTAATTTATCTAAGTGAGTTATAACACTTAACTTTATGGTTAATAGTTTTCAGTTCACACCAAAAAGCAATGTAGAAAAATGGATTACAGGTTACTGCCGCAACAGCTGGCTATAATCTCACACTTCAATAATAAAAATGGTAACTAACATGCAAAAATTTTAGCAATTGGAATTGGGAGTTATTTCATTAATTGCTTTTAATATTTTTGTACTTTGTTATGAAAAGAGATTTTTCTCCACAGAAGTCAAGAACCACATCTGAAGTCTGTTTTATTCAGAGACAATATGTTTTCTGTACAGAGGTTAGAAAGGACTTTAACAGAAAGTATAGTTGTTTTTAAGACTTCAGGGACAGAAAAACCACCAAACAGATTTTTCCCTAATTCTTTTTTTACTCTGAAATTTTATCATTTTGATAGAATATAAGTTTTCAATCTGAAAAGGAAATTACCAATATTGATATGAATCAGTGTTAATGTCCCCAATAATACATAGGGAGGAAAAAGGAATACTAAAAATAGCTTAAAAACCAATCTTCAAGAGAACAATCATTATTAACCATGCCATTTATATATAATTCGATTTTATTGCTATATATTTTAAATCTGTGAAGGCATTCCACAATCACATTTACTAGAAGTCACATAAATATCATAGAATAGCTCAATTTTTAGAGACAGAAATTCTTACGAGCTAAGTATTTTTTGAATTTTATTTGCAGTAAGTACATATTACTTTTATAACAAGAAAAATCTATAATGCTACTTCCATATAGGAAGACAGGACAGGAGAGTGTCCTAACAAAGACTATCTAAGTACACTATCAAGTACTCAGCTTCATTTTAAAACTAAGGTGGAAAAGACAAATTCAACATAACATCCTCAAGGTGACTAGCATTTACCCAAATACTACTGCTATTCAGTAACTTTCAAGAAAATATACTCCTATTGGGTGAAACATAAATAGCCAAGTTGTTTAATAATTTGCACATCCACATTTTGAATCTAAATCATGCATTCTCAACAATGGTGAAAAAACTTAGATATTACAGTGGTTTGTTGTTCTTCAAAGTTCAACTCTACTGGACAAAATCTTATTCCTTAAGATTTAATAGCGGGAGTGGGAGTTAGACAAAAAGTCTAAAAAGGCTCCTTAGGCCCTGATAGTGGGGGGGAAAAAAGTTAAGAAACAGTCTAAACCAAGATAAATCCAAGCCTGGATATCAACTATAGGATCCTGATAACCTGCTTTAACCCCATCGACTCCTACAGCCCCCACATCCACTGGTTCTAGGGCATATTCCAGGATAAACCAGTTTGTGCAAGAAATAAGGAAAAATCATAATAGTCCATTGAGTCATTTGTGAACTCCCCCAAAAGTTGTATCTAAACACAGAGGAGATGGTGGCATGGGAAATTAATTTAAACTGTGTTTGAATTCTAACAGAAAATGAAGTTGCTAACATGAAATTTGGGGAGGGAAGGCAAATGGGAATAAATAATAGGTGCTGCAGCATCTCTTCAAAAAAGGAAGAGCAAGAAAGAAGAAAGAAAAGGGAGGAAGGGAGGAAAGGGAAGGGAAGGGAAAGGGAGGGGAGGGGAGGGGAGGAGAGAGGGAGTTTAGAATGAGGGAGGGAGGGAGGGAAGGTATGTAAAGAAAGAAGGGAGAAAGAAAGAAAAATACACAACGTTCAACAAAAAAGTTTTGTTAGCCCTGATGGACATTTAAGAATGTTCATATTTGAGCATGAAAAGATAAAGAAGAAAAAATATTTCAGGTATAGAGGTAGCAACAGCCAGCTGCAATTTAAGAGGTAATTTTACTTGTTTTACTCTTGATTCTAAAAAACTAATATTATACCTACAGCAAACATATGTCCCTGATTTTCCACAACAATCCTAATTTCATGTAATTGTATTCTTCCCACCCCACCAAAAAAGTGATTCTTAAATATAGAAATATGATCTAATCTAAGATTGTTTCACACAAACAGATACCAGAAAATCCATTGTTAGACCCTAATATTTTTGAGGGGAAGGGAGAGTCAGAAAAGCAAATCATTCCATTTAAATTAAAAAGCAACATACTTATAACTTTAGGATTCTAGTTATTGAAGAAGGGTTATAAAACCAAATAGTAAATAATGAGTTAATATGTTTTATTTATTTATTTATTATATATTTATTTATTATCTATTTATCTATATATTTATTTTATGGCTTCTTAATTCTTCAGTACTTATGACCGTAGGCTCCCTTGAATAATATTTTGATGAAGAGAAATACCTCACATTTCAGACCATAATAATCAATTGTTTTTTGGGTTTTTTTTTTTTTTTTGAGACAGTGTCTTGCTCTGTCTTCCTAGGCTAGAGTGCATCGTGGTATCATCATAGCTTACAGCAACCTCAAACTCCTGGGCTCAAGTGATCCTCCTGCCTCAGCCTCCTGAGTAACTGGGACTACAGGTGTGTGCCACCACACCTGGCTAATTTTTCTATTTTTTTTTATAGAGATAGGGGGGTCTTGCTCTTGCTCAGGCTGGTCTTGAATTCCTAGGCTCAAGCGATCCTCCAGCCTTGGCCTCCCAAAGTGCTAGGATTATAGGAGTGAGCCACTGCACCAGCCCAGTCAATTGTCTTAAGCTTGATCTAACTATAAAAGCTCATATTTGAGAAATTTAGTGCTTTGCAGCTGACAAAACTGGAAATGCTATCATGTTACATATAGATGGTGCACGAGAGTAATCAGTCTAGAAATTATGTAGTAAAAGTAAAATTTGTCATGGTATTCAGAGTATCAAAATTAAAAAGAATAAATATAGAAAGTACCAACATCTCTTAACCAAGAAAAACCAATATAGGCACCCTCATCAGTTCCAGAAAGTCAAGATAAAGGACACAGTAGGTTATTTTAGAACAGTGACATCTGTGAGATCAAAAGAACCTGTGCTCCAGGAAGCAAACTCTTCACTCTGGGACGTGAGGGTTGATCTTCTATTTTCTCATGGACATCATCAAGTTGGTGCCATCCAAGGCCATATGGAAGTGCATCGCTTTCTGGAATTTTATATGAGGTGTGAGGGAGGAAGTATTCAAGACGAAATGCCAGAAGGGGCTGATGTAGGAAATACAATCATCTCTTACAAAATGCCTTTGAACGGAATCCAAAGACATTCAGAGATTTTTATCCACCCTACCCCAAACTTTTTTCTCTTTCCTAGAGAAATGGTATTTCAAAAAAATAAAGAAAATGAAAGGTATCAGTGGGGATGAATCAAAGCCCACAATCCACTTCACAACCCTTGAACATGTACTTCACAGAAAGGGGAGATGAGCATCCAGACAGGCACCAAGAGACTTCTCACTTTGGGAAGCTCAACATCAACAATGGCTCCTAGGAAGAGAATAAGATGTAGACCACAGCTGGAGAGCTGTCGCCTCAATTTTCTAATTTCATTTTTGTGTTCTTAGTTTTGTTTTGCTTTTTGCTCCTCTAACAGACAGACAGAGGCAGGGAGGAACAGAACCTGGCCACAAGAGGATGGAGATAGATAACCTGACCTCTTAAGGTCCCCTGCCAACTCTTCTAGTCCATAGAGCACATTCTGAGACTTGACTATTTAGCATTAAAAGGTGCCCCCCTTTGTATATGGCACTATAATAAAATAACAGTAATGATAACAATAATGAAGATGCTTTGCATCTAGTGCCTTATACCTTACTTAAAGTGCTTTAATGACTTTAATGGATTGAAGCATCCCTATGAGATCAAAGGCAGATATTATCATTTCCAGTCTACATAATAGAAAATCAAGGAAGAAAGGTTAAGTGACTTGACCAAGCCTCACTCTTCAATACAGCGAGATTCTGATAACAGTTAGGGGACTGCTAGTTCCTGTGCAGGATGTCTGCTAAGGACAACCTGTAGTCTAACCCAAAACGACTCTCCAGCTAAGGAGTTATGGTGTTGTTAGCTTTCAAAAAGAGATCTACTTAAATTTGTTATCATTAGGGACAAAGGGCTCCAGAAAATCTGTCAGCAGACAAACTGATTTTATATAAAACAATTCCTTTACACTCTATTTTTTAAGCTCCATCCCCTCCCCAAATTTTACAATGCAAAATCACCTGCAGATAATAGCGATTTTATGTGAAGTTAGAGAACAAACAAAACATGCAGCAGGGGACAGGAAGGCGAACCTATCATTTGGGTCTTCTCCAGGTTAGTGGTGAGTGGGAGAAAACTGCAGAGCCTGTTACTTCCAAATGATGAAATCTAACCTTCCTACATCCCATTAAATCTGTTAAAAATGAACACAACACACCCAGCAGAGGAATGCTCAAGTATCATGTCACAAAGGGCAGCAACATCATCTTTAACCAAGGCTCAGCATTTGAAAACTGCAGAGCTATACATGCATTGGTCATATGAATATGTGTGTCCACCATGCACTCCTGCTATAAAAACTAATCACTCCCCTCCCCCCCAGAAGAAGACTATAGCAAAAGAGGAAAAAACCTAATCCTAACATGAAATCCCTTTATTACTTATTTGCATTACCAAGTATGTGATCAGAATTAAAATAAGAGCTGGGATTGGTTCCTAATAAAAGTTAACCTTATTCTCTTTCCCACCCACACAAAAGTAATTCTGTTTAGAAACCTTTATTCTTTTGGCCCCAACCCATTCTTGGGGTGTGTGGCTCACTCACTGCCAGTAATTGCTTCCATACAATACTGTTTTAAAACATGTTTGCATACTTATGATGGCGCATGACATTTATATTACTCCAAACAGGAATACAGACTTATTTTCTGTGTTAAGAAACAGAGCCTTTCATGGTACACCAAAGTAGCCACCAGAAAAAAGTGACCTCAATTTCATTTTTAATCTCAAATCTTTCTCTCTCTCTCTCTCTCTCTCTCTCTCTGAATTTTTGGCCTCCTGAACTTTTAAAAAATTAATCAGAAACACAAACTCATTCATTTGAGAAACAACTCAACCTGAAAATCTGTGACAAGAGATCATGAGTATATATCGTGTCATGCGTGTCATGTTCCCAAATTAATATTACCTAGGTAAAGATGTCATAAATTGTACTGGCTAACAATCATTTCACTTAGGGCAATTTCACTGGCTCTTTTATAAGACTTACTTTTGATATAACAAAAATAGAAAATTCATATAATAATTGTAGCTAACATTTCCTTCCTTAAAATTACTAATAAAACATTTTAACCTATCTGCTAGTTTATTAAAGTAGAATTATACAAGTTGGCATGATTTTATTTACCTAGATTTTTAAATAGAAATCAAATTCTCAGCTGAGCATAGTGGCTCACACCTATAATCTCAGCACTTTGGGAGGCTGAGGCCAGAAGACTGCGTGAGCCCAAGAGTTTGAGACCATCCAGAGCAACATAGTGGGACCCCATCTCTACAAAAAATTTAAAAATTAGCCAAGTGTGATGGCATGCAGCTATAGTCCCAGCTACTTGGTAGGCTGAGGCAGGAGGATTTCTTAAGCCCAGGAGTTTGAGGTTGCAGTAAACTATGATGATACCACTGCACTCTAGCCCAGGCAAGAAAGTGAGACCCTGTCCTTAAAAAAAAAAAAAAAAAAAAAAATCAAATACTCTTTCTTCTTTAAAAATCAAATTTTAAGATTTGTATCTAAATTTATTAAATTCAATTTGTTCTTCACAGCTCAATAATTTCAGAAACAGGTTAATTCTTACTGTCTCCTTTCTCAAATAAGCTTATGGTCAATGAAGGAACTCAAAATTCTCTCAAAAATGAATGGAAGGGAGGGAGAGAGATTCTCTTTTGTAAGCATATGAAAATTATTGTGGCATATACTCTATGATTTGGTGGAAGGTGATATCTTCTTCCATCTTGGCTCTTGGTTTAGGGAAAGGTAACAACTCTCTGGAGTCATAAAGGATGAAGCAGCTAAGGATTGGCTTTTATACTGTTTAAGCTCTACCATATGTAAATATTTAGTTATATTCTACATGGAAACTATAGTATTCCAGATCCATTTGAGGGATTTTTATCCCTGATATGGTAAGACATACAAAAATAGACAATAAACAGACAAATCTTATTAGCTAAAAATTTAAAGTAATTAGAGGGTTTTTAGTGTCACGATGTAGTTTTATGAATTCAAAATGTGGCTGAATTTGATTCTAAGGCCCCTAGAATGCAAGAATAATTTGCTTAAAATATACAAATAAAATTTTAGATCTATTCTTGAGCAGCAAAAATCCACCCCTGGAATGAAGGAATAAAAGCTAAATTTTGCTCTAAACAGATGGAAACACTATTACTCAATATCATTAGTATTAACATTTTAGTCAAAACTAGTGCCTTTCAAAAGAAAATTTTTGACTTTAGAAAAGCTGAAATATGTTCAGGTATTGAAATGCACAGAGTCTCAGATTCACCATCTGACCTTCTCCAAAGCTAAATATTAAAACAAACAGGCCAGGCGCAGTGGCTCACATCTGTAATCCTAGCACTCTGGGAGGCCGAGGCCGGAGGATGGCTCAAGGTCAGGAGTTCGAAACCAGCCTGAGCAAGAGCAAGATCTCGTTTCTGCTTAAAAAAAAAAAAAAAAAATAGAAAGAAATTAATTGGCCAACTAAAAATATATATAAAAAAATTAGCCGGGCATGGTGGTGCATGCCTGTAGTCCCAGCTACTCGGGAAGGTGAGGCAGAAGGATTGCTTGAGCCCAGGAGTTTGAGGTTGCTGTGAGCTAGGCTGACGCCATGGCATTCTATCCGGGGCAACAGAGTGAGACTCTGTCTCAAAAGAAAATAAAAAAATAAAAATAAAACAAACACCTAACTCTTCTAGTAAAAGTAACAGGTTTTTTTCCATGGGCTATAATCATTCAGGAATGATGGCTTAATTAAAGCCAGCCAGTGAAACTGTATATTAAGCTTGGTGTGTCAAGTCAAAAAACTTATTTCTTAGCACAACAAGGCATACTCATAATTTCTTAATGTGTCCTGTTAGGTCTACATATTAGCAAAGCTTTAAAGGATATCACTTTTCAACCTTAACTGTGAATTTCTTCACTTTTAGTGCTTTCTGTCCCAACTTTAATGTTCTTTTAATGTAGTTTTTCCTGTGCGATATATCATATTTATCTCTGTAGCCATCCATCACTATTTCCTTTAATTGAGGTTAATTTCTTTCAACTTGGGGGAAGGTGGAAGGGATGAGGGGAATCCTCATTCTGCAGTTCTGAGCACGAAGGACATTCACAGCTGCTGATTTGTTCATCTTGAGACCCGATTTTCAGGATGCTTAAATTCCTCAAATCCACCCCACTGCCCTCCAATCTGGACCTAAATCAACAATCTACTGGGATGGGAACCCAGTTCCCATCCAGAACCACTTAATGAAAAATTTCTATCTAACTAAAATCCCTCCAGCTGCAATCTAAGTCCTTTTGTTTATTTTTCACTCAAATGGCTAACAGCTGGCACCACCTTCCATGTAAAATTATTTCATGTGTTTAAAAACAGTGATTAATTCATACCTTGGTCTTCACTTCTCTAGGCCACAAAAATCAGTTCATTTCTCGAATCTTTTAAACATCTTCCACTTTTACCCCTGGGCTCCAGAGTCCTATTGGTGTTTGGAATCATCAAGTGGCCAGAAATAAGTGAAACACATTCTACAGTTTGGGGAGGTTACTTTGCTTTACCTTAAAAGCCTAGAGGAAGGACTTTAGGGTGGGCTCTGGCAGAGGGCTGGCTGGAGGCTGCTCTCTTCACACAAAAACAACTCCCCGGCCCAGTTTTATGGCGTAATGATGGCTGTGGGAGCCGGGAGAGATCTCACATGTGAAAATGTAGAGCCTAACACTTTAAAAAGTCACCACTAAAAATAGACAAAAGCTGGGAAAAGGGTTTTATGTTGACATGCTAATACTATATGGCTACCTTACATTTATATAGCACAGTTCAC
Source organism: Cheirogaleus medius (assembly GCA_008086735.1). Taxonomy (NCBI): domain Eukaryota; kingdom Metazoa; phylum Chordata; class Mammalia; order Primates; family Cheirogaleidae; genus Cheirogaleus; species Cheirogaleus medius. Next base: position 42,166,928 of record VBSM01003204.1, on the reverse strand, counting down.
CGAAGCATTTCTGAACAAATATGCCTTAATTCACAAAAGAGAGTCTGGGATGGTCTTAGGAGTGAGGAGAGGGATGGGAATCCACAACCAAGGTCAGCCCAAAAAGCTGTGTGGTAATGTCTCTAAACCTTACAGATCAGCAGTAAGTATTCCATTAAATCTCAGGCCTTCATCAAGTACCTGACCCTCAACAGGCATGCAGTGAGTATTAGCTGAACTGAAATTTCGGAGGGTGGGGTGGAGAACCTTCTTAGTTTGGGTAGTCCTCAGTGATGGGATAAAACTGAGGTGGGGGGATTGCTCAGAGATACACAAGGAAACAATTACATAACAATGAGATAGGCCCTAAGGGGGTATATGCTCAAGGATATAGGAGAGAAAACCCAAATCAGGCTAGTATATCCAGGCAGGGAGGCTTGATTTGCAGAGCTGAGCCTTTGGGGAAAATCAGAGCTGAGGACAGAAATGGCTCCAGAGTAGTCAGACTTGCAGAACTGAGGGAGATCTAAAGCCAAAGGAGGCACTGGGGAGGGAGTGTGAAAGTGCAACATGCTCTGCCAAGAAGTTCATATATTATCTATAGATAGTATAAAGCCAAAACCTGTATTTTATCTTTTAATTTTATTATTGAAGTTTTCAAACATATACAAATGTAAAGAGTATAATAAACCCCATGTGAGCCCCACTACTCAGCTTCAACAATTATTAGCACAAGGTCAGTTGTATTTCACCTATGCTCTCGCTAATCCCCCTTATCTGCCTCCTCCACTGCATAATTCTAAAGTAAATCCCAAACATGGTATGATTTCACTAGTAAATACTTCAGTAGCTTACCAAGACTTTTAAGATCTGATGTGATCAGATCTAGCGGGGCAGGAAGTGAAGAGACAGATTATGAGAATTTCATCGAGGAAGTTAGTAAGAGCCTACACCAAGCAGCAGCAGTGAAGGTGGGGAAGTAATGAGATGCCAGGGAACCTGTTCCTTAAGAGATCTTCCTACTCAGAAGATGGCAAGAAGTGGGGAGAGTATGCAAGGCACTGAGGTTAACTGGGTTTGGATGAGGAGAATGGAGACGTTTAATAAGAATCAGAGGAAATGCGGACTTGGGGAGATGTGTTTAGTTTTGGATATGTTGTTTGATAGGCCAATTGGACATGTAGGTAGAATGAAAATGCTAGGCAAAGAGATGAAAGAGAATGAGCTGATCCAGAGAAGAGGATGAGGGAAAAATCCAATTTCACTCAATTAATATTTGAAAATAGACAAGTGGCTGGGATAGGTACTAGACAGAGAAGTGGTCCCTACCCTCAAAGAACTTTCAGTCTAGTTAGAGAAATAGACAAATTGCCTGTATAAACAATCAAATGCAAAATTATTAATAGGATAAGTGCTTGAAAAAAATTTATCTAAAGGGGACATAACCTGAAGTTAAGATCTGATAGAGAGAAGAGTTAAATTTCAGAGAAAGTGAGAAAGCAGAGCAGGAAATGCTAAGAAATGGTAAAATGGCCCAGTTAGTGACAGGAGAATGGGAGGGGGGAGAAGCAACTGAGAAGTAGGTAGAGGGCAGAACTCCCAGGTTTCTGAGTTCTAGAAACTTGAAATGGGAGACAATGGAAGAGGATTGGGTAAAAAGCACTGGGTCCAAGTTTTTTTTCTTTTTAAAGAAAGCAAGGGGCTTTAAGCATTACAAATGGGACACTGGAAAGGTCTAGTACCCATTCAGGCTATGGCTTAAACTTGAAGTCAGAGTTAACTGAGCCTTAATATCTATATATGATTTAAGACATGCAGCACAAAACTAAGTAATTGTGCTAAGTGTCTTGACATGCCCACAGCAAGCTTCATGAGGGTGGGTACCATGTATGCCCATGTCACTGCTTTCCTGAAGGTTCTGGCACAGTATCTAGCATAAAGGAGGTGTCCAATAAATAACATGCACTTTCAGAGGCATTATCTCATTTACTCTTAATAACAACAGGTTAAAGAGGAAGGATCATTCTCCCCCATTGTACTGGTACAGAAGATGCCAGTCACTTAGGGAAAGGACTAACAAAGTTACTGGTTAACTGGAAGGAGTCATTGTACAGACATGAAAGCCAAGGGAAAAGGGAGTGGAGCTCAGGGAAGCCATGCAGCTTAGGGCATGTAATGTCAAATAATACTAATGGGCGTGGACTTGGAAATGAGATCAGGCTTGGATCTAAAAATCCCAGTACTGCCTGACCCTTACTAGTGACATAGCTTTCTCATCTCTAAAATGGGGGGGAGTTGTCTCCAATTTCACCAGCTTAATGTGAAGAACAAATACCATGTTTCCCCGAAAACAAGACAGGGTCTTATATTTATTTTTCCTCAAGAAGACACCCTAGGGCTTATTTTCAGGGGATGTGTTATTTTCCCCTCAAAGCCTCAGCTTGCAGCACGCACAGGATGGCCGGGACCTGACAAGGGGAGCCGATCATGTTGGTGGGGCTGCCCGCACCTTTCCGGTCACCTCTGGGATAGTAGCTGTCACGATGGGGCAGATGAGAAGGGCTGCTCGTCTTCTTTACCGCTCCGTGATGAAATGCATGTGTTGTGCAGATACACTGCGTAGCCACACCCATCATTAGGTCTTATTTTCAGGGTAAGGCTTATATTGTGCAAATGCTTGGAAATCCTGCTAGGGCTTATTTTCGGGGAAACACGGTAGTGACATATGTAAAGCATCTAGCAGAATGTGTGGCACACAATAAGCCCTTGATAACAGCAAGATCTGCTACCTTTTATAAGACTAATGTGGATGTAGCTTCACTGTCAATGAAGCAGGGCCTTTAGGCTCTGAGTGAGTGCTCTGGGATAAGCAGAGCCCTATGGGAATGCAGATATAAGAGGCCTTGGGAAACCTACGCAGACCCTGGGAGAGGAGGAGCTGCAGGGGCTGTACACCTGCAGCCCAAGGGTTCACCCAATGAACTACTTACCCCAGACTGAATGGTAGGCCCAGCAGTAATGGCTAGAAACAAAATTCATTTATTACTGAAGCAGTTTAACAGCAGAGACACCTAACATAGTCCCATGGCTCAATGCCAATCTGGAAGGTGTGGTTCAAATCTCAGAATTTGAGAGTTGATCACTCAGAGATACAGGAGAACTGACAGTGGATGCCTGTCCATTGCCACTTTAAGATCATGGCCAACCCTGTATATCCATAGAGATGTGCTGGTTGTGCTCTTCCGTGTAGGTAAAATGAAGATAGTAGTAATGAAAAATCTCTCCCCAAAGCTCATTCACCTTAGGAAAATAAGATACTTTTTAAATAATTCATTGACAATCAGAAGGTATTTCCAAATCATAATTACTAAATGACATCAACGTATCTAAATTGACTTGATCTGTGGCTTAAAACTCAACTGACAGGCTCCTGTAGCAGGAAAGGAACCAAAATTGCAATGACCCATATGAATACTGAAGCAACTACCTCCAATTAGGAGTTTAACCACAATGACCACGATGACCCATCTCCCAAGGGCTGTTTCACTTGAGAAGTTCTATATCTAAGAATACATCTCTACTTTTCCAAAACCCCACCCTCAATTCATTCAAGAATTTTTTTTCTTAGCAAGGTTAATCTGGAATGGAATGTGCTATATCTGTCCTTGGGCCAAGAGGTGAGGCACTGAGTCTAACAGGTGTAAACAAAAGGTATCAATTTGGTGAGATTGATAGGCTTATAACTCTCTACACTTAAAAGAAGGTTTTCAACACAAGTTACTTCAGAAATAATAAATCTTTCATCAGACTGTGTAGGACAATGTGCTCCCAGGTATGTGAGATCAAAACTGAACTCTTAATGTCTGCTATCCCAGAAGTTCATTAAACACTGCTATATGGCACCCAAGGTTTAGTTTTAAGATGTGTGTTCATTTTCGTTCAAGAGACAGCTACAAGTATAGGCAGAATATGTGTCACAGTTGGCTCGCCTAGCATATCCTGCATGAATAGTCAGCAAAAAAGATAAGACGTTTACAGATTTTAAAAGCCCACCAACAGCAATACATGAACTATAATGACAGGACAAAGGCTCACTCCAAAGGACATTCAACTTGATAAAGGTGTCACTATTCACAGTTATACTCCTTCCATTATATTTTTCTTATAAAAGAATGTATTTAACACTTTCTTCAATTTTCCCTAGAAATGTATTTTTTGCCAAATGACAGATAAATTCCACCAAGAAATTTAAGACTGATTTTATTACCTTCACCACTCCAATCCTCTATAAAGAGGCAACATTTCCAACATGAAAATATTTTAGCAAGCATAGTGTTAAGGTAAAGTGGTATCTTTGCCATAGTGGGTAGAGGGGAGGATGGCAGGGACTAGAAATGGAAAAAGAATTTTTAAATCCCTGTTGCATTATCTACCAGATGTAAGTGAATAATAACTAATATGTCTGCAGCCTCAGCCTTAATCTTAAAACAAATGATAGTATTCAAATATAATATTTCACACATGCAGACTGATAACAGGTTTTTCCTTCCTTTATTTCTTGAAGATTCTGTGAACGACACAATACAAAGTACAATGTATTTAATGAAAGGTTTCCAGGCTGATTTCCCTACAGGTTATTTTCTTTCTTTTCTCTGGAACCCACACACGGGGTATACTGCAGGGACCAGGGGTGTATATAAAAATAAACTATGAGCCAGTATCAGAGCTGATACCCTTCTCCTGCAGGGGCAAGTGAATTATTAGATCTGTGTCATGAGTGGTTTTTTTTAATATGCCATTGTTCCCACTTGAGCACATTAAATTTCCCATATCCACTTTTAAACCAATATAACCTTTTTTTCCTTGTTCATAATGTTCATGCTGTACATTAACAGGCAGAAAATCCAATAGCTTAAGTCATCATATAGTAGTTATATGTAAAGCTTACTGGATGAAAACCTTTTGCATTTTCCCCCTCTTTGAACTAGTACTATATGGAGTTGGCTAAAACCCTAGGAAAAAAATTATACCTCATGGGAAACTGTACTAATTTTTTTTGTCCTTTATGATTGATCACAAATCTATTTTGAACATTACGTATTTTTTTAGAGTTTATTATAACTCTGGTTCAACATCTTCTAGCCCAACAAATTGAAGGTGCTGGAATCTTTTGGTCTGGAAGATGTGTTTGCCAATTATTTTTGCACTAGTGCACATAAACAGGGAGGACTGGATCTTAGGTATGAGTTATACATTCCTGTACAAAATAATTGTATATTCTATGAAGACTGATTCTTTTTCTGGAGAAATATACAACAACACAAGGGAAATCTTGTACTAGCAACATAACTGAAGTGGCAAGATACAATATTAGAAAAACAGAGCTACTTTCATTACTGTGATGCTGTGTGTCAGAATGTCTCTCCTTAATGAACCTGTTTGCAATAAGACTCTGGGTGCAAAGAGGCTATTTAGAGAGACTATTGTGTCTATAGTGAGTCCTTCAAATATCTTCCTACCATTAGACATGCCGCATTGACCAATTCTGTCCTGATTGCTGTTCTTTTTACTATCAAGGGACATTCTTGCCCAGACAGACGGATGGATCAGACATTGCAGTTCATAAAATGTTTACACTGTATACACACACACACACACACACACACAAACACACACTATGGTACAAGCTACTGAGCTCCAGATCACACAGGGAGTTGAATGTGGCAGCGTCATATGAAGGCTTATGACTTTCTGATATCAATGAAAGGATTTAGGTTAAACTTTGCTCATCCAGCCTGCCTGTCACTCTAAACAAAAAGCCTCCCCCACCAACCCGCCCTTTCAGTAATATGCCCATACCCATTGCTCACATGGGATCACTTCAGGCAAGTGTTTTCTGTGTCACAAGGTTTTCTTATTCTGTTGAGAGCTTTCTAATAGCTGACAAGAAAAGAGGACTACACATGTCATGCTATCAAAAAAAGGGCGAGGGGCAGTGCAATAATAATAATAAAAGAATAGTCCAAAAGGCTTCCTAGAAAGATTTTAAATTCTAACTCACAGTGACAGCCTCTGAAAACAAGGGACTTGTCCCTAAAGTAACTGAAGCATCTCTGGCTAAATCAGTGGCCTTTTTACCAGGTCTAAACATGTCAGTCTGAGGTGCTTGGAGAAAAGTTTTCTTTTATCTTATTCTGTACATGTTCTTATCAGCTGCTGGGTGTTGCTTTAGCCTCATACCCTCACACACCTACAGGCCAACTGATCCTCTACAAAAGCCCTTTTCCTCCTCATATGCTTTCTCTAACAGTATATCCTTTCTATTCAAATACAAATAATGTGCCTGCCATTCAACTGCAGGGTTTTTTTACCCCTCCCATCCCAGCTGTCAAATAGAAAGAACTTCAAACCCAAAGGTCCAAATCGCCAATACGCTCCTAAGTATGACTACTACTAGTTATATCTGATAAGGAACCAGAGAATTACACACAGAACTGAATCTGGATCCAATGAACCAAATACATCCAATGACACTCTCAATTCCCATTATTTTAAAATTTCTGTCACCTCCTCCTTCTTTCTGGGCTCAATCTTATATTCCAGCATATCTGACATATAAACCATCACCTGTTCTGTGGCTAATTTCCAAAGCCATTTGGAATATCTATATTTCAATGTTTATTTTCTCATCCAATTTTTAAATCTCCATTGTGATAAACCTTTAAAATAATGCTTCTATTAAAATTTCTTTAAACATTTATTAAAAACTTACAAGCATTTCTTAATCAAGATTATTTGCATTATTGTGAATCTGTTTAAACATACTGAGTATATCTGCCTGAAGATTGAGGAGCTGGAGGGACAGGTACATAGAGATCTGGTGGCATCACTCATTTTCTACAAAGAAAACTGTAAGCAATTTAAGGAAACTTGTCTTGGTACGAACAATCCAAGACCTTAAACAGGTCTCTGGACGCCTTTACTACTGGTATTTCCACACAAGACTGTAGCTCTATATCCAGTGACCCTCCTGTATGTTGTTTTTGTTTTTTAAACAAGTGCCAGATCTAATAACATATGCTCAGTTATATCGCCATGTACTATAATACAGAGAAAAAGAATATAGGTAATTATAAAGAATAGAGATAATCCAAAAATTATTTCTATGTTCCTTTAGAACAGTTATTCTCAAAGAATGGTTTCAGGACCAGCAGCATCTAGGAATTTGTTAGAAATGCAAATCCTCAGGCCTTCGCTGGGATCTACAGAATCTGAAGATGTAGGTCCAGCAATCTGTGATCACAGACGCAAGTGATTCTGATGCATGCTCAAGTTTAATAACCACAGCTTTAGAATATAGAATATGACTTACTTAATTCCATGTTAAAATTATTTAAAATAGCAAATGCTCCTTAAGGATATAATCAACCGGTGGCTATAGGCCAAAAAACAAACACAAAGGAAGAAAAAAGAGAGCTGGATTTGGGGATTTACAATGCCCTGAATTGTAATATCCCAATTTAGGGCAACAGACAATTAAGTGTAAAGAGGTGTTTTTTAATTGTACTATATAATATGAACCACTAATTCTTTTATTTTCAAGAAAGCAAGCACTTTCATAATAATTATTAAAATTTACATGATTTCAAGTTTGAGATGATGTGATAGAAAATATAAGGGAAACAAATTAACGAGGTTAATCATAGAATCGATGGAAAGAAACATTAGCCAACATGAAGGGGTAATTATTTAAAAGTTAAAGCTCAGATAGGACAGTAATATGGGGCACACAAAGGCAAGATGAAGATTCTTTGCCAAGGTAGAGGTGGGGGTATGAAGAGATTAGAACACTAGCACCTGACTAAGAGCAAAACAAGAAAGTGAAAAGAGAGAAAGTGGGACATTCTACCACAGGAACTGGAATATTACAAAAGACCTGCAAAAAGTAAGAGGACCAAGTTTGAACTGAATTTGTCACTAAACCTCAGAAAAATTATTTCATGAGAACAGCTACTCAGGAGGTAAAAAGTATGTCAGAATCACTCATGATGCAAAATCAAAACTGTTTTTTTTTGTTGTTGTTGTTGTTGTTTTGAGACAGAGTCTCACTCTGTTACCGGGGCTAGAGTGCCGTGGCATCAGCCTAGCTCACAGCAACCTCAAAGTCCTGGGCTCAGGCAATCCTCCTGCCTCAGCCTCCCAAGTAGCTGGGACTGCAGGCATGCACCACCACGCCAGGCTAATTTTTTCTATATATTTTAGTTGGCCAATTAATTTCTTTCTATTTTTAGTAGAGACGGGGTCTCGCTCTTGCTCAGGCTGGTTTCGAACTCCTGACCTTGAGCAATCCTCCCGCCTCAGCCTCCCAGAGTGCTAGGATTACAGGCGTGAGCCACTGCGCCCGGCCAAAACTGTTTATAATAACAAGAAGTTATATACAACCTAAACGTCCACTCAAGGAGAACCTGGTGGGCAGTAATTATGAGACTCAATACAATGGAATTCTATGAGGCCACAAAAAATAATGTACATCGATTACTGAACACTGAAAAATATCTACATTAAGTAGAAAAAAGAAATTAAGCAAAACACATATGATCCAACTGCTATTTCAAAAACCATGTTAACACATGTATGTATATGTATGCATAGAATAAAATCCAGAAAACTATAAACTACAATGGCCACAGCAAGTATTGGATTACAAGTGAATTTTATTTTCTTCTCCCTTTTTCTCTATTTCCTGAATTTTCTTGTTTTATAAGTGAAAAACAATTATTCTCATAATGAGGAAATCATAAAGATACATATATACAGATTTTTTTAAGGCAATAAATGATGTTCTCTACTGGCAGGGACCCAAGGGAGTACTGCTGCCAGGCAAAGGTATTAAAACAATGATAAAATTCCAGAGATGTCATGAAAACAGGATTCAAAGACAAAGATGCAGACTTTGGAAGAAAAGAAACCCTAAACTACTATATCTTAATGTGTGTATATATATATATATATCTCCTCTTTTCAGCCAAAAAAAAGCAGTATCATCAAACTGACCTAAACCACTATATTCAAAACAATAATCCAAATAAGAAATAGAAAGGACATAGTTTACTAAGCGCATATTATGTATCAGACACTTTCACATAATATTTCCTTCATTACAATTTGCAAGTTATCATCTCTATTTCTCAGACAAGAGGCTCAAAGGAAACAAACACACTTCTGATACATCATGGACCCCAGAGTTCATGCCTAGTTTACTTTCAAGCCTGAGCTCTTTCCACTGCACCAATCTCCAAAAGAGACCTTAACACAAAGGTTTTTTGTTGTTGTTATTTTGTTTTGTTTTTTGAGACAAAAGTCTCGCTCTGTCTCCCCAGCTAGAGGGCAGAGACATCATCATAGCTCACTGCAACTTCAAACTCCTGGGCTCAAGTGATCCTCCTGACTCACTCAGCTTTCCGAGTAGCTGAGACTATAGGGGTGGGCCAACACACCGGGCTGATTTTTCTTTTCTTTTTTTTTTTTTTTTGTGAGATAGTGTTTCCCTCTTGCTCATGCTGGTCTCAATCTCCTGCCCTCAAGCCATCCTCCCGCCCTCAGCCTCCCAAAGTGCTAGGATTACAGGCACACACCACCAAACCTGGCTTAACACATAGTTTTAAAGTGGTATAAGCTAAAATTTGGAATGCCCGAACAACTTCAGAAAGGATCCTATTACCCTCTGTTAAATACAAAATAAATATGAGACATATGAAGAGCAGAAGAGGCAGCTAGAGCCCAGTGTGAGGCAGCCATGCAGGGTATGTTAAGGGCTTCTGACCAGTAAAAGAAAATGACATTTTTGGAAATGTTCCTTTTGCCTGCTTTTGGGGATCATAGTGGTAATGCAATGATCAAACTAAAGATGTTGATTAGATCGTTACGGGAGGGAGAGGAAAGCAGATTTAAGAAGTATTAATATTTAAGAGGTAAAACTGACAAGATCTACTGACTGATGTGATACTCTCTTGAGCCCCACAACCATCTGAATTTAATTCTAAACATATTTATATACAGCTTCAACACTAACAAGCTTTGAAAGCATCTCCGATTCGGGGTCTTGCAACTTCAGTTCTTTCTTAGTTTTTGCCTTTATAGAGCACATCTACCCAAATTCATTTAGATATTTTAAAGTATTTGATTCACCAACTGATGAATAAACAACGAAATACTATTAGGCAAAAAAAAGGAATAAAATACTGATATACAGTACAACATGGATGAACCTTGAAAATATTATAAAAGTAAAAGAAGCCTGTCACAAAATACCAAATACAGTATAATTCCATTAGTATGAAATAGCCAGAATAGGCAAATCCATAGAGAAAAAGATCAGTGGCTGCCCATAGCTAGGGGAATGGCTGTGTTGGGGGGTGAAAGCTAAAGGTTACAGGTTTCTTTTTGAGGTAATAAAAATGTTCTAAAATTGGCTGTGGTGATGGCTGGACACTCTGTGAATATACTAAAATCCACTAAAACTAATAAAAACATCTTAAGTAGGTGAATTGTATGGTATAAATTATATTGAAATAAATCTTTTTAAAAAAAGTATTTAGGTTTTTTTCAGATTCTTACTTAGTATGATGTATTAGACACTAAGGTGGACACAGGATGAACAGATGAAGACACCAGGATTTCAACCCTGGAAGAACACAACATCTACAAAAAATAAAAACCCTGTAAACCAAGTGGTTTCTAGCATTAGGATCATTTACCTGGTTCTGTGGGAAATAATCCTCTTGACAACTTTAAGAAAATATGTTTACCTAAGAAACAATTCCATTTTTCTTGTGATTCTTAATTCCATTGAGGCATTTGTCTACAAACAGATAGATATATTCTAAGTCACTAATCAAAAACGTTAATCATGCACTTAAAGAACATTCCCTATAAAAGATATAATTCCTCTGTTTTAAAAAGAAAAATCACTGTATAAAACACTTTTAGAGATACGTGGGCACTCTAAAAAAACTAAATACAAGAGTTTTACACTTTTATTAACAAATAACAACACTAGCCATTAGTTTCATGTCCTGCTGCATAACATCTAGTTCATCTTAATGCTTTTAACTTGAACAGATATAATGGAGATTCATTTTCAAATCTGCCGCACAAGCAGGTACCGTGTTTCCCCGAAAATAAGACCTACCCATAAAATAAGCCCTAGC
>VBSM01003204.1:42143387-42155639 GCA_008086735.1 Cheirogaleus medius | reverse complement strand
ATCTTGGAGACTACTTGTCTAAATTGACAAAGATATGGATTCAATATCTCATATTATCAGTGCTGGACTGATATTTGGTATTGGGTGGGGTTGGGGCAGGAGAGACAAACAATGCATATGTATGAAAAGAACCAGGGGCACAGAAGAAAGGCCACACCTTTTTATGACCCAAAGGAAATCATAAGAGACTTAATTAAATGTTTAAATATAATACAAACACACTCAGTAGCAATATTTAAAATAGCAAGAAGTTAGAAACAACCTACTTTTCCAATAATAGGGGTTGTATAAATAAATAATAGTTCATGATAGAATACAATATAGCTATTAAAATTTCTAATTTACAAATACCCCAATGATATGAAAACAATGTTCTTTTTCTATTAAATGCAAAATAACAGTTATAAAATAGCATATTTCATATCATCTCAATTTTATAAAACCAAAGATGCAAAGGAGAAAATTTGAAAGAAAGTTACAAAATGACAAGATTAGCTACATAATATGGCTATGATTTTTAATTTTTGGTAGTTTTGTATAATTCAAATTTTCTTAAAAAAAATGAGCATTTTGGGGGGGAGGAGAGTTTGTAGTTTGTAGTCATTTCTCATCTTCTCATCAAATAAAATGAAGAGGAAAAATTTTCTGATCCAAAATGAGAGTACTAGCTATCTGAGTTCTAATTACCTAAAGTTTTAACATACTAGTCTTCCAATGGGCCAAATTTTCTATTTATTCTGGACTTTTACCAATGCTGTTCCTTGTGCCAGGAACATTTGTAGCCGCTCTTCATACACCCCTTCATCTGGCTAACTCTGAAGAATTAGGAGGCAGAGGTGTCACTTCCTCCAGGAAGTCTTTGGGCACCACTCCTGTAAGTGCTGAGGGAACTCTGGGCTTAGGGTTGCACAGTATTTCACAGTAGTTCACCGGTATCGTGGTTGCCTAGTTTCATATTCTCCTCCCCTACCAGACTCTAAGCTACTTTGAGGGCCAAAAATATTTCTGCTGTGTTCACTGCTATATCCATTATAATTCCTAGCACACAGTAAGGCTTGATAAATATTTTTTAATGAATTAATACATTAGCAATAAATAGTCCACCTTAGAGGCTAAGCATGCCCAATTCTTAGAATCATTTACTTTGAGGCAAACCAGGGGTGTGTGTTGCATGTAATGAAAACATCAGAGTGTAATCATTCAGTACTTTAAGCAAAAGACAAGTCGCATATTGCTCCCATTTTCAGAGTTCAAAAATCTGAAAGAATGACTGGAACAGAAAGTTAAATATATCCAATAGCAGGGTATTAAATATGTTAATGTCTTAAATACACCACTTGCAAATAAACAGAAGTAAGGTGCAATTAAGGGAGTCAATTAAAATAGATCATATCATATTTCCTAAATTTGGTTACCAAAGATCAGATTCAGATGTTGCTTTTATTCATAAGCTTTGAAAAGTAAATAAAACATTCTGTACACTGCTCACCATAAATCTTAACTTACCATTCAAATTTAATCTAAACACAAACATAACCCTAAAATCTCCTCCTGTCCCACAAATACTCAAACAACCAAAATCTGATTTCTAGGACGGCAGTTTTGCTCCACAAGTACAATATTTATGCTGAAGAGATAAATTATGCAAATCACAATGGTTTATGCTTATGTAATATCTAAGCTTATTCTTTAAAATCTACAAATTTACCCAAAGCTCAGGATGTCTAATGAAACAATTTTATTATTTAGCACAGTTTTAATATTGATTTAGATTTAAGATCTATTTGGGAAGAGCTGATAAAAGCTTCAAACAATATGAGCTGCTCTGTATTATTTACTTAGTACTTGATCATAGTATCTATACAACAAACTCAAGCTAAAAATTAATTCACAAATTAAACCTCTATTTCATTTAAACGTCTACTATACTCACCTTCCTTCCATGCTGTCTAGAAATGTTAAAAAATTTAAATGAAATATGCAGGTCACGATGTTTAAACTACATCACTCATCACTAATCTCAGTTATGAGACAACCTAATTAGCCAAAAGTACATTGGTAAATTTTCCAAATACAAGTTTTTTAATTCTTCTACATTTTAAAAAGTTTTTCTGATACATACATAAAAACATTGGAAGGTTTTTTTAAAAGAATTAAAAATTTCAAGCAAAGTGATTAGGGACACTTCAACTAATAGGAGAATAGCATCCAATTTTCTTTTCCTTTTGGCAAAAATTCAAAACTTTTGGTTAAAACAAAGAAATCCTATTCAAGGAATAGAGGGAAACATCACATAAATAAGAAACAAACATGACCAACTTCTTAGCCCAAGAGACTTCACTGCCGCACTGTTCTAACACTGGTGATTCCAGGAGCACGGTCCCAGCCCTGGAGTTGCTCACAGTGGGTTGGGAAGGATGGAATGTAAACAGATAATTAGGGTTCCCTGTGTTCAGTGGATGCTGCCCTAAGGTCTTTACAGTAGTCTGGTGCTACTTTTTTTCATGGAGTAGTTACTTGGGCACCTACCACTACTAAAAATAAATAAGACAAAGTACTTTCAAGAATTTTTAAATCTAGTTTGGAGCACTACACAAATATACAAATAATTGTCCCACAAGGGACAAAGTAATAAGTGCCTTAAGAAAAAGACTGTAAAATAAGAGGAATGCCTAGGAAACAATAGGGCTAGAACACAGTATCAAAAGAGCATTGGAGAGAGATGGAGGTAGAAAGATAAGCTGGCCTATCATCAAGGAGAGCATTGAGTACAGAGTCATAGCTTAATTCAGACTAGAAAGAGTCTGCAATAAGGGAAGTTTTGGCACTGAGCAGTGACAAAATCAGAGAATTTTGAAATAGCCTTCAATCCCAATGGGTAGAGTGCCCTGGAGAGAGCTTGCCGGTGAAGTGACCAGTTACTACAAAAAGCCTACAGTAGGGCAGTGAGAATGAAAAGGAGCAAGAGAGACATGCATTCACTTTATAAACCACCCCCTGCCCTTCAACTACATAGCAAGCATAATGAGACTTCTTTTAAAAGAGAGGACAGTTCCAGGAGACAATGCAAACTAAAACAATCTACTTATAGGACCGGGCAAGTGATGGGAATAGGAAAAGAAACAGGAAGAAGATGATCATTTCAGTTTTTAAACCTATGAGGCTGGGAGAACAACTGTCACTTCTAGAGGCTTTGGTCTAGAGGCTTCTCTGGAAGTGCTCATGCTACAAAGCATTTCAGAGACAGCTTCAGGTATGGTTTCATGGAAAGGGAATGTGCTTGCATTTAACAGAAATAACTAGAACCTTAAGCCCACCTGTGCTGAACTCAACTCCCCACTAGGTAAGGCTAATTTGTGTCCACACTTAAACTCTCACCGCAGTGCAACACTAGACTATCTAGGCCTTAAAGTATCCTACTGGCATGGTTTCAGTCACGGCCTTCTCCTCCTGTTTGACACTATGAATGAGCAGCTATTCTACCTTTCACAGAGGCCAGAATTACAAGAAGTTATACCACAACTGAAGACTTTTGGCCAGAGAAAGAGTGAGTGGATCAGGTGACTACTTAGACTGATAGAAGTTCTTGCTATATATTTCTTGAAGTGGACTACTCAAATGCAGGTTTAGTAAGACCTAAAGCTTGTATACTTTGGAGGACCCTCTTTTAAGAAACAATATGCAAGAATATATGCAAACTTTACAAAAACAATTAACCATGTGAACACATTGCTGAGGCCCTTCCCTGAGCCTTGAAGGAAAATCCACCTCTAGGCATATGCATGTATTTAGGAGCACAGTCCTAGAGCTCAATGGAACCTCTCCAGAAACTGAAAGGAAGGTGACAGTCTCAGGAATCACAGACATCTTCCTTTGTAAGAAGCAGCAGCTAACTTCCCTGAACAGCATCAAAAGAGTTAAAATCACCCAAGAATGTACAGGCAAAAAGAGTTGAGTGGCTTAGACTGGCTGATTACTCTTCTAAGGATCTCATTTGACAGGAGTAAAATACAAAGAAAGTGTGTGCTGGTTTTTACAGAAAACATATGGGAACTTACCTGGGGAAATTTGCTTTCTTCTTAACTAAACAAGGAGTCCTTTCAGGTATTTTGAGTTGAAATTGAGAAGGACATTCTTAATCATAGAAAATGTGGAGAAAGAGTAAGCCACTGGAGAATGGTGACCATGATGCATTAATATTCAACTTCATTCCTGGGAAGGTGGAGGAAGACCAGAAGAGGACTTACATTTTTACATACAAAGACCTGGTATAGAAGGAAGGAGGAAAAAATCAGTCTCTCTACTGCAATAAGCTTACATACAAGAGAGATTTTTTTTAAAAGAAAGATTAACAAATATTAAAGAAAATTAATTTTCCCCAAAAACTGTGGCACCTCAAAATAAAGTTACGACAAATAGAAAATGTAAACTGGTAAAGCAAGAGCTCCCTTTTCTGTCCTGGATGCCCTGTGTACTCAGGGTTCCATGAGAATGAATGCTTGAAGCAAACAAATTTCATCAGAACCCTATTTCTAGCTTTGAACTCCACCTGCAGGGAGGGGTAGATGCCCTGTACCAAATGTGGGGGGTTGAGCTCTGGTGGGAACCCACAGGATAACTGTGGCATAGGTGAGGCAGAAGGATCAAAATCGCAAAGATGAGCACCCTCAAGGGAAGGTCTTTGATCTGCACCACAATAACCCCCACCCTGCAACTGGCCCCTTCAGTTCCCCCATCCCTAAACTCAATTCCCACCCAGCTAGTCGGGCAGCTTCTTGCCTTTCCTACTTGTTAGTGGGAAGAGACTGGAAAGAGCAAAAGATCTGGCAATCAATGATTAAACAGGACAGGCTAGAGAAGAGTAACAGTGATTCCAGGCTCCCTTGGAAATAATAAATGGCAGAAGGGACAGGAAGAGAGCCAATTAGTACATTCCCAAGCAAGAGAGAGCTAAGGCCAAAGAAAAGAAAGGAATTAAACACCAATTTTGCCAGTCTGCCTACTTCAGCAACATCTCTCTTTGCTGATATGAAACTGACAAGCAACCAAGACAAAGGCATAAAACTTCCAAGAGTGGCAAGAGCCCTGGGCAGGGAGAAACTAGTTCTGCCTCCATCATCATCTGTGATCCTGAGCAAGTCATCTCAGCTCCCTCTCTAGACTTCACCCCTTTTAACTGTAAAATGAAGGATGAGGAAACTAACATTAGTTGAGTCTTTCTGGTGCTAGCATTCTAAAACTCTAAATGTGTATATAAAAGAATATGGGCTCTGGAGCCAGAATGCCTGGGTTTAAATCGCAGCTCTGCCAGAACTAGCTGTCTTGACTTTGTCAAATTACCTCTTTGTGTCTCAGTTTCCCCACCTATTAGAGAGGAGAATGATACTCTTTACCTCATGGCACTATCCTGAGGACGAAATGCTATGTTAGCTGAAAATATGGTAGTGAACTTATTTTGTATCCAGTACCTCTTGGGTATAGGCATTTGTGTGGTAAATCACCCTTCTCTGAAAAGTTACTCCTGGGGGAAGCAACTACTCTGGCTACCACTTGCCAGGCTGTGTCCCCTCCTAGGCCAGAAGTAGACAATACTGATCAAGCACAGAATTCTCCCCTGAGCCTAGATGTAGCTTCAGAACCCTCACTGAATCAGAGCTTGCACAAAAGATGAGTCAGCTACATCCTAAATATGGGTAATATTGTGTTCCTTCATCACTACTTCTAACCCATGTGGTTCAAAGTGGTTCAAATGCAGTACCCTCAAAAATACAGTTCCAGAGAACTCCTCTGGTGGAATGGATTTCCAGGATCTTTTTAAAAGAGAATCCACAGCCTGGACCTATTCATGACTACTGAATTCTCTGACTTCCAGCTCCACAGACCAAGCAAACCATAGCTTCTCTGGAGACATTTATTCTACATTATCTGTGGAAAACAATGGGTAACCGCAGATGAACTGAGTTAGCTGATACTATATGAAGAGGACAGTCCTCTTAAAAGTGACAACTTTGATTCAGTGATTGTCTACAGTCCAAAGCAAGGCCTTGGGAGCAAATTCTTGGTGGTGATGTGGTGAGCTGAAGAGAAAAGAGAGCCCTTTAGTTAAGCTCCCTTTTCCTTTTTCCCCAGCAAATGTGACTCAGGCAAAGATCAGAGGGTATACCCCACACCCTGCTGGGCTTCCCTGCAGGACAGTCCTATACACCTCAGCCTCAACATGTTCACCACACAGAGCTTCCTCTTTCCCACCTGTTGTTACACCTATATTCCCTACTTCAGGTGAGACCAATTGCACCTCCTACACCGTCTCACACCAAACGCCTCCCTTGCAACTCTATTCCCTCTACTCCATTAACACCTGGCTGAGTCACAAGAAAAGCCGCTAGTCTTGCTCCTCTCTAATCCTTCCTCCAATCAAATCTCACAGATAATTCTGCTTAAAACCCAAAGGTTCTTACATGCAATGACATGGATGAAACTCAAAGGTATTATGCTAAGTGAAAGAGACAGACTTAAAAGATTACATACTGTATGACTCCATTTATACGACATTCTGGAAAAGGTAAAACTATAATACAGGCAGAAAACAGATAAGTGGTTGCTAGGGACAGGGAGAGGTTAGTCACTCAGGAGCTCTGAGGGATTTGAGAGGCTGGTATAAATGTTCTTCATCTCGACTATGGTTTCGGTTACAGTACTTCTGTCAAACATACCAAATATACAGTAAAATGGGTCAGTTTTACTGTGCATAAATTATACCTTAATGTAAAAGGAACTGGGGAAAACCCTATGGACTCTCCCCATTGCCTGCAAGTTCTGTGGCATTCCTGATCTGGTCCCTGTCTTGCCCTACAAACTCCAGCAACACCCAATTCTTAAAATATCCTGTGCTCTCCATGCAAAAGTTTGAAACACTGCCTCACTCTTCAACACAGCTTTTCCAAATTAACTCCTAAGTCCTCCAGGCTGTCTCCAAGCTGCCTTTCCCACCTCTCATACTCTCAGGCCATATGTTAGATGCCCCTTCCTCTTGGCTCTCATAATGCCTAGTTTTTCCTTACCTAATGTATTATACAAATTATAGGTATGTGTTGCAATGTAATGATCTTGTCTGTCATCAATCAACTGAGATGCGAATTCTCTGAGAAAAGGACTACTATTTATTCACATGTGTATGTACCCTGGCACATGGCAGACACTCAAAAAAATCTATGTTGGGATAAATGTTTCATAAAGCCAGGTTGTGCCTGCCTACTTTATTATTCTATCCCACAACTGACAAAAGTGCCTACTGGGCTTGATAAATACAAGTAGCCCTCACTTTGCATGATAATGCCACACCATAAAAGTGATCATGCAATCTGAAACCACGCAAAATAATCTTAATAACCAATAGGTATATCATTTTCTATGACCTTTAAATTTTTTTGTCAAAAGATTAAAAACTGTCTCAGTCATAAATGTATAGGAAAATGAAAAAAAGTAAAACATTTATTTAGTATTATAATTTGCTCTATTATTTCCTTAGTTGTGCAGAAGCTTTTTAATTTAAAACATCAGAAACTCTGACAAAGTGTTTTGTTTATTTAAAAAAAATGTATCAATAGTAGTTTGAACAGGGCTACCTTCTCACTGTATAATTCATGATTCTGAATGAGTTATCTTTTCTATGCCTTGGTGGACTGGCAAACTCCTTTCTAAGTTTGGATTAGCTTCTAGCTTTTTATCCTTTGTGTTTTCGTGGCTGTACAATAACTCTCAGAGTTCCTTTAATATGAATTTTTTTGCCAGCATCCTTTTCTCTGTTACACCTTCATCCTTTTAATCACAACCACTTTCTTAATTGATGTCCAGAAGTTAGTTATCCCTCACTAAGTGCCCCAGCTGCATATACAGAGTCTCTAGAATGCTGGCAGAGTCGATATTCCCTGGGTCAGCTATTTTTTTTTTTTTTGTAGAAACTTTGTTTACAATTAATTCAAATTTCACTTCCAGTTTTAACACTTTCCATTTCTTTGATGCACTTTGATCACAGATTTATCACTGGAAGACAAGGAGGCAACACAACTACACATGTTGCTGTCTGTTCATGAACCAAGCAATAGAAGAGCTAATGTATGGTACTTTATACAATCACTCAGAGTCAATATAACATGATAACTGAAATTTAAACAATGTTGCTAAAGGACTGGTGTGATTTAATTAACCACAATAACTGAAAATTGTGTATGCTGGAATCATGCAAGTGATAAATATCTGTATTTAACAAATAAAAATAAGTAATTTTAGAATGATGAACTGGATCATCCCTGGGCCAAATTTAAGAAATAGGAATTGATGCCCTTCCTATTACACTTTCTGACTGATAATATCACAGAATTAGGCCTATTTCCTAAAGACCTAATTCATAGACAAGTAAAACAGATTAGAGGAGAAATCTAGATTATAATTCCAACTCTGTCACTAGTAACAAAGTTACATACTGACAGTGTGTGTCTACGATTTGCCTTATTAAATAAGGTTAATAATACTACCAACTTCACAGGGTGGTTATTAGGACCAAAGGAGCAACAGATAAAAAAGCATTTTTAAAAATCTAACTAGATACTATCATATCAACTATATACCAGGCACTATTATAAGACCTTTTCAGAAAGAAAGACATGGTCATTGGAAAGTATATAACATTGACTCCTAGTAGTTGGGAAAACCTAATTCACTATGACTCAACATCATAACCAGTTAGTTCCACTGGGACATTTTCAGGATTCTGACAAAAGAACAAGGATGCATGATGTCCAGAAATCCAAGGAGTTAGAAAGACCATTCTAGACTGCAGAAGGAGCCAAAAGAGTAGAAGGGAAAAGTTCAAATATAGTCAATTATTTTATTCCAGTGAATATTAAGCATAAATGCCAGAAGAGAACCAACTAAGAAATAAAATTTACTTTGCAAGAATAAGGAAGGAATTGTATTTATCATAAGTGTATAAAAAAGTAAGAGTGCTATAAAAACAAGGTATGTAGAGCCAACAAACTTCATTGACATTTTCAGTACCACTGACCATGAAAGTTAATAGCACTGTTTGCTGAGGTCTGATTTCACAAGGAATTCCATATGGAACAGGAACATGACAGCCTAATAAGGATGTATGGTACAAAAGCAAAGGGATTAGGTTAACTAAAATAAGTGGATTCCTCTCTAAACATAATCTACTCATAAGGACACATTCAGAACATTTGTATCTCTTTAGGGGTATTAAGTGAGAAAAGATTCTCAATATCAAACAGTCCTAATTATAATTCATCTTAGGAAATAAAATGAGTTCTCTTAACTAAAAGGGAAAATATACTGCAAGAAACAGCTTTAATATAATAACAGGATTGTCAACAAAGTCAAACACCAAACAAACCTAATAGCCCAAAGGAACACTGTGAAAACTGAATAACGGCTCTAACAATGCAGTGTTTTTTTAGTCTATTTCTAAACACTTTACACTTTTCTTTCTCTTATCAATCATAACAATCCAAAGCGGAAATAAGTTTCCTAAGCAAAGAGTACCCAATTATAAACAGCAGAAACAAATTAAATTAATACAAACCAAACACAAATGTGTTAGGTCCATCACACCTTCCACCAAGGTGCCGCCAGTGGTGAAAACGAGATGGTCATGGAGATGACTTCATGGGCCATTGAGCATTTGCTTTGTAAAGGGTCAGTTCTAGTTTTCAATCCCACCAAAAAGGGGCACTTGCCTTTCACATCTTGAAATAGAAAATTCTTTAAAGGATATACTGTGGTTTGTGTGACTTAGTTATAGATTATAAAACCAGAAATCAGAGGTGGCACCCAGTGCTGGGTATCAATGCCACAGGCTCTGCCCTTCTTGCTGCAGGGTGTGGTCCTCAAACTGGCCAAGATAAAATGTCTCACTGCCTCTTTGAGCATGACAGCCATGTTCCAGATGGGAAACTCTCACTACCCTCTCCTAGCAGACTCCCTCTTACAAATTAGTGGACAGAACTTAGTCACATGCCTACTTTCAGACAAGTAAACTGCCAAGGGGAATGCAATTATCATGACTGAGGGTTTTTCTTTTACATTAATCATGAGGTATCTCCTTATCCTCCTCACTGAAATCAAGGGCTTTCCTATTCTCCTGTCCACCTCCAGGCACTGGGGAAGAGAGAGGTGGGATGACATCAGTATTTTTAGGGTAGGGATGACATCAGTATTTACCTCAATTATTTTAAAAGATCCATAAGACAACTATAAAAGGGGCACAACAGTCATTATCGTTATGTAGGGCTGGGTCCCTGTAAGTTAAGAAACCATGCCACCTTTAGACAAACAGGGACACCAGAATGCAATGAACTATTTTAGTTAGTGAGAGCTAATAAATCAAAGTGGCTTTTAAAAAAACACAATTTTTTAGCCAATAGCATGAATCAGAAGAAACAGTCTCAGTTCTCTTCAATTTTACACTTTCCAGTTTAGACCTGTCAATAACTCCATTTCTGTTTTTGTTTTTTTTAATTAGCCGTCTTTTTTTCATTTAAGCAATTTTTCCTTTCCTAGAAAAGCAGTATCAGGGTCAAGTTACAAGAGCTTATGCGATATAAAAAAAATGCACAATATCTTCCTATATTTGGGCTCTCAATTATAGGCTTATGATGAAGGAAAATACAAATACCCTGAAAGGACTCAGAATGCAAACCCTCTTTGAGGCATGGGCGGCCTTCCCTTCTGTATCTTAACTTAACAGACAGCGTTTATCCTAAAATTGGAATTGTTAGGGCTGATCTCTTTTCAAAATAGGGATGCAAATTTATGAAGTTCTTTTTTATTTTTAAGCTAAACTGCATCATATACTCCCCCCTCCTGGAACACATCCATCTTTGCCACCTCTGTGCTTTGGGTTGTCCTTTCCACCTTAACACCTGCTTTGCCAATTAATGCTAGCATTTCTGCCATTCAAACTTTATCAGGTGAAATTCAGGATCCACGTCAAATGCCCCCTTTTCTTCCATGCCCAGGGATAGCCCAAGACTTTGAATCATTCTTCATAGAGCTCATTCACTATCCAGTCCAACTCTCAACCTCCCTGAGGCCTTTAGCAGACCCAGGAAAGATGCAATGCTCTATAAAATCCCCCAAAATAATGAGAATAAAATGAAGGCTGGCTATTGTTTAATATAGGAACGCTATCTGCATCTTTCCTCACTTTTCTTTCTTTTTTTTTTTTTTGGTGGGTGCGTCTTTTAAAGCAGTGCAGGTAGGAAGATGAGCAAAAGAAGTGGGAAGGCTCAAGAGAAGACAGTAAGAACTCCACATCTGACTGGTTTTTCTACACTGTGGAGATACCCAATCTGCACATATCTATACACAACAGAAGAGACCCAAATGATGACTGCTATTTCTGTTCTGTTTTTGTTTTTTTACACACTCCAGAAGTCACTGCAATACCGGAAACATTTGAGAGACTGAGCCATCTGATGACAATTACAGGAATCCTGGAAGAGAAAAGAATGCTCAGGGAAGGCCAGGCAGCCATGCAATTATAAACCCTAGCTCAGCCCCAGAGAACTCTCCACATGCTCCACATCACTGCCAGTGAGAGGTGGATGGTGACGTTGTTACTCAACATTCCCAGGCTGATCCTAAGCTCACACACACTGCTCCAGAGAGGACATCATGATTTTGGTTTGCTCGGTTTTCTCACCCTTTGAAGTAAGACACTTCATGATTGTCATGAGTTTGGTTCCCAAGGGTGTCAGTTTTATAGGAACCAAGGCTTTTACAGTAAAGAGATGATTTAAAAGGCAAACCACTGAAAATGTTAGCATGAAACTAAAACTTTTCCAAGTTCCTTTATTCTCTGAATTGACCTTGTAGAATGCCAGAGAGGGGAGGTAAGGGCTGTGGTTAAGAGAAGAAAAGAAGCTAACATTTACAGAGCACATCCAAGAGCCATTTTCAGGATTAAGAAGCCCTGCAAAGGAGATGGCATCCCAGTCTAATGAGAACTAAGGCTCAGAGAGACGATTACCCAATCCCAAGCTCTTACATGAAGGTAATGGGGTGAAGCCCCAAACCCATCTGACTCTAGAGCTTACACTTTTACTACTAAGCTACACTGCTGGTGAGACAGCAAGCACATCAGAGATAGAATCAGTATGACACAAAGTGGCATTAACCATTCTGTCTAACCAAGGCGCAACTGACTTAACTTCTTCTTCTTCTTTTTTTTTT
>VBSM01003204.1:42139797-42143287 GCA_008086735.1 Cheirogaleus medius | reverse complement strand
CAATCCTCCCACCTTAGCTTCCCAAAGTGCTGGGATTACAGGCATGAGCCACCACACCTGGCCTTACTTTCTTTTTTTTCTACATAGTTTTATGTCCATGTCTTTTCAAAAGTATATTCCCATGTCATTAAAAATTCCACAAAAGTCTGATCTTTTAAATAAGTACACCATAATAGATTTCATAACTGAAGTCCTCCAATTTAAAGCCACTTGCATGACTAGAAAACTTCAATGCTTGAAATAGTACAAATTTAACGTAGAAGTCTCAGGAAAGAAGGAAGTACATGAGACTGCTCAACAATGAATCATGATTCCCCCAGAAACTCTGCTGTTTCAAGAGGATATACTTGAGTAGAATCACATTTGACAAATCTTTATATGTTGGAAATATAATCAATCCATAAATACACACAAAAATGTACAAAATTCAAAATTAGGATTGCTAGCTACCATTCAATTATCTTCAACCAATGCCTTTTGTTGGTCTCTATGGGAGTCAAAAGTGTCAAATATTGTCAATTTTTCTTCAAATGGTTATAAGTTGAGTACTTGCTTCAAGCTGTTAGCAAAGTTGGGCTTCTATCCCATGACACACAACAAAAACTGCTTGACTACCTTATAAAACATGGTGGTAGCAGTAATAAAATGTGAAAGGAATAATAAAAAGTAAAAATGAAGACAAAAATGGCAGCTTTCACTTTGTCTTTCTCAGGGTCAGTCACTATTCCTAACACTTAATATAGATTTTTCAATTTAACTCTCTCTAAATCCTATAAGGTAGCTTCTATTATTATCCCCATAAAGTAATAAGCAAATTGAATTCAGAAAACTTGAGTTCAAGTCCATGGTTGGTTCTAATGAGCTGGAAACAGTTTTGTCTTTCCAGATACCTAACGTCTCCACGGTACAGTGAAAATGTTGGGGCTGGGAGCATTGTAGATTAAATGAGCTCTCCCATACTATGGATTTGACATTCATCTGAAAATATATGTGCTCCTCCCAACTCATGGCAAACACACATCACTAAATAATCACATCACTGAACCTCATTACAGCTTCACAATCTTTCATAGCACAGCACACTAGGAAGTTATTAACAATTAACATGAGTTAGCCTTTAAAATGAAAGCTCGTTGGCCTCCGAAGGATGAGACAGTATCACCTAGATTGAGGCTAGGTATGAATCTGCTAAGAGTGTCACAAAAGTCCGAAAGCTAAATATTGCCAGTTAGAAATTTGAAACCCAACATGAGATAAGTCTGTCAATATCTCGCATCCAGCTGAAAAGTCTTGAGTAACTGGGGTTTCTTGCCACCCCAGAAAGCTGGCTGCCCTAAGCAATCATATATCCCCACCAATAGTTGCCCACAACAATGAAAACAAAAGGTATGACTCTAGTCTGCCAAAGTAGGGCATAAAAATCCATGCCAAGTCCTGGGAAAGGAGGCAGGGCTATCCCACCAAAGAGAAGGCTGCCTCTAGAAGGAAAGTATGGGATATCCACAGGAGAGGAAGAGGTCCAAATTCTGATTTTCATCTGGCCCCGCTCCCATGTATTAAGTTAATGTTTTAGCTCAGTGAAAGTAATTACCAGCCAGGCTCTGCAATCCATCAATTCACCCAGGGCATTCCTGCTGATTCTTTCTTTGGTCTCTAGGACCCCAAGAATCCCTTTTGTTGATCTGTAAGTGTGAAGGAAAGGTTGGTTGTTACTAGTTTCTCTCTTTCTATTCTAAATTTCTGCCAAGTAATTAGGAACAGAAAATGAACTATTTTCAACTTTTTTAATGGAAGCTATGGGGATTAGAGTAGGCAGAGCCTCTCACAAAAATAAGATTAAAACCATACATCTTTGACATCCCCCCTTCCAAGCAGAATGGACAAATGCAATTTGGCTCTAGGCTGTGAACTCAGGGACTTGATCCAAATCACCTCCATTCTAATTTAGGTAGTTTGGCAAGAGCAGCTTATTCAATAAATGAAATGTATATGGATTCACAAAAGACTTTCATATATCCCTGCAACTATGCTAAAGGAAAGTATCATCAGTATCCCCATTTTACAGACAAGGATAAAAAAGTTCAGGGGTTAAACGTACTAGTTCTAAGATCAAAGTGACAAAGCAGTCTCCTGATCAAACACTAGACTTCTACATAATTTTTCCAAGTATCACTAAACATATTATGGTTTAAAGGAATTCCCCTCACCTGAAGTAATATTCAAAACTACGTTAAGGACTTTATGAATTAGAAAGCCATCCTAAGTGCCATTCACACAATAAGCAGGTGTTCATTTTGCATTTTTGACTAAATTACATCGATCTGAGACAGAGAATTCTGAAAAAAGCCCACGGTGCTCCCCATCATCCTGTAAATCCATTTCCATTGCACAATTACACTGAATGGGCAATATAAATATAATAACTATATACCCACAGAATATGGATATGTGTGTATACAAAGACATAGGGGGTACAAAGTAAAGAACCACATGGCATAATGGCAACAATGGTGAGCCCTTTCTGCCACTTAAGTTGTAAACACACTTGCTGCCTTTGGTCACTAGCAAACCCCATGAGAAGATGGTCCATGATCATATATCCCACCAATCCAAATGTCACGTGCTCTGAAAACTAAACAAATATTAATATTAATAAGCCTGTGGTTTTTACTGTCCAGAACCAAAGTTCCAGGAGTGTAACCCAAATGGGCAGTGCTTGACTCTTTAGGTATATAAAAATGAAAATCCTTTGGAAAAGCCCAGTAAGTTCCCCATAGAACTCCTTCTTGTGCTACACCCACAAGAAACAATACTCAAAAATGAACAAAAGAGGTACCCTCATCAGAATGTTTTGTTTTTCAGAACTTTTTTGCCTTCTAAAATCCTATTTTTGCATTGAAACTAATAACCAATTATTCTCTTAGTGAGAAAATGAACTTTAGCTCACCAAGGGAAGAAACTATATAGAAAGAGGAGAGGGAGACAAAAAGTCCTATTTACTTCTCAAAATTATACTTACTTCTCAAAATTATACTTTTAGAAAATACAAAGGAAATATTATCTAAATATGGTATACGTGTCCTTTTTTTGTCACAAGTATACAATGAAGCAGTACAGGCTCTGTTCTCTGTAATTTGAAATGGACAGCTTAACAGTTAAACAAATCCTGTATGATAAGATTGAGAGGAAAAAAAAAAAGATTGAGAGGGATATCCTTTCCACAATGAAAAACAGATACTTACATGGAACCACTGGAACATATATATGTATGTGTGTCTATATTAATATATATTTTGCAGCAATTTCAATGATTATGTATTTCTAAGGTGTCTATTTAAGAGGGGCTCATCTAGAAAAAAGTACTCTCGTACTACTTACCACTGAGTAAACACAAGTTTTAAATAATTTTCAGTGCAACAGACCTGGAATTTTATTCTCTACAGCCTAGTGATTTTAAATGCCCTGTGACCCTCTTAAGCACTGCCAACAT
>VBSM01003204.1:42077297-42134797 GCA_008086735.1 Cheirogaleus medius | reverse complement strand
AAACTCTCTGTCTGGATCCTCCGCTCTGCATGCTGACCAGAGAAAGTCCATGGTGGACTACCTCTGCCTCTGTTAGCAGAGCAATCACCAGGCTTTATATTACAGATATGCTGTAAAATTAACTTGGATAAGAAATAGTCTTCTCTTTCTTTGGGCTAGGCCCAATGTAATGTTAAGCAGATTACACTGTCTTAAATTTACTAATATTGTGATTATTATCTATGATTAACAATTCCCATTAGGCAAAGTTATGTTTCCTTCCTATGGCGTGTTCTTAAGTTTTAGTACCCTTCTTGTACGAAACCGCCCAACAAAATACCATTTCTGGGACAATAAAAAGATAGTATCAACACCGTAGATCTTTTTATGCCGAGAATGAATTAGAAGAAAAATGATATAAGCATTAAGTCTTATCTATACAAAGTTATTCCTAAATAACAGAACACAACGTAGTATCTTTCCATAAAAACAGGCTTATAAAAAAGAAACTATCAATTTTTTACCCAAATCTTCCCATGATCACCAAAAGGAAATAGATCTATTTGTTCCACATATGCGATATATCATATTATTGCATCAGTCTACAAAATACAGACTGTTATACAATATGCACGAATTCTCTCACAAGTAATTAACAAAGATGGAAGTTTTATTGGGCAGGAGGATAGAGTGAAATGCAAAAAGGAAATGAGAAGGAGGGAACGGATAGGGAGGCCAACAGGGGAATGCTCCTAGAGAAGAGGGACCTAAAAGGTTCTAAATATTATTAAATAGTTGTGGGAGGGAAAGAAAAGGACAGAAGAAACTTAATTCCTGCTTTCATTCATAAATTGTTTAATTGAACCCATTCAGAATAAAGACTAATAACTAATTCATTGATTAACATCAAGTTATTGTGATCTAAAATATAAAAATCCATCAGAGTGGTTTCTGAGACCTGAAAATTATGTTTCTGTCTATGATAGCTTATTTGCTATTCTCTTTTGGAGTGAGAAGTGAAAATAGAAATATCCTAATAGATAAACCCATAATAGCCAATAAGAGAATTTTATTAATGTACTCTGTATAATAAAGGAAAGACCACAGACAAATCCTAGCATAGCTACCTACATGGCCATCAAGACAAGATAATCAACATTTCTGAGCTTCAGCTTCCTTGTCTGTAAAATAGGAATAGTATTATATAGCACAGAATCCAGCAAAAAGTAGATAAGCCATATATGTTAGCTAATAACTACATGAGTATTAAACACGTGTAACTCCCTTATTTATAAACTAACAAAAATTTCAGAGTATGTTTCTGACAGTTGCAAGTGTTAGACATATTTCAATATTCAACCTTTAAAATTTTAAATACAGGTAAAATTAGATAAATGAAAGATAAGAAATATGGATTAAAAAAGTAAAGTACTGACAGCAAATTCTTCTGTAAGGCTTATTCTCTATCATTTTCATTATTACTCTTTTGATTTCTTTAATTATAATTTATTTGACTAACAGCAGAGCCCAGGATCCTGTGGTATTAACATTAGAAGGATCCTTCAAACTAAAAGGCACAGGCTAGCATCTCTTAAGGCCTAGAGTCATGCCAACCAAGCCCTGGCCCTGAGTCTACCAATTGCCTAGCTGTGTGATCTTGGGCAAATTATTTTTTCTATCCAACCTCAATTTTCTCATTTATAAAACAGAAAAAAATAAGAGTAGCTACAATAAATGTCTAAACACTGGATAGCAGGCCGGGCAGGGTGGCTCATGCCTGTAATCCTAGCACTCTGGGAGGCCAAGGCAGGAGGATCACTTGAGCTCAGGAGTTTGAGACCAGCCTGATCAAGAGTGAGACCCCATCTCTACCAAAAATAGTAAAAATGAGCTGGGTGTGGTGGTGCACACCTGTAGTCCCAGCTACTCAGGAGGTTGAGGCAAGAGAATCACTTGAGCCCAGGAGTTTGAGGTTGCTGTGAGCTAGGCTGATGCAACAGCACTCTAGTCTGGGCAAGAGTGAGATTCTGTCTCAATTAATCAATCAATAAATAAATCCTAGGTAGCATAATAAACACTGTAAGGTGTGACAATTGCTATGAGGCCCAAAGACATTCAACTTGCCCAAGGCCTGCAAGCTTGTGACTGTCTTGGGACAGGTTAAGAGGACAAATCTGCCTTCCTGGTCCAAAAATACACATACTAATGGCACTTGATTGTCCCCCAAAGAAGAGAACCCCAACTCCTCTCACTCCTACCAGCCACAGAATGGGGAGAGACTTGCCTCTGCCATCTGACAACAGCCTATTCGCAGATTTGGAACCAGATACAACATGGGTTCCCGGGTGACTTCTGAGAAATCAGAATTTGTTCATGTCAAATTCTAAAGTGGATCAGTTATTTTGGCTGAGGTTTAAACAGCCTGGGCCTAAATGCCCTTTGTAATGTGATGGGGGCTGCTAGAGGAAGGGTTGTTGACAATGAGCTAAGAACCCAAAACAAGACCCCTGCTGGATCCCTCTCTGTTGACCTTTTGAGTGGTCTCAAGTGTGTTATCACACAACACATTAGGGCTAGGGTAGATCTCAAAACATCAGGAAGGGGTTTAATTTTTTAAATAAAGAAAAAATTAAAAATTCCTTCTATTGCAGAAATCCAATAATTTCAGTGTTAGGGGAAGGGTCCTGGATAAGAAGCAAGAACACAATTGGTTTAGTTTTTGCCTTTATCATGGACTTACACACATTTAGGTATACGATACTTTTATGTTAGCACCAGCTTTCAATACATCAAGCCTACCTTTCAATAAATCAAATCATATGAGCTGAATTTCCTTCCTAACAGATGAGTGCATGGCTTCCCCAAATTCACATAATAAGAAAACAGTGTAGCCAGAACAAGAAGCCACATGTTAGGAATCAAAATTCTGAATTCTTTCTACTCTAGTGGCATCATAAAGGAATATAATTTGAACAGCCGAGTAAGAATGTATAATTTAAATTGTATAAAAGGATGCTTTATCTTTCCTAATTGATGCTTTGATGGCCATAGTCCATTGATGGTCCAGATGAGTAAGAGGCTTCTCTGCCTCCCCTCCAGGGTGGTAAAATGCAAAGGTAGAGATGATTAAAGAAGCTCTTTAGTCTTTTTCTGCCCCAGCCTACTGACCCATCTCAGTTAATGACAGTACTTACATTATCTGTAATGCAAATGTGAATCCACTAAGGCAACCTATGGTTAAAAACTTGCTTTGCTTTATAAAAAGAATACTATTGTAATATGAATTGTCCCTGATACTTGTCTACTAAGACCCACTGTTATGCAACCCATAGGACGGGCTTGGAGTAGTCTTTCACAAGACAGCATATTTCCCCCCATTCATTTATCTTGGCAGGAGTGGGGCCAGAAAGCTGTGGTGAGACAGAAGAGAGGCATTCACTCTGCCTTTGTCTTAAGCCTTGCAAAACCAAGGAGTCCTGAAAAAACAGCCCTCCCCTAGATACCTATACCTTAAACGGGAGCTACCAACCAGCATCCTACTGGGCTGTTTGTTTCCGTAATGTGAATGACAATGGCTGAGTCTGGGGAACCAGATGATGCTGCTGCAGGCCAGG
This sequence comes from Cheirogaleus medius, assembly GCA_008086735.1. Lineage (NCBI taxonomy): Eukaryota > Metazoa > Chordata > Mammalia > Primates > Cheirogaleidae > Cheirogaleus > Cheirogaleus medius. Next base: position 42,131,204 of record VBSM01003204.1, on the reverse strand, counting down.
AGTTAAGCGCCAATGCACACTCAGGAGAAGGGCCCTGGCAAGTAGAGCCTGCAGCCAAATCCCAAGCATCGCTTCTCAAACTGCAGGTCACAGGCATCAGTGATGGTAAAAATCATATCAGTGGCATTCAACCATTTGTGCCTTAATGAAAGAACAAAATGCATCATGCGAAGTAAGAATAAATATTGTGTCATGTATTTGTATAACTGGTCAGAAAGGCTTAAAGCCAGTATCCAAAGGGAAAAGCCACTATCCAGCTCCTCTACCTAAGAGTTAGTTATACAGAATGCAGATGATGTATTGCTAGAGCCTCCAATTTTTTAAAGAGAAATCAGAACTCTGAATTGTCCCCTAAATTTTAAAGGGGCAAACTGTCTTAAAACAGTATATACAGAGCAAGCCAAACCTATGTGAAAGCTGGACCTGGACTGACTATTCAGTATATGTGTAAATAGAAACAAAGCAGCAGAACTGATCTTAAGAAAACAGGAGACAGCCTGAGCAAGAGTGGAACCCCCATCTCTGCAAATAGAAAAATTAGCCGGGTCTGGTGGCATCTGCTCAGCTACTTGGGAAGCTAAGGTGGGAGGATCACCAGAGCCCAGGAAGAGTTTGAGGTTGCTGTGAGCCACGATGATGATACTGCATACTAGCTGGGCTGACAGAGCAAGACCCTGTCTCAAAAAAAAAAAAAAATCAGAGAAGAAAAAGAAACAAGAGGGCAAAGCATTTCTGCTCAACGTCCCTAAGCTGTATGTACAGAGGCACTCCTTAAAGGCATCATCAGTGTTTGGAAGGTGAGGGAGAAAGAACAGCTCACCTGAGTAAACAGGTGAGGAAGTATTTGGCCCTGGTGAAAGGGGCAAAGAAATAAAATATTGGTGGGTCTGATGGTTTCTGCAAATCTTCCCTGAGTTGGGTTAGATGATAGAGTGGAACTCTCAAACTGAAACCTACCTCGACGACTTTCCCTTTCACATCTCTTTCCATTTGGGAAGTGTGAAAAAGAATTAAACCTAAGAATTCCAACAGAAGTCACCTTTGATTGCTATAGCAGGAAGGGTTCTGCCTGCCCACAAAATTTACCACCCTCAACTGCCTCCAGAGTTCTGTTGATCAGCTGCAGGGGCATTAAGCAGGGCATGGTGAAGAGCAAGCCCTTAACTGGGTTCACCCTATACTACCTGGCTGGCCACAGAACTAAGACTGAAGCAGGCAAGGATTCTCAATCTCTGGGCTTTTTAAGTGCCAACTGCCTAGCAGACAAAGCTCTGGACTACTGTGAGGGACTTGGGCTGAGGCTGATGTGGCACTGCTCTTCTTCACCTCTCCATCCCAGGAAAAAGATTCACAAAACCAGGGAAAACTATCCACCACAGTCCCATCTGCCTACGCTAAAACACTTGGGAGTCTTCTGAGCAAATGTGAGGGCCTCCAGCCTGAGAGCTGGTCTTGCATCAAAAAGAAAGCAAGGCCAGAAGCCAGCTCCAAATCCAGCTGTTCCCCAAGCTTGTGGTGCAGGTGTGAGATCATCCCCATGAACCTCACCTGCCTGCAGTTTGTCACCTCGATGTCACTACCACAGGCAGAGATGTGGCTGGGGCTTTTGTTTTACTTCACACCAGGGGGAAGTCATTTTGGGAATTTTTCATCTTAAACAGTTTTTTCTTAAATGTATGTGACACATATTCCTCACAGGACTTAATAAAATAAATGTTTCTCATGCCTGGAAAGTAAACCACAGCTGCACAGATTGCAAAAAAAATTTATTTTTTTTTTAAATTAACATTCTGGTTGGAATCATTCAACATACATGTTTAACTATAATTTCTGAAAAAAGTTAAGAACCAACAAAAACAAAACTTCCTCAAAAAGTAGTTGTAATATAATGATAATTAACAGGACAAAAACAACACTAACAAAGGCCACATTTACTAGTATATCCTGGTGTTTCTTTTTATCTACAACAAAAATAGTAGAATTTCAAAACAGGGAAAATTCATAAAGCTCTGTCTTCCCACATAATTACCATGATGGAAGCAACCAAAAAAACTATTATTTTCAGATTCTTCAAAATCTATCATGAACCCGACATTTCTGTGACAATGGAACAAAGGGGGTGGATAATCATAACTATAAAGCTTCTAGTTGCTATTACAATGATTCCTTATAAATAAAAGTAAAGCAAATCCATTTTCTTGCAAGAGCTTTAGCTGAACTACATACGGGGAGGTATTCTTATAGGTGACCTCAATGCCAAGAACATAAGGTGCTTTCACTTGGTTGCTTTTTGTGGTTGTTTTTGTTTTATATAAATCAAATGTGTTCCCTATCTAGTAAGTGCCTAGAGAAATAACAGTAATGGGAATATGGTTTTCATGACATTCTCAAGTGACTTCCAAGATACCCTTGTCACAATCTAGAATTGTTACAATGACAACAAGAAACAAACCTCAGGGACTCCAAACCTCCCCAGACACGGTGTACTAAAAGGATTTGGCTTGTCTCATCTCTCCTGATTATGCAATATATCTTAGAAGCAGAAGAATGGTGACACGGACCACTGGGCTGTGGACAATGTTTTCTGGTCTCACTTGTTTCAGCTCCTCATTTGCCATTTTGTGTGTTGCCCTGACACTTGCAGTGAGATGAGGGCAGACATAACTCCAGGCAAGAGCAATGAGAAACATTTTTGCCTTGTCTATAAGGTAAAGAACATACAGAGGTAAATATTTATGTAGTTGGTCGGGAAGCATGTGAACTCACACATGCACGCATGCCCTTATCTGTAGGCACCTAATATGTCTTCACTGGCATGGATGTATAGATGTGTCTGGCTTTGTAAGTAAACATTTTCCTTCTTCAAATTTTTTTACTTTTATTTACTTTTTTTTAATTTACTTTTATTTATTTATTTACTTTTATTTATTTATTTATTTTTATTTACTTTTTTGGGACAGGGCGTCACTCTGTCACCCAGGCTGGAATGTGGTGGCACAATTAGAGACAAGGTCTCACTCGGTAAGCCAGGGTGGAGCAATGGCACAATCACAGCTCTCTGCAGCCTCAAACTCTTGGGCTCAAGCGATCCTCCTGCCTCAGCCTCCCACGTAGCTGGGGCTACAGGCTGCAAAACACCACATCTAGCTAATTTTTCTATTTTTTGTAGAGATGGTGTCTCGCTATATTGCCCGGCCTGGTCTTGAACTCCTGGCCCAAAGTGATCCTCCTAGCTCAGCCTCCAAAAGTGCTGGGATTACAGGTGTGAGCCACCATGTTCGGCCTCAAGATACTCTGTTGACACATTAAATTTCCTTGCTTCTGTTCTAACTAAGAAATCCTTGAGCTTTTTTTCTTGTTTGAACAATATCTAGCCTATATCTTTTATCTTAAACATTGCCATTTAGTGGCAATCAACTGCTTACTCATGAGGTGAAATGTTACAAAAGGAAGATACATACCATGGTAGTTTAATTATGATCTCTATGTTTGGGTTTTCATGTTGGTTCTGAATATGAAAATCCAAACTTGGATAATTTAGGGGTGATTACATATGTTAGCAAATATTAGTTTATCAAAGGAGTCATAATAAATTTCTTTAAAACAGTAAGGCTTCTCTAGGGCCTTTGAATATTTGAGTAGCAAAATATTTATCAAAACCTGAAGGGGCCAGGCATGGTGGCTCACGCGTGTAATCCTAGCACTCTGGGAAGCCAAGGCGGGAGAATCACTTGAGGTCAGGAGCTTAAGACCAGGTTGAACAAGAGCAAGACCCTGTCTCTACAAAAACTTAGAAAAATTAGCTGGGCCTGCTGGTGTAGGCCTATAATCCGAACTACTCAGGAAGCTGAGGTAGGAGGATCCTTTGAGCTCAGGAGTTCAAGGTTGCAGTGAGCTATGATGAAGCCACTGCATTTCAGCGTGGGCTACAGAGTGAGATCCTGTCTCTAAAAAAAAAAAGAGAGAGAGAGAAAAAAGAAAAAAAAAGTAAAAGAATATCTTGGGGGCCATTACAGTGATCCTACTGTCTCAAAGACTTACCAAGGTAAAAACACCACAACTGTCCACTGGGATTGGAAAGTGCTTTTGTATTCCCTATTAGTTCTAAGGCACTCAGAGAGATAATGCTATTCATTGTACCTTATGCTCTCAATGGAAACCAACACTGCAGATGATTATCTCTATCTAGCTTGCCATGCTCCTGGCCCTCAAAGTATAAACATTCACAGTAAGGAACAAGCTACCACGAAAAGAGATTGTGGGGAAGTAAGACCCCAGGAAATTACAAAACATATAATCAGCCAGACTTATACTCATCTGACCAGCCTCTGAAAAGCAGCTGCCCAAATTAAGCTCTTAAATTACCCTTGAAATGACAGTTCAGCTTTGAGCCAGTGGAGGCTGAATGCACGAGTATATTCAACGTCAGAAGACAGTACTTCACTGAAGCCTAGGATATGTGTGCACACACCAACTCTCAGATCCTGTGATCAGATGATGGGCATTTTATAAAATCATTTGAAGTAACTGATGCATAAGATAGTTTGAGACTTTGTCAACCATGATCAGCCGTCATAATCACAGTGCCTGGATACCACAGAGCAGAATTCACTGGAGCTGAAGACTACTTGGAATTAAGATAACTAAGTATTTTTAAATGTTTCTAGTCTTTATGCTCTTTTTAAAACGTTATCTGTAAATGTACTTCCTCAGTGGAAAAACAAACTTGTTCTTTCTAAACCAAAAGAGAAAAATTCTTAATCCTTCTAATCTTTCTTTTAGAGAGTGGGTCTCACTCTACTGCCCAGGCTGGAGCGCAGTGACCCACCCCATCATAGCTCACTGCAGCCTCCAACACCTGGGCTTGAGCAACTGTCCTGCCTCAGCCACCCAAGTAGCTGAGACTACAGGCGTGCACCACCATGCTAGGCTAATTTTTAGCTTTGTTTTGTTTTGCTTTAAGAGACATGGTCTAGCTGTGTTGCCAAGGCTGGTCTCCAACTCCTGGCCTTAAGTGATCCTCCTGCCTCAGCCTCCCAATAAGCCATGGCACCTGGTTTCTAATCTGTATTTTTCAAAAAGTTTGCATTTTATTATTATAAGTAGATATCCAACTTTGATAACCAAATTCACCTTTTCCCTATAGTAAGCCCCCGGGAAAGTATGAGGTAGCAATGGAGGGATAACCGTCAATCTCCAATCAAGTAGGAAGGTAAAGTTAGTAACTCGGAGCATATGGCTCTGAAATAAGGCTAGTCCAGTCTTCCTTGACTTGAGGTCAGAAGCTGCTCACCACTTTGTTCCTTCATTTGACTTAAGCTTTATTGCATCCATTTTTAACACCTTTTTTTCCTAATTTTCCTCAACCAGAATCACTAAAGTCAAATAGCTGAGGGAGAAAAAAGGAAAAAAGTAGGAACAGAAACTACCACCACTTACCACCAATAAAAACAGTAATGACAACAACAATAATTAGCCAGGTGCAATGGTGATTGCCTGTAGTCCTAGCTACTGGAGTGGGTGAGGTGGGAGGATAGCTTGAGCCCAAGAGTTCAAGACAAGCCTGGGCAACATAGTGAGACCCCATCTCTACAAAAAATGAAAAAAATTAGCCAGGCATGGTGGTGTGTCTATAGTCCCAGCTACTCAGGAAGCTAAAGCGGGAGGATCACTTGTTAGCCCAGGAGTTCAAGGTTGCTATGATCACGCTATTGCATTTAAGCCTGAGTGATACAGGGAGACCCCATCGCAAACAAATAAATTAATTATTAGTAAAAAAAAATTTGTAGTAGCCATATGAAATGGCTTTTTAAAAAGATGAGATTTTAATATATTTTATTTAACCCATTATTACCCCAAAATTATCATTTCAATACAAAATCAATATAAAAATTGAGATTTAACATTTTTTCAAATCAAATCTCTGAAATCTAGTGTGTATTTTATGCTTACAATATATCTCAACATGGACCAGCTATATTTCAAATGCTTAAGAGCCATGTGTGGCTAACGGCTCCTGAATTTGACAGTGCAGTCTTACAACCAGCCAAGTTTTGTTCTAAGTGCTTTAAATGTACACATTCATTTCATCTTCACAACAATCCTGCAAGGTAAATGCTACCATTACTCTCATTTTACAGATGATGAACTGAAACAAAGAGCAGAGACACAAAATCACACACTAGTAGGTAGTAGTGCCAAAATTCAAAGCTTGTCCATCTGGTTAAAACTACTATGCTATTAAGAACCTACTATGTGTATTTATGACAGACAGAGCTACGTGTCTAAATAAACTCTCTCACGTGCTCCTCAGAACAATCATAGAGGATAAGTATTAATACTCCAATTTCACATTCTGCTGCATCACTAATAGAAGACATTTAGAATAGGGACATCATGACTTCACAAAGTAACACATGGTGGTGGATAGTAAGGGTAACTGATGAGTCCACATGTCCTATGCTAAAGGAACATATGGTCTAGTACGAGAATATGAAACCACTACAAAGTAACTAGACTACAAGGTATAATAAACTAAAAGAGAGGTGTAAAAAGTATTGTGGTGATTCAGAGGAAATAAATCTTATCCCATTAAGAGAACTGTTAAATCCTTCATGAAAGAGGTGACATTTAAAAAGAACTAAATTAAGAAACCTAGAATAAAGTGCTCCAGGAGCAAAGGCAAGGAGAGGGAGGACAAAAACCCTACCTTGTGTTGAAAGAATGGCTAATATAGATTAAGTATGGCTGAAGTGTAGGGTAAATACATTTCAGGTGTGGTGGCAAAGTTGTCCAACCACCATAGCATGGAAAACACACATGATGTGCAAAGTTTAAGGAGACTAATAGCATGATCAAAATTAAGCTGTAGGTAAAATCCCTCAGGCAGCAATGGGAAGGATGCACAGTAGTAGGAGAGATTAGATATGGAAGGCTGGTAGTAAGGACACTTCTGAAAGAGTTGAGGGAGGCAACTACAATGGTCACAGTCAATTTTAAAACAGGAGGTGAGTCTGAGGATATCTGCATATAGAATCTTTAAGATCTGGCATCTAAAGTTAAGTCAATGACAACAGAGTTTCAACTTTTGGTGATGAGTAGAGTGGTGGAACCATTAACAGAAATTTTGGATACGACATAATCCAACCAGTACTCTGGTTAACCATAATAAGTAGAAGGGCTTCCCTCTTCTTTTTTTTTTTTTCCAGCCTAAATTCCTGCTATATCTGTGCTTTCCACACAAGATTTGTATTATTACTATTGGCCTTCTATCGGTCTCTTACTTTGAAGAACTCCTCTCCTACCAAGTGAATAGTTAATGGTTAGCAGAGAAGGGTGAGGGGTGTTATCTTTTAAGAAAGACAGAATAACTCTAAACCTCACATTCTTCCATCTGAAGGCAAAAGAATCTCAGACTCAGATTTCCAGCACAGCTGAATACTACTCTGTAGGGACTGAATGAATAGCCATGCCTAAAATATTGGCCAATCGCTTGAAGTTCTTCATGTTTTAACAGCAAAGTTAAAAACAATTTCCCTACTGCCTACTTGCCTCTTGCCTTTATTTATTATTTTTCATGTTTGATTAAAAAACACTTCTCCACTTTAAGCAAATATTTCCCTTTTTTTCCCTTTAATTACCTGACAAACGGTAGTAGAGCTGCATAAATTTTGCCTGAGGTTAAAGCTGGAGTAGAGCCTAATCACTAGCTTGAGACATTGTTCTGGCCAAGTAAAGCAGAAAGCGTTTATCCCCTGTGTTTGAACAATACTTAGACACTTCCATTAAAACCTCCTTTTACCCAGTGTTGATTCTGATTAACCCCCTTTCCTGATTTATGCATTAAATCTGGGTGTTCTTCACACCATCACCACCTTAGGATTAAGGTGCACACGACGTAATAGAGTTCAGGTGTACGCTGTCTTCCATAGAGAACACGAACACATGTGCCAGTCCTATACTGTTAAACAAGCTGGGCAGCCTTCTCTTGATTCACCTGATTTCGTTCTAGATAAGCCTTCAGGTTTTTCTGTTGCTTTTGATAAAAATAATACATACAAAGTATGGTGATGAGAGCAGGTAAAGTCAAGGGGAAACAAGTATAGGTGAATGAAATAAATACCAAATGTTAAGTATTAAGCAATTATAAGCTAAGAAAAATTAGGAAATTAATGGCTATTTAAAAAAAAAAATCTCAAGGCCAAATAGGACAAGATACACACACACACACATACACACACACAGAGGTAACATACATGCTTTTTCTTTTTTTCCTTAAGAGGCCCCACTCCAAATTCTCAGGCTCAAGTATGTAGTCTTTCTTACATGTGTGGTCTAAAGATGCTTAAAACACTTGTTATCCTATAATTCAATCTAGTAATAAAAGTATGGTGCTCTGGAAGAGTGAATTCAGGGCAGCTGGTAAATTTCACTGGAATCAAATGATCTCATCTGCCAACCATTCAGGACTCCCCAAAGTTTGGAAGTGCTCTTGTGTCATTGGTCATCTCTCCAGCAACTGACAAGGGAAGTGGAGGGGTGTGAGGAGGCAGCTACCTTCCCATTTAGGGAAATCTTCCTGCATTTTAGCTCATTTTCCATCTAAGATATTAAAAACACATAGGCAGAACACCCTGATCCCAACTTGAAAATCTATCTTTGACATGGGTAGTTGGAAGAGATCTCAGGTAACTATTTGTATACACACCAAATAGACTAAGTGTGGATTTGTACTGCAAGGAATAATAATCTATAAACTCTGCTACTTGAACCATTAATGCTGTCCTCTCTACCCCCTCTTTGGAGGCAACCAATTGCCATTTGAAGACAACTTTGCAAAATCTACAGGTGATGAAGATGATGATGATGATGATAATTACAAATAATAATGGCACTTACCATTTCTTGCATTGCTGGAGATGTCTGGAAAGTACAAGGGTCTGGAGTCAGAAAGATGCCAATTCAAATTCAAACATCTTGGACAACCTGTTTAAACTCTGAGTTCTGTTTCTTCATCCAAAAAAATCAGGAAAGTGAAGAAGCATAAACCCAGAAAGCTGGTGTAGAGATAAACTGAGCAGGGTTGATGGAAACACCTGGCACACTGAAGGTGTTTCACAAATATTCATTCATTACTCTTCTTCCTAGAGTAAAGTTCACAAGGCCTTAAACAAATCAGAAAGGACTGGCCCACCAACGGAGGTAGACTTAGATTTATAGCTTTGGCTCCTACAGGAGGCTCATAGTCACTCAACAAACACTTATTGAGTTCTCAGTGTATGCCAGGCACTGTTTGGTGCATTTGGCATATATTTTCTTTAATGTCCATCATGAAATTTGATTTATTTCTCAGGATCAGGGATTGAAAGCAGTATTTCCTCAAAAAAGAAAGCAGTACTAAATAATACCCATCTTAGGATAATGGTGACAGTTTATTCACCTCACTACTTTGATGCAAGAATGATTCATATTCATTGTTTGCGCTGTTACTCTGACACCAACCTAAATGTCACAGAAAAGGCAGGATTGGGGAGGGGGCTGGAGACAGACCAAAATTAATACAATGTGAAATCGCCTGCAGAAATATTAAGTCTGCAAGTATAAGACAAAAAAAAAAAAATTAAACCCAGAAAGGAGGAAAGAGGAGACTAAGCCAATTTGGAAGTTTAAAGAGATCCAGAATGGAAGTCCTCAAGGAGCTGCATGAGCTTGGATATCTCTAGAGATGATACTTAAATCACGGGTGAGGATCTCATGATTCATAATAAATGATCAAAAAGTGATGGTCATTATTATAGTGATTATTCTTGTGACTTTACCTCTCTGCACCTCAGTTTTCCCAAGCATCAGCAAAGTTCAGACTAGATTTGCAATTTTTGAGGGAAGGGTATCTGAATTTTTAAAAATTCATTAAAAAGGGGTGAGGCATTTTTTTAAGTGTTAAGAAGTACTCAGTTAGAGGACACTGCAGATCTCTTCCATTTCTACATCTTATTATGACAATATACCCCAGCTTCACTTGACCTCAGAGCTTTGGCAATAGAAAAAGAAAGTCCCTTCATCACTTGTCTCCAGCAGAAAACCAAATAAGTATTATAACAAAAATAAGTGAAAGAAGAGAGGGACATTGCATGAACCAATGAGAAAAGTGTTCCATGAATTAAGAAGTGAGATGAATTCAACTTTGTGTCTGTGTTTACCAAAAAACACCAAGAAAACAAAAACAAAAATTGTAAGCTATCTATACAACAAATCTTCAAAGGAAAAAAGCAAATAATTAAGTAGAGATGATATTTGATAGATTTCAGAGTCAGTAGTAAGATTATGGTTCATCCATTTCTATTTAAAAATACTAGCTGGAAATGTGCCATGGTTTTTAATAAACTCTACCATACCAGCAGAAATGATGTTTTAATATCAGCACGTAGAGAAGGAATCACTGATGAGAGATATGCAGTCCAAGCCAATATCTACAGAAACTTAAGAATTAGGTACTATTAAGACTACCTTTATGTTTCATACCATTGGGTATTCATACCAAGCACTCTGCAAATATCATCTCATTTAATTTCTATAACTCTTTGAGATATGCATGTTTTATCCCTAAAATGGTAATAATAAGACTCAGAGAAGTAAAAGGCATTGCCCAAGATCATACTGCTAGGGAGTGGAAGAATCAAGTTTCAAATGATAGCTTCATTTGGCTCCACAACCAGGTTTTTTAACTATGCCTCTACTCTCATTAAAAGGCACCCGAGAAAGGGTACTTCCTAGGAGGGAAGCTTGTTACTTTGAGAGCATGTCATATTTTGTTCTATATTGATGGCATCTGCATATTAGGGTCAGTGAGGTCACTAATAATGTGGTTTCATAGGAGAAATATTTCTCACAAATATAGACTATATTATACATACAACTGATCTTTTTTGAAGTTGGCAAGGCAACTACTCAACATTAAACTAAAATGGGCCACGTATATAAAGGGAAAGGATAAAAACACTAAAAGCCTGGGGTGGTATTCAATTGATGAATCCAAAAATCAAATAGCAATGGGCAAACCCCAGACTAGGGCAATGAGCTCTGAAAAGGATTCAAGTAGGAAATAGGATGATAAAGTAAGTCATAAACAGCAACAGGGTCTGCAGGCCTCAGAAATTTCAATATCTTTTCTATACTCTAGATCCTGTTGTTCTGGGAGCAGGGTGGCTACAGTTACTTGTTTGTCTTAATAAATTAATAATGCTTACATTTTATCCATCAGAGAAAAAAAATTTATCTTTCCAATACAAGGCAATGATCCAAAAGCTACTGGCTTCTTGAATGAAAATTAACTCTTTTGTAATAGATTCTGTATACTATAATACATGCCCTGGCAGTCAGTGTCTTAGCTAACTCCACAAGAGTGGAGAGTGTAAGCATCAAGGGGTTATGATGGATCAGACTAAACAGAAGTTGCAAGGAGTTTGGGAAATAGTATTATTAATATAATTAAGAAGAATCCCAAATCTCAAGGCAAGGCAAATACTGTCAGCTCTGCAACAAGTTACAGAACAAACAACCTGAGGATAGTCTTTTAGTCTTTTTCTCTACTTCTATATCTCCAATAAAATAGGAATAATTTAAATTAATAAGTCACATTTCAAAACATAAGATGCTACTGCTGATTAAATAAGAGTGTTTTTACACTCAACACTGTAGAGCATTTCATATGTTTGTGTGTATATTTGACACACAGGATCTCAAAATTTAAAATTAATCAATGTATATCACTAAAGCTATTAACTGTATCATTCCTTCACTCTTTACATACTAGGGAAGTCAGCTACTCATAGGAAGAATGAATGAAAATATATACAGCCATGCCTGTCCCTGGGTATCAGAGGGGACTGGTTCCAAGATCCCCAAGGATACCAACATCCAAAGATGTTCAAGTCTCTTACATAAAACGACACAGTATTTTCATATAACCTACGCATATCCTCCCATAATACTTTAAATTATCTCTAAATTACTTATAATACCTAGCACAATGTAAATAGTATGTAAGTAGCTGTTATACTATATTTTAAAATCTGTATTATTTATAGTTGTACTGTTATTTTTTGTTTTGTTTTTAATATTTTTAATCCACTGTTGAATCTGCAAATGCAGATCCCATGGATACAGAAGGCCAACTGCATACATGCAAGTATATGCCCTATGTTTAAAGAAAAATTCCACAACTTTTCAAAGTTAACTGCATACTGATAAATGAAGTGGGTGTTTGATCAAATAAGCTACAGATACAACTCTCCAAAAATGTATATTATGAGGCCTAAAAACAGTGGGATTTCCCAACTCTGGTTTATGAATCTTTTCCTTGAAAAAGCAGGCCCATGATAGTCAGACTATATTGAGAGATTCCTCGGGTGTATATAAACATACAAATGTAATATAGGTTGAGCATCCAACTCCAAAAATCTGAAAAGGTCCAAAATCTGAAACTTTTTGAGCACTAACACAAGGCTCATCAGAATACTTTGGATTTGAGATGCTCAATGGTAAATATAATGCAAATAATCCAACATCAGAAAAATCCAGAATCTAAAACAGTTTTCTGATCTCCAGCATTTCAGATAAGGTATACTCAAGCTATACTGGTGTGCTAAAGTGCTGTTTTTCCTCCTAAATAAACTCAAAAAAAGAACAATGAAAAAAAGTATTAAAATGGGGTAAGTTCAACTTAAATCATTATAATTTTCTCCTATCTTCTTCTTTTCAATTACTTTTCAAGTATTTATGGTGGCAAAAGTAAACTAAGGAAAATATACTTCAGTGATATAAACTAAATGAGGCATTAAGAATGTAATTTGCAAAAAGCAACTTTTATAAAGTAATGTACTCAGAATCTGACCACTCCTCAAATATTCATAACTTGCTTAAATTTCATGCCAATTTTCTATTTAAATTAGAATAATAGTAACTAGCAAGTATTGTGCCTCCCTCTAATCTATGTTAGTCTTCATACTAGCTTCTACATCCTAATATTATCTCATTTTATCCTTACGAAAACCATACAATAAGCCTAACTTTCATTTGTAAAAAAGAAGAAACTAAGATGCAGTAATTAAACTTGCCTGTGGTCATACACCAGTTATTCAAATCAAGTAAGCCCAGATGCAAAAGTTCATCCTTTTAAACTCTCAATGGTATTTAAAGTAGGGCTAGTACAGCAATATGGCGAACTGGGTAGTTTCCTACTGCATATCCTTTAAGGAAAAAATTAAAAAAGAGAGATAGGCAGAAGGATGGCAATCCATTAAGAACTTACCAGGAAAACTGCCTGAAGCTTCAAGGCTAATTTCTGGAATCAGGGAACATTTTTAAAACACCAAAGTTGTTGTCATTTACTCAAATGTGTTAGATGCAATAAAGCAAATCCACATCAAAATTTTTTTTAAAAAGCTGTGTGACAAGCAGGTAAAAAAAAAAAGATTAACACAGTGTTGAATAAATGGAAACATTCTAGCTGAAACTGAATATTATAGTTCAGAATTAATCTATTCAACTATGTGGAACATTAAAATATAATCAAACATTGTACTATCATTACTATTCTGTAAGTTTAAATATATATTTTTTAAGCCAAGAAAAATTACAAAAGCCATGAACACAAAAAGTACATACTATGAATTGAACTTATTACTTAGGAAGTACCCCTTTCCAAATTACTCTAACTGGTCAAGTGGTTTCAAGGACCTAGAAAATGGTTTTGTTTTATCCACATAACGTCCTCCTCCACACTGATTAAAACCACATTAGCTCTCTACTACTGCAAGTTATCCAATGGATCTTCTTCATATTAGGACATTGAGCTAAATTTCCTGAAGAGAATCAACTGAGTTTATCTTCTGTTTTATTTACCAGAACCATATTAAATAGATTACTAAGAAGCAAACTCTTAATACTCTTATTAAATTCTGTTCAGTGATCCCTAACAAACAAATTCTTTCTCTAAAACAGCAAGGAGAAAAGTTTGTATGTCAAATACTGTATATAAAATAGTTCTATGGTTACATGTAAGAATTACACATGAAAATTTTAACATAACTAAAACAAATAATTTAAAACCCACTTGGGAAAAATTTTGACTGCCTTGATTTTAATAACTACAAAAATATTTGGAATATAGAAATTGTGTTTCTTTTTTAAACAGGTGATCTTTGACAACTCAGAAAGCTAAACTATGAAGGAAGAGAACGCTCAGGAAGTAACTTCAAGCTCTGCTCAGTAAGAACATTCACTGACTTCCTCTAAAGGTTTTTTCCCTTCTCTGCGGAGGTGATTTTGAAATTTCATTCAAATCCCTAACAGCTCCTATCAAATTATATTAGAATTGTGACCTTATCATAAGATGCCTACAGACAATTCTAATTAAACTTAGTTTGTAGAATGGATTAATGAACGCATTTTGTAACTCTTTGCATAGGTTACACATATGTCCATTAATCCGTAGTGAGAATCTAAAAATAATTCCTGGAAAATCTACAAAGAAACCTAATGATTGGGCCAGGTACGGTGGCTCACGCCTATAATCCTAGCACTCTGGGAGGTCGAGGCCGGAGGATCACTTGGGGTCAGGAGTTCGAGACCAGTGTCAACAAGAGCAAGACCCCATCTCTACTAAAAATAGAAAGAAATAAGCCAGGCGTGGTGGCACATGCCTGTAGTCCCAGCTACTCAGGAGGCTGAGGCAGGAGGATAGCCTGAGCCCAGGAGTTTGAGGTTGCTGTGAACTAGGCTGACACCACGGCACTCTAGCCCTAGCCCGGGCAAACAGAAGGAGACTCTGTCTCAAAAAAAAAAAGAAAAGAAAAGAAAAGAAACCTAATGGTTGACAGTGAGAAGAACCTTATGACATAGTGCTTTGAAAATCAGTAACCAAAATAGTCTCTGACTATCATAGTATCTGCTATCATTATCATTGAGAAGGTAATGTATCAAACAACAGCAAGGAAGAATATATTATTTTATCGGCCTCTTTTCCCTCAAAGTGTTTAATTGAAGGGTATTTCTTTTAACATTTGGTCATTTTATGATATGACAATACACAAAGAAACTGTAAATCTAATGGCAGAACTTGAAACTTCTGGAAATTCAAAGGTTCCTTCTTTTGTGACTCTGGACAAAGCTTGCTAACATTTTTTTCTTTCTTTCTGAAGACCACATATGTGACACTCTTTCAAGTAAAATGTACTAGAAGAAAATAAAGGAGGGAAGGCACTTGCCTGTCCTCAGCCACCTCCTGGCCCTGGTTCTCCCTAACTGTTATCTCCATGATAAGCAATGGTGCTCTGAGGTGCTTTCATATTCTCAATGCTCCAGCAATGATGACTGAGAGGCCCCCAGGCACCTCAAACCAACGCTGTCACTTCTAGTCACTGCTCAACCCAGCTAATGCCATGCCTGTCATGACAAGCACCAGCCACCTTAAGGCACCACACCTTTGCCTCAACAAAACATACCTTTGGAAAGGTATGAGCCACAGAGGGAACCTGTTTCAGGGGTTGCCAAGGGAAGCCAGCCTTGTCTATAAACAGCAGAGAGGCCGTGAAAGAGAACCCAAAGCCACAGATACAAGATGACTGTTGGCCCTGAGTGCAAATAATTGTTCTACTTCCTGTATGGATTTGGGGTGGTGGGGAGACAATGACATACTACGATACAGTTTGACCAGGCCAAAGGGGGTTTAGTTGTCAGCCTAAACCTGCCATCTGGTGTTAAGATATAGCAGATCACACCCCAGATGTGTTCCTTCAAACAAATCACATCTTTTTTCTTACCACTCGTTTTTTTCTTTCTGTAAAGAGAGAGGTGCCTGCCAAAGATACAAATCAGCTGAAGTTTACTTTAAACTTAAAAACTCTCATTAATTTACTCAGCCAAATGAGCAGGTATGTCATTTCACACACTCACACCCCAAAAGCAACCACTTTTCAAAAATGATACCTAGAGATGCAGAGCAGAAAATCATTAATTTACTACTCGTCAACCCACAAAGCTGGGGCTACCCCTGGTCATCCATAAGCCACTTCATCTGAAAAAAAAATTTGTTTCAGTGGAGTTCTGAAATCCCTGTCCTCCTCTTTATATTTGTCTCAATATCTCATTCCACAATTGGGGTGGGGAAGGGTTATGCAGTGCTATCATTTGCACCTCATTACACTTGGGCTGGAGCTTTGAGAAAGCTGATATTCCCTCTAAATTTTTACAGATGCTTCTAGTTTACCAGTTCATGACTGCACTACTAGAAAAGACTTCCTGCCTCTAAACTGCTTGCTGGCATGTATGCTGAATTTCAAAATCCCTGAAAAAAGTAGACCTTTGTGGTGTTCTCTTAACTTTCTTCCTGAGGGAGGGGGAGGGTCACCAAAACCAAACCAAGCAAAAGCTTTTTCTCCCATACAGTGAGACTAAATCTGTGAAATATTCCCTCCTAATGATTAACTATTCATTTTGATTTGGAAACTGCCTTACAAAAATGTTCATTAACTAAAAGGTATTTGTGCAAGGTGTTTTTCATCAAATTAGGACTGTGACACGTTCAGTAAGTTGTGGAAATAATTCAACCACAGACCTCCTTTCACCTGAGCATAGCTGTGTTTCCTTTTATTTCATAAGTGTCATTTGAAAAATACTTTGGGACAAGAGAAGGAACACTTTCTAAACTACTACCTCCCTTTGTTTAGTGGCTCCAGGGTTTCTCAAAGTTCAGGGCAGGTGACACTGGTCTGTTCTTAATCTTTACTGTTTTAGCAATGTTAAGGCTGATGACGAGGGACACAAATCCTCTGATGGAACTGAATGCATTCCAAGCTCCCCGACCCACTCAAAGCCGTAATCCCCTGCAGCTGGATCTTACTTACCACCATGCACAGCTAATACATTTTTTAAAAGCTAGTCACTGGTGACAAATGTAAACTGGACAGAGCAGCTCCCCCTTCTCTCTGCCTCACACCCCCACCCTTCAATCTTCTCTCATAACCCAGAGACTTGCTGTTTCTGTGATGGATAGGACCTGCCTTTTAGAACCACCGAGCCTGGACGGCATAGCTCTGCTCTAAGTGACTAGAAGGTTTTAAAAGCATCTTCGGCTGTCAGACTATAACAAAAACAACAGAAAAGTCATCCTTAACACAAACGTTTCACAACTGGGAAAACCGTACAAGTTGAGATTATCATTGCTATACTGAGTCCACTATTTATTTAGCTATCACATGCAGGGAAATTATTCTGGCACCCTAGCTATTTGATTGAATTAAGCTGGTTGCCATATTCCTGGGTGTAATAAAATAAATGCAAAAGAAAATTTTAAACTTAAGATTCTTTACTGATATAATTCTTGGAACCTTTCACTTTTTTTCTTTTGTCAGAAACTTGACTGAAATATAGTAAACAAGTAGCCTGTTATGGTGGGCAAGTATGTTTTAACCATGGATTTTGATCATCTACTTAGAAAAGGAAACTAAGTAACCCAAGTAGACAATAGCTCTGTGCTAGATGAAATCTCCAAAAATAAGGTCAACGAACTAAGAAAAATCACAGCCTAACGAAGGATGGAATGATGGATGAATGGATACATACATAGAGCTATCTAAATTAAGAAAAAAAGTCTCAAATAGAACCAAAATTCCATATAATACAGATGACAGATTTTGATAAAGGGACAAGATCACCTGATGCAGAAAAACCAAGGGTTAACATACATGACTTCTTTTTTTTTTAATTCTCATTCCCAAATAATTGGCAATAAGTGCTATGATTTAAGTGATATTACCAATTAGACGTGGAGATAGCTACCACAACACTGACTACAAGCTTAAATTGCATTAGGTTTAATTACTGCAAAGTTACATCTGGAGAGGGAAACATAATTTTATACCACTCTCAGCATTCTAACTTGAGCTCAATCCCTGCATGATACATACTTGCCCAAGTAATTGAGGCCCTAAAAGGCACCACAGTTAATAATGTGTAACTAGCAGAAAGACAGAAGTGACAAGCAGGTTTCCATGAATTAAATTCACATCTAATTATGTGAACTTTCACTGTTCTTCAAGCCTTCCTAAAGGATACTCCAAAGTAGGTTTTCCAAAGCAGGTTTTCCAAAGCAGTCTCGTGACTACCCTCAGAACAGGACCCATGGAACAAGAATTTGGCTAAGAGTATGGGACGGAAGGGGTATTATACCAACGAGGAAAGATATTAAGACAATGTGCTTGGGGGCCAGGCGTGTGTGGGTGGATAACACCTGTAATTCTAGCACAAGGATCGCTTGAGGTCAGGAGTTTGAGACCAGGCTGAGCAATAGCTAGACCCTGTTTATACTAAAAATAGAAAAAAAATTAGCCAGGTATGGTGGACGTGCCTGTAGACACAGCTACTCAGGAGGCTGAGGCAGGAGGACCACTTGAGCCCAGGAGTTTGAGGTTGCAGTGAGCTATGATGATGCTGCTGCACTCTATCCTGGGCAACAGAGCAAGACTGTCTCAAAAAAAAAAAAAAAAATAGACAATGTGCTTGGAAGAGTTCAGCTGTGATTTTCCTACTTCTCACCCATTGTCACATTCCCAGAATCCAGACAACTCAGTCAACATATGAGTAATTCAATCAAAAAGGAAAAAAGGAAACTCTGTTGTTCATGGTGACTTTAGTGCCTTGGGACTAAATTTAAAAATGGGGTGTGTGCAAGGGAGGGAATTTGTGGGTGTTGGTGAGAGAACAAGAAGAGGAGATTAAAAGAATACTGTGTATACACATGGGTAAAGAGTATTTTGTGGTACATATGCGGAAAAGTATGAAATACATATAGTTGGCTACATTTTTAAAGACTGAATTAAAGTACAGGAATACCAAAACAAAAAAGGAAAGAAAATAGGCTCCTATGATTTATAGATTTCAGAGTCATGAGTAATGGCAACATGTATTTGGTTTGAATCCACATGATATGTGCATTCATCCAAAAAATATTTATTAAGGCATGTTTGTATTCTTCATATAGTAATCAAAGATGGCAGTGCTTTACAGCATTACCTTATATATCTATTATAAACTGCAAGTAGTATTTCCACTTCAGAATACAAAATGATCTCAGGTCTAAATTCCCATGCCTGCAATGATATGTCCACACTATAAAGTTGTCCAAAAACCTACACAAAATGTAAAAGGTCAAACCTCAGGAAACAAAACTGAATCATACCCAGATATCTACAATGTTACTTAAAATGTGATAAAAATGGAGTTGCTTAATTAACCAAACTTTTTAGTATTAAAATATCATATAATTATGCCCAATAAAAAATCACAGGTCCAAATAAATTTATAACTAATCCAGTGAGAATATTGATATTTTATAGGAAAACCACAACAAATAAATTATATTTCTATGAATTTCCAGGAACCAATTCATAGTACTTACTTACAAAAACCTAACTGAAAATTCTTAGTCTTGACTAAGCACAAATCCTTTCAAAGAAACCCATCTAAAATGAATACTGTCTCTTTAAGTTGAAGGACCTGCTATAGGTAGTATGAAGCCAAGAAAAAGTTCTGAAGTTTAACTCTCAGGAGCAAACATTTTCTACTTGTGAAGTAAACTCTGTTGAAAGACAGCAGACTACGGTACCACCAGTAAAAACAGGAAAGTTTTCAGCCAGTGACAGCTTTGCCTACAGAGAAAAAAAAAAGTGTCATAGACTCACTTTATTAAACCATATGCTCATTGCCCTGTGAAGAAAGCAGGGTCACTAATTAGTTCATTCTGTGAAAGAAGCCCTTCCTGATCCCGTTGACTTTTGTCCCCCTGGTTAGCTCCAGCTATTTCTGTCATGCAACTTGAAAATCACTGGAGGGAGGAAGATCGCCATAACAACCGCTGAAATGATCTTGTGGAATGTGTCTAGTGGCACTGGAATAACCTGAATATGTGCTCCAGATGTGTCGGCTGTCAGGAAAAAAGTAAACACATCTGATGGACAGCGTATGACTAGATGGCCTCGAAGCGACTCCAGAGGCCGGGAGGGGGAGGGGCCACATGTGTGAGCAGGGGGGCGGCGGGCTGGGCAGGGCAGAGCAGAAGGGAGGCGAGTCCCAAGCGGCACCAGGCACGGAGGACCTGGGGCCTGGGGCGGCCTGCGAGGACTGAGCGCGACTGTTCCCGCCCGCGTCCCTCCCCTGAGTGGCCTCTGCGGGACTGCAGCGGCCTCAGCGAATTTCCGTCTGGCATGGACTTGTGAGCATTTGGGAGCAAACTAAAACATGAATGCTGAGAGGAAAGAGGAAAAGAGGAGCGGGTTCAGAACACTTTCTGTCTTAAATATTAATGGCAACATGTTTTTAAAGCATTCTATCTTCAAGGGAGGGCTGTCTCCTGGCCCCTACCCTCCCCCTACCAAGTAAATGGTTTTGCTTTTTTGCCCTATATGCATACTCTGAAGCACTCTTTTTATTAGGTGACTGAGTGATTACATTCCTGTTCTGAAAATGTTGGCTTTTTTGATGGTGTTGTTGTTCCATAGACTTTCACAAGTTGCACAAGTAGGTTGGTTCCCTAACCCAAAACATTTTTTAAAAATATTTTTCTAATGACATACGTAGAAATGACTAGAAAACCTGATATAGGCCAAAACACATTTTCACCTTAGTTCCTATTCTCAGGGGTGTTTGCAAAGAGAAGATTTAGATCTATGGTCAGTGCTGATGTTCGCAAACAAAACAGCAATTCTACAAACATGTACACATAGTAAGCACTTGTTGAATATTTGCTGGATCAAATTAGTTTTTAATGTACAGGACTCAACTACAAATACTACTTGGGTTTTACATATGAACAGTGGCAGAAATTACTTAAAAATAAGTAACCAAGTTTAAAAACACTTAAAAATAAATGGGAAGTTTATCTCCCCAGGGGAACAAAAATGCCCCCCAAATGCCCTATTTTCTTTAAAATAGGAAACTCCATATTCACACTGCAGTACACAAACATGCATGAATCTACCACATTTTAATGCCAATTCATACTCCTAAACTTTGTAGAATGGGACTAAGTTTTAGAGAATATGTATAAAAATATTCACTACAGTCCTCCAATAAATGCTTACATCTGTGAAAAGCCTACAAAGGTTTGTATAGAAATTTAGAATCTATGTCAAAATCTTTTCAAGCAACATATTCCAGATTTTCTTTTAAAAATGCCACAAAATTGCATTTCAATAAAAATTCTAATGGTTTTTCCAAAATGATATAAACAGAAAACAAAACTGCATTGGAAGGCAATTATTTCAATAATATATACAGTTAAGATATAAAATTGCTTATTTAACATTTAAAATCCTTGAAATTGCTTATGGTTAACATTCATTAAGACTAATAAATTACATATATCACCTTGGCTAAGGCAAGGCAGCATTCACCTGGTACAGCTGTTCCTCAGTATGGAGGGGTGGTTCTAGGACCCCCACAATCCTCAATTCTCTTATATAAAGTGGCCTCGTATTTGTATATCACCTATATACACCCTCCTTTGTACTTGAAATCATCTCTAGATTATTTATAACACTTAATACAATGTAAATGCTATAAAATTACTTGTTATACTGTATTAGTCAGGAAATAAAGACAAGAAAAAAGTCTGTCTGAAACACCAGCAACAACGCAGTATTTTCTAGAATTTATTCCCCATTATTTTTGACCCACGGTTGCTTGAATTTGTGGATTCTGAACCCGTGGATACAAAAGGCCGACTGTACTTTCATTCAAGGTGATTGCCAACTTAAGAATCTCATTTCAATTTCTAAGTATGTAAGTACATATTCCTCCTTTGATAAAACTCATTTAGTGACTCAGATTCTAAAAGTAGATCACCAAAGGGAAAAAGAAAACCATGAGAAATTATTATTTGAGAGCAGGAAATGGAACAAATCTTCAACTCACTCTTTACTCTGTAATTCACATATTTTACCTGGTAGAAGACCCTAAGGATGCTTGGAGGATGAAGGACTTAAAATTTGACGAACTAGGTGAAAGAACAGCAAGGGTGAATGGCACTGCTTCTGCCTTCTAGAAACTGGATTCCACTGGCAACTGGCTGAATGAAGCCAATAACAGATTCATGGTTGTGGAAAATGTTTCATCCTCTAAACGAAAACGTTATTTCCTTGTAACAGAAACTGTACTTCTTAACAAGTCAGACAAACTAAGATAATCAATGCCATGATCCAATTTATAAAATTTGTTGGCAACCTATATAAAAGAAAAAATCTGGGTACTGCAATTATTTGCAGCATACTTTATTATTATTCCAATCTAATCTAGCCCTCCCATTAAAAGACTTAAAAAGTGGCTGTCATATTTCCAAATAAAAAGCCAAATATTTAAAAACCTTTATTAGCCAAAATTATAAATGTGCACATTTGTACAATGAAGTGCCAAATGTATAAAAGATGGATGAGTTTCAGTGACCATTTTCATTTGCCTTGATCTTAGTATTCAAACAACAAGCAAAAACCTCATGTATATTCAAAGAACTCAAATGTGCATGTATTTGTTTGTGTGATGTTATTTATCCATCTAAAATTTCTTACACTGAACTTATAGTTAACTTTTATAAGAAAAATTACAAATGAAGCATTGGATCTTATATCAAATTCAGAGTAATGGTTTTTCACAGTGAGTTTTTGTTGTTGTTTTTATTTATTTTTCATTATTAGGAACATCAAAAGATTGGAAAAGAATGAAACCTGGAATTAAGGTAGGAAGTATTTAAAGTTGCAAGAGTAATATAATACCTCTATGAATAGATTTGGTGGTTGAACTCTACATAATTAAGCTTGTGGCTGACATCAAACTTCATGTATGTACTCTGCCATTAGGTACTGTATGTTTTTAAAACTCAATCGAGTGCTCATGGGTTATGGTTCCTCGAACCACCAACTTCTACACAAAGTCACCAAGCCGCACACAGGCCCTCCATAATGCTTTTCTATTTTACTCTACTGAGCAAATAATAGCAATGGTTATAACATGCACAGACTATTAGACATGCACACCCATCAAGCAAGATGTAGGAAACTTTGGAGAGTTTATCAGCAATTCTTTTACCATTCTCTATATTATACAGACGAGCACATAACTATTAACAAGTTAAAGAAGGCCAGAAGAGTTGAATACTCAAGCAAAACAAAACAAAAACTAAGGACAACAAGCAAGCCAATCTATTAGAATTCCAGCTAGCTATGACTATAATAGTGCAATGCTGTTTCCTGGAGTTTTTTAACTGTCCATCTAGTAGGTTTAATTCACGTGGCACTGTTTCTTGAGCAGAAACAAGAGAAAGTGATAGGGATGAATTAAACCAAAATCTAGACTTAAAACAATGATTTTTCTAGTTCTTGTTGAAGAGAACAACACAGATTCTTGAGAATAGCATCTTAAGTAAGACCTTGTCTCAAAAAAAAAAAAAAAAAAGCATTCTAAAGAATGTGAACAAAAACTCCTTACTGATCCCTTATTAAAACTACAAGGGAGTCTTCAAAGGAAAAATATGAGGCTATTACATGTGCTTTAATGCCAAAAGAATAAAAGAATAAAATCCAGAAGGTTCTTTGAGGTCATCAGTCGTGTGTCATGCTATCAAGGGAAAAGAAGCCATGAAGAAGCATAGAATTCCACAGAAAAGCAGGCAATCTGTGAAATAGAACAGAGAACGCAGTATGTTCTGCCCAGTTTTAGAGGCCTAAAAGATTCCCTTTTCAAGAACATAGCTATAACATTTGATCTGCTTAAAAAATGTCATCAGTTTATGCACGATTTTCTAAAGACCTCCGCCCCACCCATGCCCGGACTATAAAACAAGTGAGTCAATGAATCCTAACCCAAGTTTACAACAAACACAGAATATGCTCTCAAGGGGTCTGTCAAATCCTCAAATAAAACAAAACACATTAATTTCTAAAATAAATATTTTCCATATAGTATTTAGAGGGAGAAAGAATAAAGAGGTGAACACAACCTGGGAAAAGTTCCTTGGTCCAAATTCCTTCTTATTACAGACTAGGAATCACTTTTACAGAAGTTTACTGATTCACCCAACGTAATATGGCTGTGTATCTGGAGCATTAGAACAAAAACTCTCATGACAGTGATACACTTCCTACAAATCCACCCTTCTCTTGCCACTACCAACTTCACTCCCTATCCCAAAATGACAACTGAGCTATTCATCAGATGATCAATAAGATCTTCTCTCAGAAGCTCTCTGCCTAAAGAAGAGGACAAGATTAACAAGGAAATCCAAAAACATTCTTCTGGACAATTTCAACCTTCTGCACCTATAAGCATTTTACCACAACTGTTAAAAAGTAAAGAAAATACCTACTGTTGGTCTGAACTCCAATTATTTTTCCATTTCCTGGAACAGTTGCTTTCAAGCAATGAAATGCCAAGAGAGAAGAGACAAAAGCTAGACTGAGAAGCTGAGAGCTTTGGGGTCATTAGCCTCACAGTAGTAATGGTTGACTATATTCCTTTATTGTTCCTTTATCACAAAAGGCAAAGAGCAATTTTTTTCTCTGCTGTGTTTTCAATGTTATTGTCCTTGCAGGCTCATCACGGGCCCCTGACATGCTGAGATTGCTGGTTACTTGGCCACTTGCCATAAAGAATTATTACTACTGCACTTAACACAAACGGTGTCCCTGGCTCTAGGAGGAGGACCACCTCAAATGGACTGACAGGTGGTCAAGTCAAGCCTTCAAAAAAAACATGTGAGCTCAAACTCTGCTTAAAACCTTCAACAGCTTCCCATTTCACTTAGAATAATGGCTGTTGTCCTTAACATGGCTGACAAGTCCTTGCTTCCATGGTCTAAACACCCACTTACTAGCCTTACTTGCCGTATTCTCTGTGAACCACTTAACAATGGCCTTCTATCCACACTTCAGTGCTCTGAGTGCCCTCTGATCTCACAGCCTTGGTCCTTTTGCAATACTCAGCACCTTACACCTTATCTTCAGAAAACCTAGTTAATTTCTTCCCATCTTTCAAATCTCAGCTCAAACAGCCCTTCAGAGAAATCTTCCCTGACCCCACAAACTATTTTTGGTGGTCCCTGCTTTGTATTTTAGGGTTCAAAGTAATACACATTTGGAAAATGAGGAGGGGTTCCAAAACTCAAAAAAAGTTTGACCATCACTGGACAGTTTCCAAAATCCCTTAAAGTAAAATAATCCTGATATTTGTAGTATTTAATTTCCACTCTTGATTCAAACTATACTAACTAAGGATTCAATGTTATAAATTTGTAGATTCCCAAGTCCACTTGTTAGGGTCAATGTTCATTTATTTCAAACACCACAAAAATAGATCAACACTTCTGAAAACTGTGACCACTTTAAGCTCCTTTCCTACCCATGCTGGTTGCAATGAGTGGCAGCTACAGAGCAGCAAAAGAAATACACAAAGCTTAGAGTCAAAGTCAGACCCCGCTACTTACCAGCTGCCTGACCTTAGGCAACTTCACTGTCTTCTCTGGGCCCAATCATTCTTTTGCAGGAGGAGGAAAACAATGATAACCTTCTTTAGAGAATTCAGGAAAGTATCTGAAAGCCAATGTTTGCATGCCTAACAAGTATCACAGTTATTTTACATTTTTTGCCTGATTATCTAAATGATATTGGTCTCCTGATCCATATGTAAACTCCATTAAAGGGATCTTTAGTGTTTTTTCTCTATCACTGAATCCCCACAACCCAATACAGTGTCTGCCATATATACAGTAAGCACTCAACAAAGAGTTTTTAAATAAATGGATTAAAAAAGAGATAGTGCAATATGGAACAAATTCCCCCATCTCTATTTGTCAGTTTTGGTTTTTAAGTGAGACATCAATACTTCTATAATAGGTAATATATCTTTGTCAGTCTCACCTGTGTACGGTGGCTGATCACTCATTCACAGAATTCAGTGTTCACTGAAATGGAGTCTCATGGATACCCATGAGTACTTGAAGAAAAGTCTATTCAATGAGTCTCATTCACTTATATTGGCTTCATTCCACTAGTATCACAAATTTCATGCCATTGTTCAAGAGAAGAACTGAGTTACAGAGTGTGTACAATTATCAACATTGTCCTATACAAATGGAGATATAATTCATATAGATGAGATGTTAGCAACAGCAACTTCATATAACAGCAGTAAAAATCATTTACTTTTTCTATGTGTCAAAATTGTTTTTTCTTCAAACAACTGATTGATTTTCAGTCTATCAATTGGTTTTTCTGAGTTAAGCATGTTTGTAAGAACTTTACATGTAGTAACTCATTTAATTCTCACCACCACAACCTCCTGAGTTAGGTTCCATTATTATCCTTATTTTATAGAGGAAACTGGGGCTGCACTGTATTTGCGCTTATAAAATTTTTTTACTTAATATCTATTTAACAGAAAACTAATATGTGCGAAGCACAGTTCTGGTATCCTATTTTAAATATGAGGGTTAAGTCTCTCTCCAAGAAACACAGATTTAAACTAAACAGGTTTTAGAAGAATTGGTGTCTAAAGCTGTATTTTTTTCCCAGACTTACCAATTTTAGAGGCTTGCTCTAATAGGATAAAGTTTTCAACTGCAGCGAGTCTCCAGTAAAACACAGCACCCATCCCACCTAGTTAAGAATCTTGGCACTAGAAATCTATTTCACCCCACTCAGCAGGCTGCAGCACATAATTAGTTTCATCTGGTTATAACACAAGGTGGTGAGTTTAATCTCTAAAACCCTACAGGGATTGGTTTTAGCAGTTTTAGAAATCACCTCTCACGCTATGAATGTGCCTCACAGCAAGATGGTCCTGCTAATGGTTCCCAGATTAGGATTTGGGAGGACCAAAGGCACGGCTCCCTCCTCTCCATAATTTTCTTTCCTTTATGGGCCAACTCTATGGTCATTGGAGGTATCCTAATGGCCCTGCTTTCAAAAGCAATTTGTTCTGATTTGGAAACGGAATAGAGGTCATATTTTTTAAAGTTATAGTCAATGATTACTATTTGCAAGAATCAAATGAATGCATATATAAAGTAGACCATCAGTAACATATTCTTAGAAACATAAAGGATATATGCAGATTAAACAGAGTACCAAACAATAATGTAGCCACGAATCTGAAGTAATCTCTGATTTATCTTGATTCTTAAACTTATGCTGAGCTCTTCCTTCTAGGGAAAAAAAATTGTAGAAAACTAATTCAAGAATATAATTCAATGTCTCTTTATTTCTTATTAAGTTCAACCCTACTCAATCAACCCTAATTTCTCCCAGGTAGTGATCAGAAATAAGAGAGGATACTGTGCTAATTAATTTTAAAAGTGAAACTGCTACAATTGAGACTAATAAATTCCATAAAGTAAAAATGATTTTTTCCCCAGTTTTTGGTAGACAAGGCAACCTCAAAAAAAGAAAAAAGAAAAGAAAAGAAAAAATATATATGGAAATTAAACTTTCCTGCTTATAGATTTAGAAAAGGCCCTTGGGCTGTCCACAGCATTTTGAGTGATAGCAAGCCATTTATATTTAAAATGACAACAACATGTCTAAAAGCTATTCAACTTACACACCTGGTTCAACATGTTAGAATATTTTGGCTCTGCCAAAAAAATTTTTATCATATCACAAATTCTCTTCCCATTGTCCTAGTAACTAAGGTGAAAGACTGTATAAGTAAAATCTAAGAGTTAAATTTTTATAAGCATAGAGAAATAACAAAACATTTCCAAAATTTGCTTTCTTTTCATGTTCCTAGAACTAAAAATTGACCCACAACAAAGATCTCAATAATATAAAACTGAAACTCTACAAAACATAATCTTTGAAAACCATAATTCCACCAGATTGGAAAGTCCTTGGTAGACTGCTGAGTTTTTCCCACCTCCAGCCTCAAAGGCAATGCCTGGCAAAAAGGAGGTCCTCAAATGATATTTGGAGAATGAGATAAATAAAACCTCAGAATAATAAATTTTAAAGTACTCTCGAACACATTATCACACTGATCCTCCTGAGGTATACAAGACAGAGTATTCTTTATGCCACTTTAAAGATGAGGAACCAGAACTTAAGAGCCACCTAACTAGCCTGGTCTAGTGGTCCTAAGGCACTGCTTTCCACTACCATCACCTTCACCTCAACATTAAAAAGCTCAGGGTCTATACTCTTTCACTTTTGCTCTGCTTTCCATATTTTATGATTTGTGGTATAAAACTACCAAAAGTAGAAGGCAAAACCAGATTATTCAGATGCCAAACCTTAACAGAATCCACTACTGTCCTTTGCAGCTACAGCGCAGGCTTCCAGGTATTTAGGCCTACTTAAATAAGGCACACATAATACTATATTTATACTGTATACAAGTTTCAACCTACCACATATTTTTAACCAAAAGTGTTTTTTGGAATTTTTTTTAAGCATAGATCTCTACTGACAGTTTAATTCTAGGTAGACTTTTACAGGAAAAACAAAGCAAAGAAATGCTAGTTGTTACCTCAAACTTTCCAGGTTCTATGGATTTCACTATAAAAACTGATCACCACAGAGTAGATCATACTAACGTGCATGAACTGCAGGAGGGAAAACCTAGTGTTTTCAGATTCTTCAACTTAGACTTCAAAGTAGATGCAATCTTCACCTGGTAGTTCACTGTTGCTCTTTAGTTAGAACTATATTTCAGCTACTGATTCAACATTTATAGAATAATATGTGCCAGACTTATGCTAGGTTTGATAATCCAAACATGAATAAAACATGACTCCTGACCGAGGGTAAGGATGGCATTAATGGTGATTGAGACAGATAAAAAAGAAATACACAAAGGATGTTGTATATTGCACTACATGTGCCACAAACATACTTTCTACATATAATTTATTAAGGGACACACATGAAGGAAAATTAATTTCTCTAGTCATAGGTCCCTCCTTATATAAAGGGCTGATACATAAAAGAAATTAAAATAGGGAGTTCCTCCTAACACACTAATTAAATTGTTAGCAACTCTGGATAATTTTCTCAGATAAAATATGTTAGAAACTTAAACATTCTTTTCCTTAAAGTCAAGCAATAATTCTCCAATTGTTTGTATAAAATATATATCTAAAGTAAACTTGTTTTCATGCTGCTGATCCAATCATAGCTAGCACTAGTTGCTAAGAACTCTGCATCTTTTAATGCCTTGTTTATAATATGCTATATGTATCCATATGGTAAAAGCTACACACCATCACCCATTTTTACCTGTCTTCCTTCTGTGTGATACTAAAATACTACCTAAAATACCAGCTGGTTTTGAAAGTTATCCTAGAATAGAAATAAATGCCCTACACCAAATACTAAGCAATGATAAATATTAATTAACTATAGTTCATTAGATGGCTACCTTTCTGAAGGGATCTATTAGGTATGATTTGCATATATCTGTAGGTTAGAACAGAACCCCATGTGAGTCCAGAAACATGCTATGCACTCTTTTAGCTATGGGAAAAACTACTTCATTCCTTCCTAGATGCCATCAATATATAGGCATCTCCATTACGCATCCTGTTCTATTACCTGTAATTCTCTCCCAAAGCTAGAAATACACTGGCTTTCAGTCAGAAATACAAAGGCTGATTAGAAGATCCTCTCAACCTTACAGCCAAGAAAAATGTAATCTCCGGTATGTAATTTGAATTTGAAAGATTCTTAAATATGACTGATCAGCAAAGGTGATGTATGTACCTACATACAAGCATGCCTATAAGCACACACCCACTACCACCCTCTTGACAGAAACCACTGAACTAATCCCCAGAACTCCTTCCCAATAACCCAAGGCACAGTCTCAGAATTCTCAAGTAGCCATTATCAATCCATTATTAGTGCATGAGAGCTGAAACCTGTTTTCCATCTTTAATTTACTCTACTCTTCAGATAAGGAACTCTAAAGATGTACCAAAGAAGTTACAAAGATCAAACAGCTACTCAGTGACAGAGTCTGGGTTAGAAAAAAAACAGACCTTGTGCCTTTATGGTCCATACCACAGTGCCTATCTGGAATGTTTATCACACACACCCTAACTCTTACCATGCCTTGATTTCTATGTATCCTGATCATTTAACTTCTCACCATCTCCTTTTGGCAGCCACATATGCTCCTCTCCCTTTTGCTTTTAGAAAATTCAATGCCCCTAGCATAGAAGGGTAAAGAACTTCCTGTCATTTCATATCCATGCAGCTAATGAATGCCCATCGTTAACTGGCATCTCCCCCTTAAGCCATTAGCTGTTGTGCAAAAGTTCACTCTATAACTTGACCTTTACTGCTTTTCACTTCAGAAAAAAGTGTTTTTCCTTTAATGTCATGATGGCAAAATATTGCAATGGCTATATGCCTTTCCAAAGAGGCACATTTGTGACAAACACTATATAGTTTTGTCACTGAGACTCAAGAACTTAGTAAGACATATCAAAAGCAAAAAAGAATCGAGGTCAAGTGACTGGGAAAAACTAGTATTCCTATGCTTGTCACCAGTCACAGAAACTATATACAAAGTTTTTGAATCTGACACCAAATGAACATTTCAATCACATTTAATTCAGCGGTTCAATTGTAAAATGAGTGTCACACTGCTCATCAGAAAAGGGTTGCCTCATATATGTATATTCTCAGATTAGACAATTTATTTATATTTATTATGTTTTAAATACCATAAAATATTTTGGCCACTTCACAAATAAGCAGGCCTAACTATAGACAGTAAGTATTATATCTAACAAAATGAGCCTTTTTGGTTAAAATCTCATACTAGTTCTACCACTGTGACCTCAGCTAGGGTAATTTATAATTTTGTTGCTCTTCAGATTCTACATTTGAACACTGAAGTTCTCTACTTCACATGCAGAAATGACCTAATGGGCAATGATCTAGGCAAATAAAAAAGGTCATACATAAATTAGTGGGCATCAAAGTACTAAAGAGTCTTTTCTTTAAACAACACAAGGAACCCTGAATGACATCCACCATTTTAATGAGTTTTTCTTTTATGTTAGGCACTGTGCCAATCCTTACCCAAACTATGCCTTATTTAATCCTCACTCTGGCCCTATGCAATGACAGTTATTATCCTCCATAATTACAAATGAGGAAATTGAGGCTTAAAAAGAAATTCTGTCCCCTGTCAAACTTCCCACACCATAGCTGGGATTCAAACTCAGGCCTTTCTGACTCAAATGCTTTCTATCCCTAGGCTACCTATGCTGCTTCCACCACATTATAAATATTTAGACATTTGTAAAAATTGTGGTGAGGCAATCAGAACCATAACTGACTAATTATTCCTCAAAATGCAGATTATTTTGGCTAAACAATATGTCCACAATCAAACCATCATATCACCAAAAGCTAATCAAATCCAGGTCACGAGGTGTATGTCTGTCAGTTAAGATAACAATGGAACCTTTATGATCCTTGGGTAGTTTTATCATACTGTGGTATTTACCATGTGTTGTTATGAAATCTAAAATACAAAGTTTGAAAATGTTTAAACAATGAATACATAAAACGTGTCAAAAAAGAGAAAATACTTCAAAATAAAAGATTAATCAATGAAAAGATCTGCATGCATGATGGCTACCATTGCAAAAGATACACTTACCAAGCCTATATCTGCAAAACATTATTTAACACACGTATTTTTTGGAGTTTTGAGATTGTTTTGCCACATGTCAGTTATTTTAACGTATGTTAAGAAACAACACTATGTTTTTAGTATCTTGCAAACTGCTGATCTTCTAAACTAATAAAAGAAATTTATTTTGAAAGGAAACTGGCATCACAGTTTCCAAAATAATTCCTGTAGATGTAAGTATGATATTTTCAGTCTCTATAATAGGGAAAATAAACAAATGGATGTTTGGTACTTGCATTAGATAGATACCATGCTAAGTATTTTCACATGTTTTATCTCAAAAATACTACAGTATAAATCTTATTATATCTACTTTATAGAGGAGAGAATAGTGGGTTAAATAGTAAGAGATGGTACGGGCTAAAGCAGGAGTAAATGGGGGAAATACTATTATTGGGTTAAAGGTTTCTTTGTTACAGACAAGAAAGGGAAGGGTTATTATTCTGTTTGTGACAGTATTTCGATTTTACTTTTGGTCACTTAAAAGCTGTACACTAAAATAAAACTTTTTTTATAAATGAAAACTCTACTACTACCAAGTAAATGGGTTTATTAAATGTTTCTGAGCACTTTAAATTTACATTATAAGTCTATGAATGTGTGTAGAAGGAGAAGAGAAGACTTGGGTACTGAGCAGCCCATCAAATAGTTATTCTCGATTGAATATTATTCAAAAACAAGTGGACTTACGTTAGAATTTCTCTTCCCAGTCAAAATTTCATAACTGATAGTGCCATGAGGAAGACATAACCATGTGAAAATATTTGCTTTTATCGAATTCTGGTTTTTAGTCTAAAGGTTTTTGGTTGATTTAAAAATCTTTTAATAGTTTAGCAATTTCTCTCAAGGATAATTATTCTTAAATTACAAAAATAATTAGAGACATGAGTTTCAACACACTTAATAATGTGCTAATTTACCAAACACTCACACAGTATGATATGCAATTTGCATAAATGGGTATATCTGGGTTTGATTTGGGGGCTTATAACTATTTTAGAATACCAAGTATATAAAATATCCATACGCCTTTACAAATCACATTTACTCAAGAATGTTAAGAAGTGGAATTTAACAAGTTCCACTTGTTAAGTTGCAATCAAGTATATGCTTCAAAAAAGATACATTTCTTTAAAAAAAAAGACATCAGGTGGGAATTATAAGGGAGAGAGAATCTTATTTTTACCAATATTTTTCATTTTTTGTATCAAAAACTATCCAGTGATTCCCAGCAGTGGTGTCATTGATATACTGGGCAGAACAACTCATCATCGTGTGTAAATTCTCCTGCAATCCAGACATGGCTGGATTGCAATGTCCTTGGCCCACTAAATAGCAGGAGGCACCCCTAATTCAGTTATCTGTGACAAACAAAAACATCACCCATTCCAAACACCCCATGGAGGTGGAGAACTCCCAGGTTCAGATTTAAACAAGCCTCAACAGCTTCTGCTCCTTCATATTTCACAGTCAATTGCTGAGTGGAAAGCTGTTACTATTAGTCAGCCTGGGGGTCAGCCTGCTCAGGCACTGTGTGGATGCCCCATATTTTGAAATAACTTTCTCTTATAAGTCCTATCAGCTATATATTCTGATTTCCATCATCAGTTATTCTTAAAACCAAGCACACCTGCATTAATTTGACACCACAAAAACTCCAAGAAAAATGAACATTAGGGCCAGGTTCACACCTGTAATCCCAGTACTTTGGGAGGCCGAGGCAGGAGGACTGCTTGAGGCCAGGAGTTTGAGATTAGCCTGAGCACAAGTGAGACCCCATCTCTACAAAAAAACAAAAATAAAACAAAGAAAGAAGAAAAATTAGCTGGGCATGGTGCTGTACATCTGCAGTCCCAGCTACTCAGGAGGCTGAAGCAGGAGGATCACTTGAGCCCAGGTGTTTGAGGTTGCTGTGAACTATAATGACACCACTGCACTCTAGCCCAATTGACAGAGTGAGACCTGTCTTTAAAAAAAGAAAAGAAAAAAAGAAATGGGCATTTAAAAAATGGAGGAATCCTTTCATGATTTAAAACAGATCTTTTATAGTCACAGTCTTCAGCAGTTAGGTGGCCTTAGACCATCTAACTTTTTTAATGTAACAAGTCATGATATACTGATTAGAAAGAAACCACTGGGAGTTCAGTTTTCAAAACAGAGAAATTATATCAAGAATCGAAACCTCATATTCCAGAACACAAAATGTTCAAGTTCAATGCCTTTGCTTACTTAAGTTACCATATGATAGAAACAATACAGAATTTATAAAATATAATTTAGGATAAAATTTAAAAGACAGACCTAAGTTTGAAACATGGTACTGAAGAGTTTTATTTTTAACTAGAAGAAAAGAATGAAAGAAAAGAAACTTCAAAGCAAGTGATACTTTAAATTAATAAAAGTCAGCATTTCCAGTGTTAAATTTGAAACAATTATCAATAAAAGAACTGTACAATCTGTTCACTATTTCCTTAAGCAAAGTCCAAAGAGCCTGCTTATTAATTAGAAAAGTCATTTTTTGTTTTAAAAAATATTTAACTGCCACAAATTCTGTGGTATATTCTTGCCCAAGTTCTGACTAGAATCTTGTAAATCCACAGGACTAGATCACCATACAACACAGCACAACGCTAAATACCACAATCTATCACCAGCATTAACTGCTCCCAGTCCTAAGACTTTAATTTCAACAAGGCTACAGCTCAGAGACTGAAGACTGGTAAAGTTCTCTTTCAGCAGGCATCGACACGGACCACATATTTTCATACATGCTGGTGCATATAACAAACTTTTTGCTACCCTAATCCCAAGCATGTCCAAGACAGGATTTCTAAGTTAGTCTGTAAAAATTCTACTCAATGTAATTTTACAGAAAAGGCCTCAAATTATTTAGACCAAACCATGAAGATTAAGTGACCAAAGTACCAGCAGGTTTTCCACAAGCTGTAATCCGTTGTAAAACTCTGAGTAAAAGGAAATCCTACAAAATTTTGCTATCACAACACCAGACCATCAATTTCCAATTCACAGATGAAATATTTCAGTCAAAACTGCAAAGTCATTCAGTATTAGTGTATAATTACTGGTAAAGACAGATGTGCTTTTAAAAACACCTGAAACGTTTCTTCTCTCAAAGTACACTATTTCTGCAAAACACAAAGTGGACGATATATTTAAAATATTACTATCTGTTCACAATGTCAGGTTGCTGCATGGTAGAAAACTTGATCTCTGTAGCAGGTCCTCAAAATAAAACTAAACGTTAAGATGTATGCTGCGGTAGGTCTACTTTCCAATTACTAGAAGTAAGCATACAAGAGATATAATTAGTTATGACACTAGGACAGGCATGCATGTTTCAACACACACGCAGCTTAGAACAAAGTTTCTGGCATTATATGACAGAGGTCTTAAACCAAAGACTCAAAGAAAGGTTATGAAGTGTGTATGTCTTTTTTTTTTTAATTTAAAACTTGCCACATCAAATTATTTCTTTTACATTATAAGCATATTTTGATTTGTTTAAACATCTCTTTAAAGATTTCTCAGAGGAATAAAAACCACCCTGTGGCTTTCACTGAGCCTACAGATTATGGAAGTAGACTTTATAAAATTCATTTGGTTTAAAAAACAAAAATCCCCTTCCAAAGACAACTGCATGTTGACCAAACACATTTAGGAAATTTTGATAGTTCTAGTCATAGGTTTCTCAATGAGGAATAAAACACTAAATTCTAAAACTAAAATATATAAAGCAGTACAACTTAATTTTGACAATTAAAAGCTTGTCCAAGATATATCAAGATACCCCAAAACCATAACCATTGAGCAAGGTTTTAAAAAATTAAAACATGAGGGAGGGAAGGCAAGAGCATTGTATGTAACCTTAACATTTGTACCTCCATATTATGCTGAAATAAAAAAAAATTAAAACATGAAATAATTAAATAAATCCATCGGTAAGTCACAATCCAATTATGGTCATATATTCCTTAATAAAGATAGGAAAAAATGTAAAGATCATAATATACCTGAGAATCTACATAGCAGCATGTACAGTAGATATGTAATTCATAACAATAAAGTATGAGTATGATCATATGATACACAAATTCAGAAAGCTGGGACATATTTATATATATACACACACAAAAAAAATGAAATTCCATAAGAAATTTGTGTCCAATCTCAAAAGATTGAAACAAATATTCCAAAACATCCCTTTTCTAAGGAAAGGTCTCTGTCCAAAGATTTCATTAAAATGAAACCTAAAATGCAGTAGCTTATAAAAACACAACAAAACTAAAACTCTTATAAACATATTCTCAGAAACACTCAATATTAATAAATGCTGCCTTATCCCTTACTACTTGATTAAATAATTTCTTTTGTTGAAAATTAACCTTAAAAAAGAGGTTTTAAATAGAAAGTTCCAAAATATCAAGGTAAAGAGAAGGTACCGAAAAAAGGAGGTAGACTTCAAGTCTGACAGCTTCCCCCTCCCAAGTCATATACTGTCCCCAATCTGCAAATTAAATTCCATCAGTGAAGTCAGGTGTAGTGAAGAGGAGGTATTGTGAATGGGTGTTGGAAACATAAAGCTTGTAATTAAGTGCATTCTTGAATATAATAATCCACCCTGGAACAAGATAAAACATTCAGAACCTATCCAACGTAAAGCAGCTAGATCTTATACTCCCACAGGAGTTACAGTACATGACAATGAAGTATGAACCAAATCCCATCTCATGGACCAAATGGTCCATGAAGACAGCACCCACGATCCCTCCAAAGACAACATTAATTATGCCCTCAGGTTTTGGTCCAGCAGAGCCTTCCACCTTTTATTAATAACAGGGCCTGCTAACACCCCTCTCCACCTTCACAGAACTATATAGGAAGCCTAGTATACCAATTATGAAAGACTTTTTGGATTTGGCTAAACATTAACACTCAGGAGATTTCAGCTAACAAAAGAACAGCTGACCCTAATGTTTACAGGTTGGTAATTTCTTTGGGCACCAACATGATGCCACAAGTGGAAAATACCACACTTGACTTCATTGCTTTCAGATGTTTCAATGTACCCAAACTTTGTTTCAAACATCAAATTATTTAAAATATTGCATAAAATTACTTTCAGGGTAGGTGTATTAGAAACATAAATGAATTTCATGTTTCACCTTGGGTCCTACCCCTAAGATATCTCATTATGTATATGCAAATATTCCAAAATCTGAAAAGCTAGGACTACAGGTGTGCACCATCATTTCCAGTTAATTTTTTAATTTTTTTGTAGAGACAGGGTCTTGCTGTGTTGCCCAGGCTGGTCTTGAACTCTTGATCTCCCAAAGTACTGGGATCATAGGATACAGGCACCAGACACCACACCCAGCTGATTTTATAGTTTTAATAATAATAAAATTATTATGAGACCTGCAGATTACATGCAAAATACGCATTTTATGCTGTGGAGAAAAGGTTATAAATGAACTGAAAGGAAGTTCAACAATAGATTTTTCTAAGAAAGCAATAATACTTTTCTTCATTGATAACCAGGAAGTCAACATAAAGAACCTGAGTAGTGTTACCTCAAACCACAACCTGTAGGAATTCAAAAACAAATCTTAAAGCATAAAAAAGTAAAACAAAATCATATTCCCCTTCACCAACTACTTCTTCCTTTGACTTCTGTCAAATACCAGTATGTATAAGACTGCCTCAGAAATGGTGTATGCGCACAAATTTGTACTTCATTAGCTTTCTCATTTCTAATGTCATAATATTTTTTATGTCCCTATCCCCACAGATTTGCTCAACTAAAAGAAAATATACAACATAGGTTATGTGCCATCCCCTCTAATTTCTAGCCTAAGAGCTACATATAAAATGGTTTAATATCATGAAGCACTCATGTAGTCTCACATATTGGTTAACACTTTTCTTGATACTCTTTGCCTTCAGAAGCCTTTTCATGCTACAACCTATAATAATTTTACTCAGAATCCACGGAATTTATCAGGTACTTACTGCATAAAGCTGCTTACATAGGACTACAAAATAACAAGACAACTTGGTCAGGGGAAAGATATTTATAAGTACACATGCATGTACACATGAATCTATGTATGCATAAAATCTCTTACCAATTCTTATATAAGGAAATGCGTTTTTATGGATTTAAAGAAGTTCCATAACTGATGGGGAAAAAAATCAACATGACAAAGTTGTCATCTCAGGACACTGTACTTCTTTCAACGAGGCTACAGTTGTTCCAAACATTTCTAGAATTCATCGTTTGTAAATACTTCTAGAGCCAACTTGTAACCTATAGGTGAAAAATCAATTTTGCCTTTTTCGTAAAAATCAAAAATAGACTTATTTAGCTTTATCATCCATTAAGTTCATCAGGCTTACCACCAAAAGATTTCTGGATGATTCAGAAAATCAAGACTTATGTCACAAAAAATTTGCCAGCACCAAAGATACTTAGAAGAATTAGACACAAGCTGTCTAAAGTCAATGTCAAATGAAGAGCTCCAAAAACACTTAAAGCTATGACACCATTACTACATGATCTTCTACAATGACAATTTTTATAAAAAATAATACTTACTTATACCTGCTTATTTGTGGTTTTCAAGTTTCCTTAGTGTACTTATTAGCATATTAATTATTCCAATGCTTCATTCATGTTTATGAATCTTGTCAAACATTTTATTACTATTAATAAGCTCTTCAAATGTTATAAAACTTCATTTAACTTGAGAGTATTTAAAATGAGTACATAACTAGACTTTCTTCCAAATTCTAAATATACCATTTTTTTGTTTCCCTATGAGTGCCTTCAAAACTACATATATTATAATTACAAAATGGAACTATAAAACTTAGAGCAGTGAATTCTACCATATGTTAATTATATCTCAATAAAGCTGTTTTAAAAAACTTAAGTCATGGAAAACTGAAGAATCCAGTTAAGTTTCACCAAAAAGCCTAACCTATTCAAAATGAGGGAAAAAATTATTCAAAGATTAATCAAAAGCCCAGGTCACCCCAAAACAGATCAGTCAGGTAGTAATTTTTCAATCACTGAAATAGCTCGCATACCTCCCACAGATATGTTAGCATAGGTACAAAGGGCCCCAACGCAAGTGTGCTTTGAACTTAAGATACTCAGAAACTCTACCAGAGGTTGAATGTTAAGGAATAAATAGATATATTCGTCACATATAATGCCTCACTCTGAATTCAACATGAGATCTGTGTAATTTCCGAATAGTGGGAAGAGATTTTACACTCTCACCAGCAGTCCCGCCACTCAAAACACAAAATTTGTGAAAACAGCCTAACTACAGAGATACATTTTATTCTAAACAAAGTTAATCACCCTTGTTCAGATCATGCTCAATTCAAAGTCTCAACTTTTTTGACTGCACAATGTTCCCCTTACATATGTACTATGATATCATGCACACTATCGAACACAAAAATAGAAGAAAAAGATGAATAAAATTTCTAATGTATATTCTCCCACATATTATGATTTCTGCACACCCCTTGGAATATTTACATCTGTCCTGGAAACCACTATTCCAATTGATCTAAGCATAAGCAATGCAGAAAAGTACAGAAGCAGATGCCATAACTCTCCATGGAATAACTAAAAGATGACAAACATTGATAAAGAATCAGTTCATGATCACAAGGAAA
The DNA here is from genome assembly GCA_008086735.1 of Cheirogaleus medius. Classification (NCBI taxonomy): domain Eukaryota; kingdom Metazoa; phylum Chordata; class Mammalia; order Primates; family Cheirogaleidae; genus Cheirogaleus; species Cheirogaleus medius. The sequence continues at coordinate 42,091,745 of VBSM01003204.1, read as the reverse complement.
ATCATATGTGGTATATTCAATTATTCATTCATTCATTATTTGTTGAGTGTTCCCCATTCCAGGCACTACTACAGTAGTGGAAATGCAGAAATCAACAAGACAAAGGACCATGTTCTTATGGGGTTTATATTACTAGGGAGGAGTGGAGAGACAAATAATAAACTATCTAGAAGCAAATAACAAACCATATATAAATAAAAACTTAAATATATTTTCAAGTGGTGATAAATGCTATAAAGAAAAAAAGCAGGGTAAGAGGTCAGAGAAACATATACTGTAGGGACATGGCTGGGAAGGTTGTCAGGAAGGTCTCTTTAAAGGGGTGACATTTGAGAGGAGAATTAAGTGAAATGGGGGAGGATGCTCTGCAAAAGTGTGGAAGACCAGTGCAGGCAGAGGAAAATCCCATGCAAAGGGCAGAGGTTAAGTACAAGCTTGACGAAGTTCAATGAACAGCAAGAAGGTTAGCATACCTGGAAGAGAAAGAACAGTGGTAGGAAATGTTGGAGCTGAGCAGGGATTGCACATCACATACCCTTTTCAGTTATGGTGAGGAGTTGGGATTTCACTGCAAGTGTGATGTCACTAGAAGATCTTGAGATAAGGAAGTGATCCCTCTGTGGAGAGTAGTCTGGGAGTAGTGGGCAGGGGAAGAGTCACTAAGCCAGTGGAAAGATACTACAGTGTTCCAGAGGACCATGTTTTGGACCAGGGTGATGGCAGTGGAGGTAGTAAATGGATGGTCATTGGAAGGCAGATCTGGTAGAACTGCTTGGTAGATAAGGGGTTCCAGAGGGGGAGACCCCCCCAAAAACTTTGGAAAAGATGATGTAAATGAGTGTTGAGGAAGCACATAAAAAGAAGTCTGATGACACTCATTTTAACCGGCCCTTTGTTTCTCAATGTATCTTTCCAGTTACATTTTTATCCCTGTGCAATGCTTCTATTCTCTCCACGACCACCCCTCACTTTATTTTCCTTTCGGATACATTTTCAAGTTTAAAATTTGGTATGTATTAAACTCCATGGGTTTGAATAATAAAATTCTCATATTACATGCCTGTACCATGACTGCTCTGAAATTCACATGTGACCTGAAAATACGGATATGAGGATAAAAATCAGACTGGACCCTAAGGGAACCAGGACAGCAGGCCACTCCCTGGACCACCAACTTCTATCTTTCTGCCTGGTGTCAAGTGGATGTCTGTTCAGTGCATTGTCTTTCTATCTTCTCTTCCTATAACAAATTCTTCTTGATATTAAAGTGTTTTAAAAGGAAGGAAAGACTAAAAGTGAAAAAAATGAAATTAATTGGGAAGTTGCTGGGATCAACAAACGTGAAAGTAAAGTATAACTTTAACTTTTTGGTACCCATAAACCAATACAAAAAATTTGATGTTGAGCATTACAAAATGCAAAACACTATTAAGAATCTTTAAAATCTAGTCTTAACTCATACTTTATAATGGAAAAGCAGAAAGTAACTGAGGAAATTTTCTGACACACAGAAAATAGATAGAGATTAAACACACAAATACTCCCTCTTGGCTTCTAGAGCAGTTTATTATAAAGCCAATCTCAGATTAAGATATTTATCTATAAGGTATTTAACAAATACTCCAAGTATAACAAATATTCCAACAAATAACTTCCAAGTATTTAGAACTAGTTTCAAAGTCCTTTTATTTTTTTTACAATGTACATCCTTTCTTACCATTTTCACCTACCCATATACAAAACACATTATGTTTAAGGTAGTAAGTAGCATGAGGTATCCCCCAAGAAATTTAAAATGAGTGAAATGAGACTGCCATCTGCATAAGATCCATAAAAAGCCAAACAGATGCAAAGTCACCTTAACAACTAGCTCCCAGGATAGTAGACTAATATGGGCTTGAGAATATTAACATATCCAAAGAAAAAGGAATTTGTCAATCAGAAGGGTAATGGAAGCAGAAAAAAAGCAAGAGGGGTAAAAGTTGTCAGTGCTCTTCCAAGTACAGTCCAGGAGAAAAGGAGTTCAAAGTGTGCACTGTCAACAGCACAGGCCACTGGAAAGGTTTTTCCCTATAGAAGGGAGGCCTCCAACCCCCGCATGCCTCCCCAATCTTCTCTGCTCAGATTCCAAGCTCATAAAGAAATAAGCAATATTTGGATAATAATTTGACTCCCTACTTAAATTTGCCTACAAAGAAGAGAACATGCTAATCACGCCAATGAGTACATGAGTTATTCCACCTCACATGGTATGCAGATATATATATATGCTCACATGGCATGCATGTATGTGTGTGTATAATCTCCACCTCTCAGTTGGTGAACTGAATGAGCCCCGAAGGGGTATCTTTTTCACAGGTACACTAATAAAATTAAGTTTCTAAGCATACAAAGACCAGAGACAGACCATGAACTATGGTTATTCTCTTAAGAAAATGAGTATCCTCCTGCCAATGAATTTGTGCACCTTAATATTAGGGTGATAGCTTCTATTTTATCTATAATACCTATAGCACCTAATACAGTGACATATATACCACAGACACTCTAATGCTTGTTAAATTGTTATGCTCTAAAATAATTAAAAGTTGTGTTACACTTTGGAAAATGAAGGTAACTAGAACTTCCATGCTTATGCCAAATGTATAGCTTGAACATCAAAACCTAAAAATTTTAAAAAGCACCTTTTTTAGTTTTATCAAATCAGTACACAACTGTCTAATGTTTCATGCAAATCCACGGCAAGTTATTCTACATATAGTTAGTAAAGATGTATACTTGCAGACTATTCACAGATTTATTACTTTGGTATGTCTGTACTTTTAGGAATACAATTTGACAGTAATACTAGTAAAACATTCAGTGATACACACAATATTCATCCACACCATCCATAAATATATCTAAACCACAAAAAACAATGTACCAGGTCTTACCTACTACAGTATAAAAGTACATTGTGTTAAACCCTCCCCTCTCCACCCCACAAAAATTCAGTCAACCTTAATATTCTGCCTTCTATCCTCTCCCATAAAGAATTTGCTATCAGTTTCTCATGGATGCTGCTTCTCTGTCTCTCTCACACACATATGCATGCACACTAACTTCATTAGATCTAATTATCACTGTCCTCTGTATACAAAAATGTCATGTCAGTGACGTTGTTGTTTACAGACACAAGAGAAGCTGTGAAGACCAATGCACCTTTATGTCAAACTATTTCTATTTATTTATTATTTTAGAGACAAGATCTTACTATGTTGCCCAGGCTGAAAATGAAATCCTAGAGTCAAGAGAGTCTCCTGCCTCAGCCTTCTGAGTAGCTAGGACTACCATAGCACCTAGCCCTTAACATGAAATTATTTCTTACAAAGGACATTTATCAGGTGAAAAATTTGTTTCAAGACCTGGTAGTACTTCTAAGCTTAAAAAAATATTTCTCTACTTTTTCATATATTTTAGAATAAATGTTCTCTAAGGCAAAATTAATGTTTTTAAGTCTATCAAAAATTAATTCAAACAGATATGTTTTGTTTCCAATCACCATTTTGAATGAGAGAAAAATCTGAATTATCACATTGTACTTCCAGAAGACTACCTGTTAGCTTGTGTTGATAGAATGAACTTCCCTAATCCACTAGATAGTGAAAGGTGCATTACAGGGAGATTAGATACCACAGGATAGAGAACTGAGTGGCCTTTGAGTTGCTATGTTGTTTCAGTTAATTATGTTCCCCAAACCATATAATATCAATAACAGCATACATGACTTTGTAAGTCCATATACATAAAACATACATATAAGCACATGTCAAAACATGCTAAAAAGACAAATTAACATTAATTTTTTTGTTCCACATGAACAAAATATGTCATTAGGCATACTGATATTTATATGTAACCAAACACCACTTGTCAAATGTAAAATTTTCTGCCATAACTTTTTTTATAAATGGTTATAAATCCTCTACAGAATTTTCAAAGGGAAAAAAATAAATCCCCAAAATATGTCATGAGGTATCATTTTTAATTGTCTAATTACTGTTTATATATATAAACACTTATGAGGAAAAAAATACATATAAATTCGATCAGTTAGCAACCTAATAACTGATGCTCACTAGATAATGAAAATTCAGTCTAAAATAACCGGCACAAGGCCAAAAACAGACAATGCAGTTAAGCTAAGAATGGTCCATCAGAATATTAGAAAAGCAATTACTTAGATGAAAATAAATATAGGTCTTTATTAGCATGAAAAAGAGAAAATTAGAACTTTAAGGAAACAAATATTTCATTTAATTCAACAATGATGCAACATAGATGCCTCCAAATTAAGTTACCTTTCATTTGCTCTCAAGTTTCTCTAATTCAACGATGAGGTATTTTAATTACAAAATTTGCCAGGTAGACTGTAAAACAAGCTCATGTTTCCAAACACACCATGCCAGATTTGAACATGGTTATTTATTTAAAACTTAACTGGACCAGTTATTTTGGGTTTGGAGATCACACAATAATTTTTAGTTTTATCTCTGTTGGTGTTTTTTGAGTCATGACGGGATGTCTAGGAAGACAAATTTTCTCAAAATGGTTTTTTTCTCTTTCCTTTGGAGGTATTTATAAAACCAAAAACAATTATTTATGGGTACTTAATTCCACCCTCCAGGGTATAAAGTGTGTCTCTTATCGTACAGAACACCTAGAATGCTTTTAAACTCAATGATAATTAAGAAACATCAAAGTAAAACCAGGGTGTTTCACAGGGAACTAGGAGCTATCATCTTTTGGCTACTGAATGACATATTTCTTGTCCCCTGGAGTACCACCAAGAGTTTTTAACCTAAACAATAGAATGTACTTTCTTAATGTAGCCTTTTCTCTTCTGAGGATCAGATAAATCTGAGCTTTAAAAGTAAACTGCTAAAGGCAACACAAGCAAGAACAGACAAATGGAACTAAATCAAACATAGAAACTTTTTTAAAATTTTATTTCAGAATATTACAGGGGAACAAAGGTTTTGGTTACATAAATTGCTTTTGTACCATTTGAATCAAAGTTGTAAGTGTGCCCATCACCCAGATACTGTGCACTGTACCCATTAGGTGTAAATTTACCCATCCCCTCCTCCCCCCACCACCTGCTTGATTTCCAATGAATGTTATTTCCACATGTACACATAAGTGTTAAACTTAGAAACTTCTGTGCAGCAAAAGCAAAGGAAGCAATAAACAGAGTGAAGAGATAACCTACAGAATGGGAAACATATTTGTAAACCATATTTCTGATAACGGATTAACATCCAGAATATATATATAACTCCTAAAAACTCAACCAAAAAAAATAATAATAATAATCTGATTAAAAAATAGGTGAAGGACTTGAATAGACATTCCTCCAAAGATATACAAATGGCCAATACGCATGAAAAGATGCTCAACATCACTAATCACCAAGGGAGTGCAAACCAAAACCACAAATAAGACCAGGAACAGTGGCTCACGCCTGTAATCCCAGGACTTTGGGAGGCCTAGGTGAGAGGATCACTTGAGCCCAGGAGTTCCAGACCAGCCTGGGCAACATAGAGAGACCTCATCTCTACAAAAAATAAAAAAAATTAGCCAGGTGTTGCGGCACATGCCGGCAGTCCCAGCTACTCAGGTGGCCAAGGCAGGAGGATCACTTGAGCCCATGAGTTGGAGACGAGCCTGGGTAGCCAGCCATGTCTGACATGGTGATGTGTGCCTGTAGTCCTAGCTATGAGGCAGGCTGAGATGGGAAAGCTGCTTAAGCCCAGGAGTTCAAGGCTGCAGCGAGCTATAGTCACACCACTGTACTCCAGCCTAGATGACAGAGTAAGATCTTGTCTCTTAAAAAAGTTAAAAATAAATAAAATTTAAAAACTACAATGAGATATCACCTCACACTTGCTAGAATGGCCACTATCAAAAAAATTAAAAATAACGAGTGTTATGAAGATGTGGAGAAATTGGAACCCTTTGTGCACTGTTGGTAGGAATGCAGCCACTGTGGAAAACAGTTATGAAGGTTTCTCAAAAAATTAAAAAGAGAACAACTACCATATGATCTGGCAATCCTACTTATGAGTATTTATCCAAAAGAATTAAAAGCAGGATCTTCTAGAGATACTTGTATACTTATGTTCACATCAGCACAATTCACAATAGCCAAAAAGTGGAAGCAATCTAAATGTCCATCTATGGATGAAAGGATAAAGAAAAAGTGCTATATACATACAGTGGAATATTATTCAGCCTTAAAAATGCAGAAACTTCTGTTACATGCTACAACATAAATGAACCTTGAGGACAATATGGTAAGTGAAATAAGCCAATAAAGTTATAGGACTCACACTTTTCAACTGCAAAACTTAATACAAAGCTACAGTAGTTAAGACAGGACAGTACAGTACTGGCACAAGAACAGACACATGGATCAATGGAACTAACAGAAATTTCAGAAATAAATCCTTATATTTATGGTCAATCAATTTGCAACAAGGATGCCAAGACAATTCAACAGAAAAAGTCATCTTTTCAACAAATGGTGCTAGGAAAAACAGACATTCACATTCAAAAGAATAACGTTGGACCCCTACCTCATACTATATACAAAGGTTTACCCAAATGGATCAAAGATATATGCATCTGCCCAGAAGGAGTTCATACTATAAGACACTTAGAATAAAACACAGGGATAAATCTTCATAACCTTAAGTTAGACAATGGTTTCTTAAACAGCATACGAAAAGCACAAACAGTAAAAGAAAAAAAACAGGTTAAGTTGGACTTCTCAAAATTTAAAACTTCTGTGCTTGAAAGGGCACAATCAAAAATGTAAAAAGACAACCCATAGAATGGGAGAAAGTATTTCTAAATCTTATTATCTAATAGAGGACTTGCATCCCGAATATATAAGGAGCTCTTACAACTCCAAAATAAAAAGACAAATAACCCAAATGAAACACAGGCAATGGAGACATTTATCTGTTCTACAGAGAAAGTACACAAATAGCCCAATAAGTACATGAAAAGATACTCAACATCACTAGCCATCGGGGAAATGCAAATTAAAAACCACAATGAATTACCACTTCACACTCACTAGGATGGTTAAAGTAAAAAGACAGACAATAACAAGTGCTGACAAGGATGTGAAGAGAGTGGAAGATTGACACACTATGGGCAGAAAAGTAAAATGCTGCAGTTGCTTTGGAAAACAATTTGGAAGTTTCTCAAAAGTTTAAAGACAGAGTTACCATATGACCCAACAATTCCACTCCTAGGTATATACCCCCAAAAAATGAAAACATATGTCCACAAAAAGCTTGTACATGAATGTTCAGAGCAGCATTATGCATAATAGCCAAAAAAGTGGGAACAACTCAAATGTGAATTAATTTGGTGAATGGAGAAATAAGAGGTGGTACATCCATATAATGGAATATTTTTAAATGTACATTTTAAGTGAGTGAATTATATGGCATGTGAATTATATCTCAATAAAGCTAATAAGAATAGAATTATATAGTCCTATCACATAAAATATAAAACGTACCAATTAGAAAGGAACTTAGAAATTACCTCATTTGTTTTACAAATGAGAGAATGTAGGCTCTTGAATATAGGTGGAACAGAAAGGGGCCTGCATGGATACCTAGTCCCAGGGCTGTTCTCAGTCTTGAGTAGGCAATTGTACAATTGCCTTCTAAGGAGAAGTCAGCCAGTTGCACAGAGATACGGACTGGATAAAACACAGATGCAGGATACCTGCAGAGATTCTCTTTAATTACCACATAGCACTGGCCTATTTTTTCTAGTTTGGGATTTTTTTGAGAGGGAGGAGGAAGAAGTTGAAATTATAACTTTTGTCTTTACAAGTCCCTCTTTCCTACTACTCCCAACACAACCATGATGAATAAAAATGGGACTATTAGGAAAAAGGAAAGTTAAGATACTTGTGCCTTGCTCTGGGAAGGCCACCAGGTCACCTCAGATAACCCAAGCAAATTCATCTCAGTATAATCTACTCAGCTGTTCCACTCATTGGCCAAGAGGCTGGGGTGTAGCCCTAGGGTGGCTAGGCACTTGGCTGTCAAACACTGAATATATGTTTCCCTGGAAGGAAGCAATCTACCTGAGGGAAAGAGTATGAAAAATAGCTCACTTCTTTTCCCTGAAACAAAGATAACTTAGCTGGTTAATACTTTCATGAGACATCAAGAAAATCTTACTAGAGAAAGTTTCAAGTACAACTACTAAAAAGTTGGCCTTGGCTAAAAAAAAGGTAAGGGTGAGGAAAAAATCATGCATAATTTTATAGGGATTTGGTGATTTAAGTCATTAAATATATTTGAAAAGTTATTAGAGCACCCCAAAAGAATTTGGAAAACTGACGAAAATTACTGAAATCAGGAAGACAAATATTTTATACATAGTTGGTAACAAAGATTCTCCTAGTTTTCAAAAAAAGATAAACTTTTGAGTAGAGGGACAAAGATATTATAATTTACCAATTTCTACTCAAATGTTTTGAGAATTCTTAAAGAAGTAATTCCATTAATCTTCTAAGATGTTGAAATAATATTTTCTAATTCAAAATCTGGAAATATTTGTACTTGTTATGATTTGAAAATGAATGCACGATCATCCTTTTTCTCCTTTACATCTAGGCAACTAGGCAAATGTACTCCTAAAGAACCAAGTGGTAACACAGGCTACGCTAGAGGAAAATAAAAAGGAGAAAACGGCATAAGAAAATTAACAGGCTACATTATTTTTACATAGATTTTAAAACATATATATTACTTCTCTGAAATACTTTGTATTCTACATATGTAAAAATTAAGATAAATTGCTAATAGATCCATTCATATACATGACTCAGTCAGTATAAAAATAGTTATAATACACTGAATACTTACCAGAAATATTGCTTTTATCCTCTGAAAGATTAAAAAAAAAAGGTAAGACTTTTCATTGCTGTCAAAAGTATTCAATTTTCTCCTCAAATGAAGTTTAGATGAAAACAATGTGACTGACAAGCTCCACACAGGCAAATCTTGGCAACCCTCAACTCTTGTCTATCTCCTTGGCCTGTTAAGCAAAATTCCTTCACATACTGTTGGTCTTTGCAATAACTCCTACAAAGCTCATTACTGCCAGCATCGGCCTATCCCCCATGTTGTGCATTTATCCCTGGGATGCATATCAACATGTGGCACATGTCCTTGACATGCACAGAAGAGCTGCACCCCAGGACAGCAGCATGCACGACAATAGTGTGGACTCTCACTTCTTTATGGTTGCTGGGATGTAACTGAGAAATCTAATAACTGTGACAGTGGGGCCTTTCGGTTTTTCCTTGCCTTTCCAGACAGTGAAGCTGCACAGACACTAATGAAAGGTTAAATGAATAGGAATGGTTGACAAGAGGTACAATAAAGAAGGAGCTTGGTAATCCACAGACACTGAGCAGAGATCCTTGGCTCAAGCAGAGAAAGGACAGCACATCGTCGAGTCACAATATTTAAAACAGCTTGCTATACACAGAGGCTTTTGTGTCTGGGTACACGTCTGGCTTTGGACTAAAAAAAAAAAAAAAGATACTGAAAAGGAATTTCAGCATGGGGCACTTTGGCAAATGTAAGGTCATAATAAGAGAAAAATGTTTTGTGTGGGTTGTTACATCTTTGTACTAAACACAAAAAAGCAGGGACTATGAACTCATGAACCACAAGTTCCAAGACAATACTGTACATTTTGACAACTATTAAATACTGTATCTAGAAGGCTGACTTGACGCAATTCCAACTGGTAAGATACACATGCAGTGAGTCATTTAGGAGTTCCACATTCTGCCTTCCCTGTGGAAGAATTCCTGATACTTATCTCATTAGAGTTTTATAGTCAAGTACTAGTCTTTAGTGAACATGATTTGGTACAAATACAATCAAAACTCTCCAGCCATCTTCCATTCATTGCAAAACTTCCCAGCAGTTACTGTAAGGAAGCAGAATTTATCATGCCAGCAATTTGTGATGTACAAGGCCAACTTTTTGTAATTTCAAGTGACTACAAATGTGAAATAGACTCAACTAGAATTTGTAATTATTGAATTTACTTTTAGTGCCCTTCTCACTATACCTTATGGGAAGGTTGTATTCCTTAGGGAACTGAGTTTAAATCTTAATAGCAAAACAATTTAAATCACCAAGAAAAAAATACTCCAGAATGTCAAAGAGAAAATTAAAAAAAAAAAAAAAACAGAACAAAATTGACACTGTTTTACACAGATATTTTTAAAGGAAAAAAAGTTATGACTTTGCTATGGCAAAAACTTTAAGAATCATATATCTGTAGTATAGTTCTTATGCATATGTATGACTTACAATATAGGTTCACAACAAATGGCAAAAGCATACTGAGAACATGTTTTAAAACAAGGGAGCCTCTTTGAACAGCGAAATTAAATTATATCTGAACTCTTGAGTGTACTGAGGGTTCTAACAAGCAGCAAATAAAGACTTTTACTGGCTAGCGATATAATGAGAGCTACTGTGCAAGAGATTAAAAAAAAGGACAAATATGGGTAGTTTATCTCACTGGATTATATTATTTACTTAAATGGCAAATAAGTTTGTCCAAAGTAATGCTACTAAAAACTAGTATATAAATATTAAAGAGCAATTATGATCAATGACTCTTTAACATAAACATATCACAAATGTTAGTGGAAGACTGATAAAGAAATGTGAAATTTTATGACAAATATTGAATTTAACACCACTTACATTCTATTTCTTTAAATTTAACTCATTTATTGATCCCTAATATATCACCTTTATAAATGGTTTACTATTTATGCTTCCAACATGAAGCATTTACTTCAAAGGAATTTTCTCTCCAGAATATGGCAGTTATATGTACAACTACTTCAAAACCTTCATTTATAAAAAGGAGGTTGTCCTGAGTGAACTAAAAGAAGGTAGCCCACTCCTCAGTGATTTGGTAGGAAGTTACTTTTAACACAATTTTGAAGCTTGGCCTCCTAAAATGAGAGTAACTCCCTCAGTTGGCAAAAACAACAAACAGTAGTTAGGCAAACCAAAACATTGAAAATATAGTATTTGGTTGAATTTTGCCTGATCTTCAAATCACCTGAAAGGTAAAAGCCTAGAAAGCTTTGCTGACTCTTTGTTTTTGTAGAAAGTTCTTTTGCTGCTGTCACAGCTTTAATAATAATAATAATAGCGATGATAATAATAGCATCTCCAAGCCTAAATACTGGGCTAGTATTCATTACCTACTCTTTTTATGCTACATTCTGATTGCCAGAGTGCTTTTTTTAAAAAAAACTTTAAGTATATCTAATAAAATCATGAGGCTCCCTCTAGCTCTTTAGAGAGGAGTTTACTAACCAATGATCCTATATAATTCCCATCCAACAGGAAAGATTTGAGACGGCTGCCTCCCCTTCCACAAGAAATGTTGTTTTCAACTCTGTTTCTTGTAAGGATGTAGATGGTAAATGAGACCATCTGCTGAGAAATTCAGAAAGAATTGCTCCTTATATATTCATCAAGTTAAGACTCTATTAATTGCTTCCAACCCAAGCTTTATGTACAAATTTTTATAGCTAACCCTTAACCTGTTTAAACTATGCATACGTTCCCAACTTAGATTTATTCATCTAAAATTAATTTTAATCTCAAAAAACAAATATCATGTGTGAACATCCATAGAAATTCAAATTTATGGTCCAGTGTGAGATTTAAAACCCTACATTTAAATGAAGACTCTCAAAAATAAAGAAAAAGCCCTTATTAACTGTGTATCTTTGGAGTTTATGTAAAAAAAAGATGCTGATGGTAATTTGTAGAAAACATTTTCATGTACTATAATATTTATACACAACACTGGTATAATGACTTTTTTATTGTTTAATCACTTCTACAATTCAGTATTGGATATTTGGGGATTGTAGTTATTTAGAAGACTATAAATAACATAGTTGAAGTATGCCATCTTACAATGGCCATAAAAGCCACATAAGTTGACTGGCAATCATTTCAAACAAATGAGTATGAAAAATGTTAGATCAGGTTCCTCATACTCAGTAAAGCCATCTTTCAAATACTTAAGGAATATTTAAAATAGTGCTGAACCTTTACTCTAAAAGTAAAGAAAACCACTAACTTCAAGTCATCACCTATTTTGGACTACCTTAATATAAGAAATATTCCCAGGAACAACAAAAAGAATAGCTCCATCTCCCCCCGCCCACCTCTTTTTGAGCCAGTGTCCAATTTCTTCTTTTCTGAACAGCTGTATTATCCAACTTAAGTTGCTCTGCTAATTTCAGTCCCACAAGGACTAACTTGGAAGGCAAAAAAATACAAGAAAAGATCAATTTGCTGGGAAAGATCAAATGAGAAAACTGTGGGGACAGCACCAGGTCAGCGTGTGGAGAACTAAGCAGACCTGTTCTTCATTAACTGCGGCTCTCTGGGGGTGTCACACACTACCTGTCCGTGGGCTTTATTGAACCGCCTAACCCGCCTCTCTGTTCCATTCTTCTGGGCCCAAGTGAATCATATCCTGCTGCTGACAAGTTAGCAGGGGACTGCGGCTGCAACATGAAAGTACTTTTCTTTCTTGTCTAAATCAGGCAGATTTTTGAAAAGACGACACAGCATTGACTCGTGACATGGCAAGATGAAACGAGAGGTCTGGGCCAGTCTTGGAGCTGTGCAGATAAAAGTAATCAAATGACACTCCAGGAATGCAAATTGGCATTCTTGACTGCAGCAATTGCACAACCATGAAACATCCCTGACAGCAAGCAAGATTAGGACAAAATGTTATGTAAAGCACTGAACTCAAAAACTCTCACTTGAAAATTCAAACTGTAACACTTACATTTTAATATAGCAATAGTCAGCTCTGCTTTTGTCTGCTTCTTTTTGTAATCACATATCCCTATCTGACAGATATCTTACATCTCAGGTAGAAGAAAAGAATCAGGTATTAAGAATGTACTGCTGCTATTAATATCTTCTTAATATTAATTTTACTATATCACGTGGGGTTGATTCTTATTCAAAGCTTTACATGCAAACACCAACCAACTTAATATTCTCCAAGGAAAATAAAGATAGTTTCACTGATCCTCCAAACGGAGTTCACATTCAGGCTCAGTATTACTTCCCTCAGGTGAAGATACTCCTGTACTTTGATAAAGTGATTAGCAATCTGGATTTTAAATGCAGTGCTCTCTGGGAACAGAAAGTAGCTACAACTAAGAACTTCATTAAGACTGAACAGTTTAAAATGAAACAGCTACAAATACAATATAAAACACACATACTCCCTAAAGGTTCACGAGAGATTTTTTTTTTTTTTTGGTGATTCCAAAGGGTAAAGGAAGTTCTATTACCTTGTACAAGGTCTCACTACTGGGTACGTCTTCAGATCAGATGCACTAATAGTGCCAGAAATAAATTCCCTCACTTAGAGCATGTATGCATGTGCACAGTAACATCTGAAACTGCAGAATAAAACAGTGGAAGACAAATGGGCTTAGACACTGTCCAAAGTGATTAGTACATGGGAATAGATGTGTAGGCAAATAGTTAATATTGGCTAGGGGGAAAGGGAAAAAAAATACCTGCAACCGGTCTTTACAATGTTTTTGTGTAGAATGCCGTTAGAAGAAAAACTCTCAAGCTCTAAACAGATATATTTAATATTGTTTTCATTCCTCACTTAAACACAGGTTCCAACAATTGCAAGTGTCCACGAAGTACATGAAAAATAATAAAACAGGCCACTTTCTGCCACTTTAATCCTGGGTACACAGGATTATTTTATGATGTCTTTTATACATCAGTTTTACAACAGCTTGACTCTAGGGTAAATGGGAACCATCATAAATCGCACGCTGCTTTCAAAACCACTTTAATTTCTGTCAGCGTTAACTGTAACCACAGTCCTGGGCGCACGCTTGTGTATGTGTGTGTGCCTGCATTTGACAGTCGCATCTCCTACACTCCAGTTGTGACTTTGATCACTGAAACAAGCGATGTCACATTAGGGGGAAGGGAAGAGGAAAAAATGCCAACCCGCTATCACCCTTTTTTCTCATATATTCCATCTACATAAGAAACGCAGTATATATCACATCCCCAAGTGGAGGCAACAATAGCAACGCCGGGTGCAAGCAAACTGAAAGGAAGGGAGTGGTCAAGCCCCATTTCTAACAAATCACTTCCCCGAAAGCGGACAGAGCGGCTCATCACCAGGCGAACTAACTGCACGCTTCCTCGCTGCAGAGAAGCCGCTGCGCGTAGAGGGACGGTGCTGGAGTCTCGCTTCGCAAAGCCATCCCATTTCCCTCCACCACTTGCACTTGGGACTTTTTTTTTT
>VBSM01003204.1:42036536-42077197 GCA_008086735.1 Cheirogaleus medius | reverse complement strand
GGGGGGGGAGAGACGAAAGGAGAGAGAAGGCTGCGAAACGCCGAGGAAAGGGCGCGAACTTTATTCCGACTGCAGCAAAGCGCGGCAGCTCTTTCCCTTTCGAGCAGTCGCCCGTCGCCGTCCCCTTTGACCAGTTCCTCCTCCCCGACCGCCGCCGCGCCCCCTCCTCCCCTTCCCATTCCCCTTCTCCTGCGTCCCCGCCGCGCCTGCCTGGGCTCCCTCGCCCCTCTCAGCCCCGGTCCTCCGCGCGCCGCTGAGGAGAAGGCGAGGGAAGCTGAGGAAAACCCTGGGGACAGAAACTCAGGACGAGAACGTGTTGGGAGAAAAAGCCAAAAGTTGCGCTCAGCTGGGGAAAAAAAGTTTCTGGTGGCGGCGTGTTTTGTGCCGGCCCAGACGCCGGCTTGCGGCGAGGGCTTCCTTCCCCTTCCCCTGGTCTGGGCCGCGGGCCTCGGGCTGGAGAGGAAGGAGGCTGTCGCCTCCGCGGGCGCCCGCGGGGGGAAGCCCAGTCACATCTGTGGGTGACACTCGCCGACCCAAGTCGCCCTGCCCTAGGGACTCAGAAACGCTGGCTGCAATCTGAGCGCGCACACGCCTGCAGATGAAGGACGTTTCTTAAATGCAGGCAAAACATACTCCCCGGCCGCAAGAAAGGGCGGGGGGAGCTTAATCATCATCATCTTCCTAACTACACTTTGTGCCAAAAACATCTCCGCGTTGTGCAGATTTATCATAGCTAGAGCAAACTTTCTGCTTATCTGACATGGGAGGAAGGCATAGGTTTCAAGCATACTCCCTGAGCACTAAGAAATCAGAGACTCAGGGAAGACTTACTTGGCAGAACAACAGGTTTGGTTACTGATTCCTACTGAAAAGTGAAAATCATCCCTTCTTCCTTTCTCTCTTCCTCAAGTAGAGGGAGAGAGAGACACTGCTTAATTGCATTCAGAGGTCAGAATTAAATTCCTTTGAAAATATGTAGTCATGAAATTAAGGAGTTTTATTTTTTTTTTTGATTCACAGTTTGGCCTTAAGTTAAATATAAATTTTCACAATAACCTTTAAAATTTTTTTCGGGAGCCTCTAACGAGAGACTAGGTCCCAAGTACCCACAGCTGTCTTGAAAATGTGATTAGGCTTATTATTCACGTGGATCCAGCGTTTTAACAGGGGGGCCACCGCACCTGCAGTTCTGTGAACTGATTGGGTCCAAATTCCTGACAGTTTCTAGGCCCTTTCAAATCAGATTTCAAGTCACTTCTTTAGTAGATTCTATAAATGATTTTGTTGTGGAAAAATTTGTGTGGTAATCACGTCTCCCATATCATTTATAGTAAATACCTTATGAGTTCTAGGCACGTGGTGCATCTAGAGGTTTCCAGTGAGGCAAGATTACTCTCACATAGCATAAATCAAAGTAGAGATATCAAACAACCCTCCATGTATATTTAAATACATGCTATCTAAGAAGGCTCATCTTTAAATAATTTGATTAAGGTGTGGAGCATGTTCCCTTATTCACCAAACATAACTGTAACATCATCCCATGGTTTGTAGAAACTGATTACACTAGGGATAATGATGACCAAATGTGTATTCTGAACAACTGAGGATCATCACAAGAATTCTCCAGAAATGAGCCAAGTTCAGATGTGTTTTCCTGTATTATGGAGAAATGAGAAAAGCTAGTTGCTAATTTCAGAGTCATTACCCATACAAATCCATTCACACACTTAGCTCTTTGGACAAGTGACAGACCAGTAATTGCCAAACAATTGTATTCACACAGAGTATTTTTGGCTGTGCACCTACACTGGCCAACATGCAGAAGTTATTGCACATCAAGCAACCTGTAATTTACATTCTCCTGATTGGTTCCAGATCTGTCTGTTTTTGATGTTAGCATACAAAAAATTTATGTGAGGCAAGATGTGTCTATTTTGGGTCATGTGCCTTTCTGGAGTGTCATCATTATAAAGATGGGGAATGTGTTGGGCTGAAGAGCAGTCCTTGGAGAAGGTGGAAGAATTTACAGAAGGCAGCAAAGCCTACCATATAAGAGAATTCCAGTCTCTTACTTCCTCCAGTGATTTGTATGGCAACTGAAATAAAACCTTAAGTCCTTTCTGTGTCTTGCAAGACCTTAATGATCTACACCTGCCTGATTCTTTCCACTGTTTATTCCATTTGTTTATTCCCCTTGTGGACTGCACTCAAAACATAGTTGCTTTCTTTCTGTTCCTCTAACTTGCTAAGCTTCTTCCTACTCTTTGCCCCTGCCATTCTATCTGCTTGGAATGTTCTCCCAAGTTTTCCAGTGGTTCTTTCTTATCATTCATGTCTCAGCTCTAATATGGATTCTGCAGGCTCTAAAGTAGCTCTTTGCCCACCACCAAAACACCCCTCACATTTACTCCCATTACATAATTTTCTTTACATCCCTTATCAATATCTGGAATCATCTTATTTTATGTGTTTATTATTTTTCTTCAACTAAAATGTAAGCTCCATGAGGGCAAAGACTGTATAGCAGGTCCTTGAATAACATTTGATGATGAGGGGGGAAAAAAAGTCAATTCCCAGCTGGGGTCACTGTGTGGAGTTTGCACATTTTCCCTATGTCTGCCTAAGTTTTTTCTGGGTACTCCAGTTTCCTCCCACATCCCACACATCACAACTAAGGATCATCACTGTTAGGTGAACCTGTGTGCCTAAATAGTCCCAGTGTAAGAATGTGGGTGTTTTGTGCGTTCACCCTGCCTAGTGAGGACTTAATGTATCCACCTTGCTTTGGCCCATGAAACAATGCCAGGCACAAAATAAACTCTTATAAATATTGTTTGAATTAATGAAGAAATATCAAAATCATTACACTATATTGATCTGTTGATGTTAAGGCCAAACATGTTACCTGTAGGTATATGGAATAAGAGTTCATTCTTTTGAGGGATGTGGCAAACACCAGTTAACTTCCTGTACCAGCAATCCTGGAAGTATGGTCTGGGGAACCCTAAGGAAGTCCAAGGCTCTTTTAGGAGGCCATCGAGGTCAAAACTATTTTAATTATATTTTTTTCACTTACATTTTTTCCTGTGTATAAAGTGGAGTTTTCCAAAGACAATGTGATGTGTGATATCACAACAGACTGAATGCAGAAACAGGAGAACCCACCTGTTTTTATGATATCAGACATTAAGAGATGTGCCAAAAATGTAAATCAATGCCACACTTCTCAGTCAATTTTTTTCTTTTGCTTTGGAAAAGTTATTTTTCATTTATAAATATGTATATATATTCATTTCCTATTGTTGCTGTAACTTATTACCACAAATTTAGTGGTTTAAGAACACAAATTTATTATAGTTCTGGAGATCAGAACTCCAAAATTGGTTCACTGAGCTAAAAAGGTGTTTACAAGCCTGCATTCCTTTTTGGAGACCCTAGGGCAGAATCTATTCCCTTACCTTTTTCACCTTCTTGAAGTCACCCCCATTCCTTGGCTCGGCCCCTTCCATCTTCAAAACCTTCAAAAACCAGATGCATCTTTCTCATGCTACATCACGGTGACATGGACTCTTCTGCCTCTTTCAATTGTTACTACCCTTGTAATTACATTGGGCCTATCTAGATAATCCGGGATCATCTACCTATCTCAAGATCCTTAAATTAATCACATCTGCATATTCACAGGTTCCAGGGATTAACATGTGAACCATTAGGAGTCATTATTCTGCTTACTGCAGTACAGTAACAAATGATGTGTTTAATATTGTTATTTTTTAAATGAATTAACAATACAATTATTAATTGGCCACATAAGCAAAAGCTCTTTGCAGTCTTCAATAAAGGATTTGTTTTATAAAATTTGGATTCAGTCAAAAGGCTGCACTCAAGGATCCAGAAGGCCACATGTGGCCCAGAGGACCCAAGTCCCCCAGCCCTGTGAGCATGTTACTTAGTCCTAGCCAATGAAGGATGACGGGAAGTCATTGGAAGGGCTTCTTGGAAAGATTATTTTATTCATTAAAACTAAAAAAAAAATTTGACAAGAAATAAATTATCCCTTTCCTGCTCTGGATGTTAGTATGTGAGTATCTGGTAACTGAAACAGCTGCATTAATCTTGTAACCAGGAGAGAACACATGTACCTGAAATGACAGAGTAGGAAAGTGGCAAGTACCTGAACTCGTAATGATATTGACTTACTGAATTAAGTAACCCTACAAGATTTAAAACTTCTGGTTATGTGACATAATTAATTCTCTTATCATTTAGTACATTTTGAGGTTGCATTTCTATTTACTTGTAGCTTAAAGCTTTCTGAATATTACAGGGAAATGGCATGTCTGTTTAGAGTTTTCACGTAGGAATTTCCTCCTGTCATTTCCCATGAAATTTATATATTTTTTCCCAAATCCTGAGAAAAATCTGTGAAGAAATTAGCAAAATGTGAAAAGAATAAGATTATAATTCTCTTGTGAGAATTAAAACTTAACATTCAACATAGAGACACTACTAGTTAGAATGCATTGAAAGCATGAAATGCTGACACACAAAGTTGAAAGTTAAGGTGACATTTCCAGAAGTGGTTACCATTTAATCAGTTTTGTTTGTAGTTGTGGCCACACTGCAAAGGTGTGTTCATGGCCCTCTCTGCTACTGATGAGGCATTTTTGCAAATTAAGTAAATATAAGTTTATTTGCATAACATACTCTTTGCAAATCCTATGAGTTTTGTTCCAAGAAATAACATGTTTTGGAAACAAAATAAGTCCTTAAATTGATGATTTCAATACATGATTTTGTGTAGCACTGTTACCTTGCTAGGAGATCCTGAATATTATGTTACTCAAATACTGCTCAATATATTCACAATAGACTACAGTTCTTTATAAATACAAAAACAGGAAATATCAATGTTGTGGAAAAAATCTGAATTTAGAAAAGCAATATAATTTCAATGTCAAAACCAAGATAAAGGCTGACAAAATATTTTCATCACTAAAAAGGAAGATGAGTTTATATGGAATAATATATGCACTAATGCTCAACTTTAGGATGCTTTCAGACTTACTCTTATCAATATAATCAATGTCAACAGCAAATGAAAGAAATTTTTCTACGTGTGGAAACTTTACCATGGAACCAAGATCAAAATAAAGCAAGTGATGTTTTCTAAGTTTTAATTTAACTTAGTTTTAAGTTTGATTTTAAAATTTTAATTTTTAACATATTAAAATTTTTAAATATTCAATATTTCTGGTTTGATCTTATAATTTTTAAATGTATTTCTTGGCATTAATGTTATGTTAATGTTCCCTGTATTTTAGTGTTTTCTATTATTAAGTGTCCTTATTAATTAGAGTTAATTTTTACATGTTATTGAAATATGTAATCTTGTCACAATATATTGTTTCATATACTAATAAATCATACTTGATTATTATATAATTTTTTACAGAAAACCTCTGAGACATTTAGTATAACCGTATCACAGAAAAATGAGTCACTATTTATGATTATGATCATTTATTATTATTTAGAAGGACATAATTAAGTGTTATGAAAAATACAGAATAAATTTTTGATTTGGGGAACCCTCAGGAATTCCAATTTCTCATTTCCAAATCAAAATATTAATGTCAGCCAGGAATTTGGAAACACTAGATCTATATTTGTCATATCAAAATATTTAAAAATTTTCCTACCATTAACACATTTTTAAAATTCTGCATTATTTTATAGTTATCCATTACTCATTTTGTGAATAAATGCAGTAATATTTACCCCAATCCTATTCTCTTTGACACTCATGTGATATTGATGATCTTTCAAAACCACTCCCCTCTAGTGGTTCTTTTTCGTTTTCCTATGCTAGCTGCTTCCCTTCCTTCACATCCTCTACCCACCCCTGCACACTCACTTCTTCCACACATAATGTGGGAATTGCCCAAATGGTCAAACCTCACGGTTTTCCCTTCTCTGTTTATTATGGTCTTCAGTATCTGAACCACCCCCAAATGCAACCTGAACTCAATATGCATTTCTATTTTCCCCAAATTCTAGTCACATAGCTTATATTGTCTAAATGGATCTTGCTAATCGAATGTTCAATAAATAGCTCATCTTCATCTCAAACTTACCCTGACACTGAAATGATCAATAACCTTTCCAAATTTCTCTTTTCAACTTTCCTTTTTCTGTCTCTCCTATTCTTCTATTGGTTTAGGGGCAAACCTTATATTCAACGTTGAATCATCTTTTCCTTGCCTTTATCTCCCAAATCATCATTTATTAAGTCACATAGAAGTTCCTTCAATTTATTCTTCATATCCATCCATTCCCAGTTCATCTATATGACCACTATTCTTTCAGGTTAACTATTGTAGCAACATTTCAATTGTACTGCTTATGTTCACCTTCCACCCCCATTCTTATCCATTTGCTGCCAGACTTTAGCTTTTTAAATTCTATTTTTATTTTATGTTTCTCCCCTGCTTAATAAGTAGCTAAATAAATAAACTTTCAGTCTTCTCCTGCTTTCTATCATATCAAGGCAAATTGTAATGTCTGCTTAACAAGGCTCACCGTTTTTCAACTCCCACACCTAGTATGGTGCCTGGTACCTATTAATAATAGTTGTTCACTAAGTTTGTGTTGAATGAATGAACAACTCACCCTATTTATACAGAGTTTTATCCACCAAGGCATGAACCACTACTATAGTTGGATATAACCTTCCCTGCAAACGTGCATAATTATTTCTACGTTTTTCTCTTGACTCTCCAACTGGATGCACTTTTTAACTATTCATATTTGTGCCAACTTACTACTACGTACTTCCAAAGGTGAGTTGAAGCCCCTCAGAAAAAGGGGCATAACTACATAAGATCATTTACAGTTATATTAATGGTTGAAATTTACTTAGTACCTACTATGTGTCAAGTTCTTTATCATTTTCTTTGCATACATTATTGAATCTTTTCAATAATCTGTAGAGCCAGGCATTATCATCACTATTATGTGATGATAAAGAGACTATGAATGAGAGTCAGAGGGGAAAGAGACTCTGAAACATTATCTTGCCTAAGGACACACAGCATGTAGGTGTTAAAGCAAATATTGCATCCCAGGTCTATCCTCCAGCCCTTAAATCCCATCCATCTTTCCAGGATTTGTTCAGATTTCACATCTTTCATGGAGCCTGCCTTTCTCTCTCTCTCTCCCTCTCTCTCCTCTGAGCTCCTACAGAACTTGTAGCCTGGATCATTGATTTGTTACCTAATCACATACTGTTATGTAATTATGGTTGTTTTATATGCATCTAATTTATCTCCTTAATGAGAAAGTAAACTCTTTGAGGACAGAGAGCCTATGCATTACACATTTCTTAGCTCCCCACCATCCCTGGTAGAGGGACAGGCACATAAACAAAGAAGTTTTGTTTTCATAATTTATGAAAATAAATTTCTAACTCCTAACATGAAATAATTTCATGAGAAAAACATATTTCTGTAGGAATTGAAGTCCCTTATAATAGATTCTAAGGTTACATGTGCTTATGATAAGTTTGACTCCAGTTGTACCTGGTCACCTGGACATTGGGACCAGGCTGCTTTCTGTTTGCTTTGTTTCCATTGCATGCTGTTTTGATGTATTAACTTATTGCTTCAGCCATGTAGTGTGTCTGCAGCTCAAGTAAAAAGGGACTTTGTTAAAGCCCCATTTCTTCTGAGCTATGTATATGATTACAATGTAATTGTGTCAAACAGAGCCCCCCTTACGTATCTCTTTCATCTCCTGTGTTCCCTATCCTTTACATATAGCCAAGTCACCTCTCTCCTACCAAGAAAATATGTATCTCATTTATGCACTACATATTTTGTGCTCCATCTGTACATACATGCTTAACTCTTGAGAATGCTTAGAAAATGTGCTTGATTAGTTAATTTCTAAGGCCCTCACTCTTATCCTTAGCTTATGACTGAGATGCCATAAGCCATTTATCTTCTAATTTGCCTTATGTAAGCTAAGGCATTTATTATTTTGCTGAACTAATGTTATTCATTTCTTCAGAACTATGACACAATTTGTCTAACCTAAAAAAAATGCAAGAGTCTCATTCAATGTGGTGAATCTCTTCCCAAATTACCAAAAAAAGTTAAACACTTTAAAAGGGAGTTTGCTTTTATAATCAAGTAAAACTCACAGGAAGTAATTTACATGAGTCCCTCAGTCAAGAAGGGTGAGACTGATAGCCATTTTGAAAAAGTTGATGAGGTTAGAATGTTGTAGGGCTTTAGGAAAGGTAAGAAAAGGCTGAAGGCTGAATTTAAAATGCAGTACCTGCATTTTAGCTCAGACTGAGCCACTGGATCTTTGGAGACCAAAAAATAGGAGCTAATACTTACTGAATACCTACAAAGCACTTTACCCAGGCTATCTCATTTCATTTGCTCAACAACCCTGTGACAGAGTTACTTCCATTTTACACACGAAGAAATTAGAGTTCAGAGAGATTAAATATACTTTTACAAAGGCCATGAGACACAAAAATAGACAACTTGAGATTATAACACAAGCTACCAATTCCTATGCTTTGTCCACTAATAAGCATAGGGAACTAATCACCATATGGTCGCATGCCCTCTGACTCTTACATCACCAAAGACTTTGGGGAAGTCTCAATCACTTAGTTATAAAGTATTAATATGCACCTCTAGCCAGCAAATAGGCCTTACCATTTGTTTGGTTCTGTATCTACCTTACACATATTAAGTGCACTGTGTGCCTTTCCAAATGTAGCTTTACATTATAGTTCTCTATTCTCTTTTAAATTCTAGATTCATACTAGAGAAGTAAAACTTATATCTGTCTGTAGCTAAGAAGTAGGTTAACACTCTTCCCAAAGATTTTAGTATTAATAAAATAAGCATTGACAGTGTTATTATTTAGGAATTTTTTTTGAGAAGTGCCTTTTGGCATGGCAGGCAAAAGCTATCTGGTGACTTTGTGTGATTGCTGTTCACACTTGGTAATGAGTAAATTCTGTTGGCTCTTTTAGAGGAGTCAGAAGGGAATCTTGGTTTATTAAAGTTGTGGCCTAAAAACACCGAGCCAGCTCATCAGTGCTGCTGATCTTGTGCCCTTCCTCTGGCAAACCATGTGTTGGATGTGGTAGGGAAAAAGAAAAAAAAAAAAATCTCCCTTTCAGCAGCAGAATGTGTGCAGGCTACACCCTGAATTATTCCATGATGACCTTGCAAATGTAACACATGCCCTTGTGACCACAAGGCCTGACAACTGTAATTTCCTCTGCTTTTCATCAGAGCTCTTCTGTTGCCAGCAGCAGGCACAACAGGCTAGGGTACAGCTGCTCCCTGATGCCCAGGACACCTGCCCTCCATCCTTTACTACGTATATGTAAAAGATTGTCCAATAGGAAGCTGACCCCACTGGTTATGCAAACTCTGAGTTCATTTTCCTGAGTGAACAGTGAAGCTTGGCTAATGTTTACTATGCAGCCAGCCGAAGTTTTGGAAATATTACCTAATGCACTTGCTGAAGTCATCCCAAAAATCATTATTAGGCAATTTTTTAGAGCAACCCATAGGTTGAAGAAGCATTTCCTCCAGTGACATCATTGATGGATATTTCATTTATATGACACATATATTTAGCCCTTACGAGTTGCCAGGTACTGCTCTAGATGCTAGGGGTAAAACCTTGACTAGGGAAGACAAGGCCTCTACTTTCCCTGAGCTTACTATTTAGTGGGGAAGATAGACAATGAATAAGTTAACAAATTAGAGTTTAGATGGTAATAAATGCAATAATCAAAATAAAATAGAGGCTGGCCATGGTAACTCAAGACTGTAATCCCAGCACTTTGGGAGGCCAAAGCAAGAGGATCACTTGAGGCCAGGAATGCCAGACCAGCCTGGACAACATAGTGAGACCCTGTATTTACAAAAAATAAAAAAATTAGCTGGGCATGGCGGCACTTGAATTTAGTCCTAGCTACTTTGGAGGCTGAGGCAAGAGGCTCACTTAAGCCCAAGAGTTTGAGGTAGAAATGAGGTATTATACCACTGCACTCCAGCCTGGGTGACAGATCAACACTCTGTCTCAAAAAAGAAAATAATAAATAAATAAAATAAAATAGTATGCTGTGATGCAGAATGACCAGGGGTAAGTGTTGGTTTCAGATAACTGCAGAGTAAAACAGTATAGTATTAGAGAGTCAGAGAAAGCTTCTCTAAGATGATAAACTGCTGGGATTATAATAATGATAAACCTTGTAAAGATCAGTGGGCAGCTCCTCCTAGGGACAGAAAACAATATTTACAAAGGCCCTGAGGTAAGAAAGGAGTTTAAAGTTTAATGAAATAGGTGTGCCCAGATGGAGGGGGAAGAATTGGAAAAGTTAAAGTTGGAGTGAGGGGCCAGGCAGAGAGAACATCTGTATTCAACCAAAATGTTACAAAAATGGGGAAAGTCCCCAAGATACATGTCATTCCAGATGAGGTCAGATTCACCAACCAGAGTGTCCACCGTTGGATGGGGTGACATTGCGATCTTGGGTATATAATGAGAATCTTCAGTGATTTTCCCTCTTCCAAGACATATATGGAGGCCAGAATTTCCAATCATTGCTAATTCTGATACCCATTTGTACAATCTGATCATCACCACAACCACCACCTTCATTTTGTCATTGGTGTCATTTTAAATTTTAGTATTTCGTAAGAATTCTAATGGTGGCATCTTTTTTCAAAACTTTATATTGTCTTATCATTTTGTTTGCATTGTACTCAGAGTAAGAGATGAACATGCAGTACTAGATATTATCCATAAATGCAAAGTGGCTTGACATTTAAAATAAATATCCCCAAACCCTTTTAAGTATTTGCTAACCACAAGTTTTCTAAACCATATTCCAAAATGCTCACTCAAACTTCCAGGACGTCATTGACCCTTACTCTGACTCTCGGAGTGGCTCTCTGGAAGCCTCCCCCTGTGCCTTCATTCTCCCAGAGCTAGTGGGTATCCCCTCCAAGGAACACTGTGTGGCCTCATCAGCCAGAAGGCGACATACCTGTGGTTTGGTACAGAGTGCACTTGGCCAGGAATCTTGGGAGCAAGACTTTATTCCCATCATTTCTTTCACTCTGGGATCTTGAGCTAATCAAATCCTCTCTGTGCTTTAATTTATACCCATGCAAAATGGAAAACATTATACTGTAACAGTGCTCTGAACACGTGCAGCTAAATCAGATGGAAATAAAACATTTAGGGTATTTGATTTGCTTCAAGCTCATAGACATGACCTGGAAACCCCCAGTCACAGAGACTAGCAACTTTTAAGGGAGCTTAACATCAAATAGGATGGGAAGAATTTTAGTCCTACTCTCGTTTGGATACTGGCATTTACATCTGGCCAATCTCTTCCTTTGGAAGGCAGTGATGAAAGGAATCTTGGAAAAGAGTTAAGCAAAGCCTAGGTTGCATTCATATGCCTTACAGAAAGGTTTAACATTCACCTATTCATGCCCATAATATCACATTAAAATATAACAGAATCTGATATTGCTTAAACTCTCATTTAACTAGCTCCTCTAGTTTCCCTTTCAAGGAAGTTTTTCAAATTCTTACTTTAAGTAGGTCATTGTTCTCCCTGACAAGAGGCAATTATAATATGCTTGCATACAATGTATTAGAAAGATAAGCACAGTGAGGTGGGACAGGAGAAGTGTCATCAGCAAAACCCAAATAAATACTGTGGCAAGCCCAGGAAAAGGAGACCTTCTTTAGGTTGGAAGAATAAGTAGGAAGTAGTATTTGATATGGGCCTGGAAAGATTCCAGTAGGCAGAGGACACAGATACCAGGTAGAGGAAAATTAATGTGCAAAGAAAGAACATCTGCAAAGCAAGAAATATTTGGTTGGGATAGAAGAAAGACAAGTAGTACATGGTAAGAACAATTGTTCCCAAATCTGGCTGTATAACAGAATTAACTGGGGAGATGTAATAAAAACACAGGCTTCTGGGCTCCTTCCCAGACCGTATAAATAAGAATTTTTAAAGGTGGAGATCTAGATTATGTTGGCTTTTTTCTTTTTTAAATAATTTCAGTTCTTGGAGTGATTCTAATATGCAAACAGGTTTTGGTACCACTGGAGTAGGTTTTACCAAACTCTGAAGACACTTGCCATATTTAGCCATGCTGTAGAATCATGCTTTCCGAACTTTAGGTTTGAAAATCGATTTAGTGGCTCATCACATTTTTTGTTTGTTTCAAAGTATCAGAATTCATTGCATATAGTAACAGTAGGAAATTTTTGTGAAAGATTTGTTTCTGTTATTGAGTGTGTGTTTGCTTATGTATATGTTTATATTCTGGGTCACAATATAAAATGTATATCTTGCTGATCTCTGGGTCAAAAAAAAAGATGGTGTCTTAGTTCATTTTGTGCTGCTATAACAGAATACCACAGACTGGATAATTTATAAAGAAAAGAAATTAATTTGGCTCACAGTTCTGGAACTTGGGAAGCCCAAGAGCATGATACCAGCACCTAGCAAGGGCCATCCTATGTCTGAAGGGCAGAAGGTGGAAGTCAGCATGTAAGAGAAGGAAAGGGACCGACTCCCAAGATAACAAATCCACTCAAATGATAATAATACAAATCTCACTCATGAGAGCAGAGCTCACGTGACCCAATCACCTCCCAAAGGCCTCAGCTCTCAACAACACCACAATGGCAACCAAGTTTCCAACACATGAACTTGTGGGGGACACATTCAAACCATAGCATATGCAAAGATCTCAGATTATAGAAGAAGATTGTATTTGTTTTGGTTGGCAATGGGGAGCTATCAAAGCTTTTGAGCTGGAGAGCAACATGATCAGATTTACAATGTTAAGAATTATCCAGGCAGCAATCTATAGAGTAGATTGAAATGAGGAAAATTAGAAATGAAGGGTCAATGAGAATCTATATCCATTACCAATTTTAAGAATCATACTAATGAAAATATATATAAATCCTAAAATTATTTATAATTAACATCATTAACATTTTTCTTTATTAGGCCAGAGGGCACATCAGGATTGAGCAGGATTTCTCATTAGTATGAACAGCAATAATTACTGAGCCTCTATTAACCCAAAGGTTGTGACTAAGTGATATACCTCATTGAATGAATTCAAGGGAAAAAATAAAAGGAAAGACCTAAAGCTGTGTTGCAGGCAATCTAAAAAGTGGGCTTGGGGCCGGGCGCGGTGGCTCACGCCTGTAATCCTAGCTCTCTGGGAGGCTGAGGCGGGCGGATTGCTCAAGGTCAGGAGTTCGAAACCAGCCTGAGCAAGAGCGAGACCCCCGTCTCTACTATAAATAGAAAGCAATTAATTGGCCAACTAAAAATATATAGAAAAAATGAGCCGGGCATGGTGGCGCATGCCTGTAGTCCCAGCTACTCGGGAGGCTGAGGCAGGAGGATTGCTCGAGCCCAGGAGTTTGAGGTTGCTGTGAGCGAGGCTGACGCCACGGCACTCATTCTAGCCCGGGCAACAGAGTGAGACTCTGTCTCAAAAAAAATAAATAAATAAATAAAAATAAAAAGTGGGCTTGGGTCCAGGATAATAATTAAATTATGGACAGTGTCTTAGTCCTTCTGTGCTACTATAACAAAATACCACAGACTAGGTAATTTATAAAGAACAGAAACTTATTTTTTACAGTTTTGGAGACTGGGAAGTCCAAGGTCAGGGTGCCAATATCTGGTGTCTGCTGAGGGCCTCCTTGCTGTGTTTTCATATGGCAGAAGGGAAGGAAGAGCAAAGAAAATGGGAGAATGCTGTGTCCTCATATGGCAGAAGAGCAAAAGAGAGTGACCCCACTTCCTCAAGCCCTTTTATAAGGACACTAATTTCATTTATGGGGGTTCTGATCTCATAATTTAATCACCTTCTAATTGTCAGAGAGGGAGAAATGAGTGAGAGTGAAACTTTTTTTTATGGTTCATTTTTGTACCTTTTTTTTGGTCTTTTTTAAAATTTCAAAATATTAAGAGGGTACAAATGTTTTAGGTTACATGGATCATTTTCGTAATGCTTGAGTCCTGGCTATAGGTGTGCCCATTACCCAAATAGTGTTCATTTTACCCAGTAGGTAGGTTTTTGTCCCTCCCTTCTTACTCCCTCCCCCTGCTTGATTGCCATTAAGTTTGTATACAAGTGTGCTCATCAGTTAGTTCCATCAGTTAGTTCCAATTTACTAGTAAGTACGAGTGGTATTTGTTCTTCTATTCTTGAAATACTTTACTTAGGAGAATGGTCTACAGTTCCATTCAGATTGTTGCGAAAGGTATTAATTCATCTTTTTCATGACTGAGTAGTACTCCGCAATATACATATAACACATTTTATTAATCCGCTTATGAATTGATGGGCACTTGGGTTGATTCCACATCTTTCCAATGGTGAATTGTGCTGCAGTAAACACTCGAGTACAGGTGCCTTTTTGATGAAAAGTCTTCTTTTCTTTTGGGTAAATACTGAATAGTGGGATTGCTGGATCAAATGGTAGGTCTACTTTTAGTTCTTTGAGGAATCTCCATACTGTTTTCCATAGGATTTGTACCAATTTGCAGTCTCACCAACAGTATATAAGTGTTCCTTTCTGCATCCATGCCAGCATCTATTGTTTTGGGACTTTTTGATAAAAGCCATCCTCACTGGTGTTAGGTGATATCTCATTGTGGCTTTGATTTGCATTTCCCTGGTAATTAGTGACATTGAGAATTTTTTTGATATGTTTATTGACCATTTGTCTTTCTTCTTTTGAGAAGCTTCTGTTCATGTCTTTTGCCCCCTTTTTAATAGAGTTGTTTGTTTTTTCTTGTTGATTTGCTTGACTTCTTTGTAAATTCTAGATATTAGCTTTTTATTGGATACATAGCTTACCAATATTTTCTCCCATTCTGTAGGTTGTCTATTTGATCTGTTGATTGTTTCCTTAGCTGTGCAGAAGCTTTTTAGTTTAATCAAATCCCATTTATTTATTTTTGTTGTTGTCATGATTGCCATTGGGGTCTTAGTCATATATTCCTTTTCTAGGCCAATATCTAGAATAGTTTTTCCTACATTTTCCTCTAGAATTCTCATGGTTTCAGGCCTTATATTTAAGTCTTTTATCCCTCTTGAATTAATATTTGTGAGTGGTGAGAGGTAGGCATCCTGTTTCATTCTTCTGAATGTGGCTGTCCAATTCATCCAATTTTCCCAGCACTGACAGTGAGACTTTTTGATGGGATACATCCCTTTGTATCTTTTGAAGTTTTGTTTTGTTTTGTTTTGAGACAGAGTCTTTTTCTGTTGCCCTGGGTAGAATGCAATGGTCTGATCATAGCTCACTGCAACCTCAAACTCCTGGGCTCAAGCAATCCTCCTGCCTCAGCCTCCTGAGTAGCTGGGGCTGCAGGTGTATTCCACCACACCTGGCTAATTTTTTCTATAATATTTTTGGTAGAGATGGGTCTTACTCTTGTTCAGGCTGGTCTTGAACTCCTGACCTCAGAGTTCCTTGGAGCGATCCTCCCACCTTGGCCTCCCAGAGTGCTAGGATTATAAGTGTGAGACACTGTGCCTGGCCATCTTTTGAGTTTTGAATCATGGGCATAAACAACTTATTCCAAAAATAATTTAAATAAACAAATTGCAAAGTCAACATAATTCTGAAAAGACTTATTTCCAGAGGACTTGGGAGTCAAATCCCAGATTTTAATGTGTAAACATCATTCAATAACAGAAAATAATGTAAGTAAATTTATCCCACATACAGAGCACATCTAAATTTGCCATACAATTAATAACTTATTTTCTAGAATAATAAAATGTTACTTTAGAACCAATTGTTTTTATTAGAAGATATTCTTTAAAAGTTTAAAGAAGACAATGCCTTCAGGCTCAAAAATTAAAAGCAACTGAAGATAAATAGACTTTAGCATTGGGAAACATGAAGTTAATTAGTTCTTCTTTGTTTCCAGGGCTCTACAATTATCTCCCTCTGGCAATTTTTTTAAAGCATAAATAGCAGCCACCTATTTTCTGAACACTAGGCCAGATGCTTTGACAGGAAAATCATGTATACAAGTTTTTAGACACTTGAAGAACTTAAACTGACATAGGGAAAGGAACCTGTATAAACTTAAGGTATGAGAAGAGCTGGGTTTTGATCCAATATTGATCATCTATACCAACAAAATAAGAATTTTGAAATGCAAAAACAACCCTTGTGAAGGACTAATTTTTACATAGTAAGTGTGGTAGACTGTAAAACTTGGCACAAATTCCACCTGTGAAGGCCAAGGGAAAGCTTCCCCTCTGCCCTCTAAAGCTTCCCCGAAAATGAACTGACAGTAGGCAGATTGATAGGATAAAAAGACTAAGAATTTATTAAATGTACATAAGAATAGGGGAATCACAGGAGAATGATTACTCAATAACCAAATGAGGTCCAGATGTTTATATACCCCTTCTACACAGGGGAAAGGGAGATGGGAGAAATGTGGCCATTTTGAGGGGTAGTAAATGATTTTTAGGGGAATGAATGGGCCCAATGCTCAGACAATGGTTAATAAATAACTCTTTTTAAAAATTGTATGGGACTTGAGAATAGACAATAGTTTGGGACAAAGATCACCTGGGCTTTAGATGGTGGTGTTAATTTTCAGTCTCTTGCTCTATAATATGAATTTTAATCTTCTCTGGTTAATGAAATTTCAGGAAGAGGATCAAAGGCAATTGTGTCTCTCTTCTCTTCGGTGGGTCTGGTTTCTAGATAGATAAGGGAACTTTGAGAAAAGCCTTATTCTGTGCTTTGGGAGAGACAGAGGATAGGGGGGGCAGGGTGTCAAAGAGACCTTGACACTGCTTCTTTAGTTCAGCATATCAAGGTACCATATTGTGGGATATCGTTTTCTGAGCCCCAACATACCCATCCTCGTATGTGCTCACCTTTTTAACGTGACTTTACTGCTCTTTTTGTCAAGAGGTGCAGTCTGTTTCTCCACCCCTGTGGATCTGGGCTGCACTTATGTCTCTTGCTTTGATCAGTATAATGTGGCAGACATGATGTTATGCAATTCCAGAGGCTAGACCTCAACAGGCCTTGCAGCTTCCTCTTTCACCCTCTTGGAGCATTGCCCTGAAAACATGTAAGGAAGCTGGCCTGGCCTACTGGAGCAGGAGAGGCCACCTGAAACAGAAGCAAAGTGCCCACAGCCAGCACTAACCACCATTCATGTGAGTGAGGCTAGCCCTTCCCACCCAGCCACTCTCCAGCTAGGCATCCCATTAGCATAACTGAGCCCAGGTGAAACAAGCTGATAAGCAGCCCAGCCAACCCATAGAATTGTAGGAAATAATAAATTTGTGTTTTACACCATTGTTTCAGGGTTGTTTGTTCCCAGAAAAGACTAACTCAATTAGTAAGGTACTTTCATTTTTATTTAGCACAAATTGTAACCTGCGCCAAGATAGGTTCCTTGTTTGTTTTACACCATCGCTGGTATCCCTACCACTGTGCCTGTTATAGTCCACCACACGTACAGTAGGCACTCAATAAATACTTGTTAACTAGCCCCAACACACATATTAGCCTTTGGGTATATTTATATTTCTAAATGTACTAATTTACTAATTTGCAAACTGCTGAAAATCAACGTAATTATCATCAACAATTTGTATTGCTCTCATATCACAAATGAAACAATATAACATATAATTGGGATATTGCTCCCTGGCTGTGGTGGATTATAACAACTGTCATAATGAGGCTGGTAAGAGTATACAGCAAGCTAGCCCTCAAATGTGGGTTAATAAATGAACCAGTGGACTTCTGTAAGTGAAACCCTAAAACAGTTTTTAAAATCGCCACTAATATTGTGCTGGCTAGAGTCGTAATAAACAGATCAATGAATCTTGGCAATGGACCTGACATCCTTCTACTGATAAACTAATAATGGCTTGTAACTTGTTTACATAGCTGTCTCACTTAATACCAAGATCATGAGAACTGATCCAAAATAACAATAAATATGCCGCTCAGGATGGAAAGCAAAAGCAAATGATGAAATTGGAAAATATCAATATAAAGTCAGTTATCTCAGTGACAAGGAGCTTCACAGATGCTAGTTCACTCTTTCAAGTTGGCTATCATTCCCACTTTGATGTCAAATCAGAAGACACTTGGCATGTCACCAAATATTATTCCAGTAATGGAACACTAATGTGCTTGACCAACAGAGTGTACACTAATGCTAAAAACACACCAATCTCAATTGCAAACTATGTATAATATATGTTTACTTATTCCAAGAGGCTTTCAAATGTGTTGCTTCTTCTTTTTCTTTTTTTCTTTTTTTTTTTTTTTTGATCCTCAGAATCTCAGAGAAACCAGGCACAAGATTTTGGACATGCCTATGTAATCCAGGGTGTCAATACTGGAGCAGAGACTAAAATGAAGCATCCATATTCAGATTATATGCTGCAAGATGCTGCCTGTAAGAGAATTCCCAGAGCACACAGTTGGAGGTGGAGAAGGAAGATCAACTATCCCACGTGGTTTCCTTCACTTCAGGGGTGCAGCTTCAGCCAGCCCACCCATCACAGAAAACAACTCAGTTTCCAGGTATGGTATGACTGGTATTTGGAGAATAGAGAACATTAACAAGAAACAAATTCATTTGTCCTAAATTGGTTACCTGAAGGATGCAAGTTTTCTAAGGAATCACAGAACCTTCTGCTCAGCTGGAAGGTAAACCTATAATCAGCAACATTAAGGTGCAAGATTGGGATGAGTTGACCCTTAAAACCCTCTAAGCCAACTGTGCGAAGACCTTGGACTTGCAGTAAAACATCTCTGCATTCCACTTCTGGTGCTTGCACATACAAGCTGTGATGCTGGCCAATAACTGCACTCTTCTGAGCCAGATTTCCATAGACCAGTTTTGAACTATCTCCCTGCACCTCACAACCTTGCCTCCCACCCCAACCCCACCCTGAGTTAAGAACATTATACCCACACACAGCCTCTCTTTCCATCTCCTCAAGGAGACCTACAGGACACATATCTAAAGAATAAATGTGAAGAGAAAGGGCCACCTTAGCAAAGAAAAGCTGGAGTGGGTGAGTGAAGAAATTCTGAATTAGGAAGTTCTTGTCTCCCTGGGTCCTTGTGTATTTCTTACATTTTGAGTGTTAAGACATGAGAAGTGCTTTGAGGAGCTGGGAGCTGCCTTTGACTCTAGAAAATATGATGTTCTTTCTTATTTTTATTTTTTGAGACAGAGTCTCACTCTGTTGCCCAGGCTAGAGTGCCATGGCGTCAGCCTAGCTCACAGCAACCTCAAACTCCTGGGCTCAAGCAATCCTCCTGCCTCAGCCTCCCAAGTAGCAGGGACTACAGGCATGCGCCACCATGACTGGCTAATTTTTTCTATATATTTTTAGTTGACCAATTAATTTCCTTCTATTTTTAGTAGAGACGGGTTCTTGCTCTTGCTCAGGCTGGTTTCCAACGCCTGTCCTTGAGCGATCTGCCCGCCTCGGCCTCCCAGAGTGCTAGGATTACAGGCGTGAGCCACCGTGCCCGGCTGAAAATATGGTTTTCTAATCTTTTAATTGGTAAACTTTCTTTAAAATTAACAAATATGCTCTGGGTTTTAAAGTGAAAACGTCACAGAATTGTATAATACAGAACATAAGTCACTTATATCTCTGCTCCACCCCCACTCCTGTTAATATTGGGGTGCATAATCCTGACTCTGAGAAGAACCAGAGATAGGAAGCTAAGACCTAACTGGCTGGGGCTGGCAAGCTGCTTTGAAGAAGAGGGTTCAGGGTCCCCACGGACATTTAAATGCCATATCAGGGTTCTGAATATTCTGCTTCAGAATAAGGAAGCAGAAAAAGGTTCTGGATAAAAGTCCTGTTGAATAAGAGATACCTGGTATGGTGTCTGGCAAGTCTCTTGAGGGGAGGAAATACTCAACCAATTAAATGGACATCATATTCATTAACTCTGATGCATGTGCCAGTAACTAGAAAATATGTTTTCCTCTCTATTTAAGCAAAGTCGCAGCTGAAGCTCCTATGTCTTCCATTAAGTTTTTGCATCCACTTACTGGTCATACCACTCATGTTAGCCTGCAGAGGCACTAACGTGTTGCCTTATACACATCCGCAATCAAATATTTATCAGATGAATGAATGACAAAAACTTTTCACTGGGATCAGAAACATGGCTTAAAATGAAACTAATAAAACATCAGATTCAGGGTTAAAAATCTTCAACAGTGCACCGAGTGCATTAAATAGTGGAATCTTACATCAAGGGAGACTCACATTTAAAATAGAAATTACTTAATGATGCTTAGAGGAATTCATATCTGCTATTTTACTATAACAGGAAAATAAAATTATTTATTAAATGTCTGCTGAGAGATTGTTGAGTGTAGGGAATGTATCTTTTCAGCCTTGTGTCCCTCAGTACTGATCATAGTGCCTAGCACATAATTGGTGCGTAATAAATGTTGGCTGAATTATTGAGTGACCAAAGAAAGACTCCATGAATGCCTGGGAACAACTGAGAAATTCTTCAAATAATATGTAGAATAAAGACTATTTCAATATATCGGAACTAAAATATTTTCTGTAGTGGTATAAATTAATTTGGGAAATATGGTCAGTATCTGAGAGAAAAAAAATTAAAATCAATTATTATTTTAATTCTTGGTAAAATATCTTCTTTCAAAAAGCTAGAATATTCTTATTTTATTCTTATAATAGAATTTGTAGAAAAATAAAGATAAGTAATAAAAATGATATTTTTTTGGCAAAGTAGGCTATTTAAAAATTGAAACTCAGTTTTTCATTAGAATGCCATTTAAATTTTTAAAAATCTCCATTGTCTGTACTTCTTTTTTAGGGAAGGAGTAACTAAGACCAAGAGATTTTAGCATGATTTGGTGTCATTATTTTCATCTTGAGCTCTTTTGGGGGAAACGTCTACAAAATTAGATTTGGTATTCTCTGGCTTTTGACTCTTAAGCTACAAAGAAATAAAATTTAGAGACTAATATATCTTTCAAAAATGTAATTTGAATCAAATTTAAAAATTTGATTATTTTCTTCTTACGCTTTTACAATATTTATGAACTCTACTGGCATTATAGCATCAGTGAAATATTTTTATATGAAAACAATTTAAATTTTTTCTTATATTAACAAATCATTGCTTAGAATTAAACACAGTATCTGTTCTCAATATTCAAGTCTCAAAGCATCGAATGCCTACTAAATGCTATTTCTATGCTAAACACAGGGATGCTTGAGCCAAAATGTATCCCTACTAGAGCCTATTTGTTTCACTGGGAGAAAACAAGACATACCAAAGGACTCATTAAAATTTCACAGTACAAGTCAGCTATGGATCAATAGTGGCTCCCTGTTGTCCTAGAAAGAGAGGTTGCCCAGATACAATGTGGGTTCAAATTCAGATTCGTTCATCAACCAGCTGCATAACCTTGAGAAAGTTAGGTAACCTCTGTAATGTGGATCCTCCCTCAGGAAAATGGCTTTAAGAAACACTGGCTTCCTGAGGTTGAAATGATTAAATTAACTAACAAAGGAAAAGTATCTAATAAAACTAGTTAACCTTCATTGAGTGCTGTATGCCAAGTACCATCCTATTGATATTTCACCTATAATTATAATATCCATTTTCAGATTAAGACATCGAGGGTTAGAGTGGTTGACTATTGGTTTGAGGTCACACAGTTATTATTAATAGGGGGGTTGGGGAGAGCCCCTCCACATCTGTCTGAATCCAGAGTATGTCTTTAACCATCACATTTTACTGCCAACAGTTTCCCATCTAGTAAGAGAAATGGGATAACACAAATGATAACCCACCATAAATACAGTAAATGCCATAATAGAGGTCAACAAGGGTAAATGGAAGAATGGAGAGATTATTTCCAGCTAGTGGATCTTCATGACAAGGATCCTGATAAGAAATGAGCTCAACCAAGGAAAACTGAAAGATGTGGTGGGTTCTTGGAGTCTGAAAATAGTATGTTATGTACTTGGCAATCTGGTGAAAAGCCTGCACATGGCCATTCCTAATGGACCTTCATGCCAGTTTTCTATCCTTAATGATATAAAAAAAATCCTGTTAAAATCAATAACTCAACTTCAAAACCCTGGAGAAAGATTCAAAATCCATTCTCAAGATGTTCAAGATTTTTCCCCCCTGACATGTCTGGGAATTGGATGCATTCTCATGAGTACCAGAGTTTTACAATTAGCAGTGACTCTTAAAAGGAGCAATTTTTCATCACTTCTGACTCAGGATTAGTCCAGGTTGACTCCTGGTTGCAGGGCTAGCCCAGAACAGCCTCCCTCTGTCTCTATTTCAATGTTTGGTCCTCTGATCCATTCCTTCGCCCTTTCTGCTACAAGTTTGATTCACAATGCTAAAAGTGCTAATGCCCAATAGTGTCCCCGTGTGTTAGCTTTTAGGGGAAAGCTTTCCAAGTCAAGCTAGTAGTAATGAATGGGAAATGCTTTGCCATCAAGGGCCTTGCATAACCTTGCAAAGTGTATCATGTAGGCAGCTGTCTGCCCCGTTACCATATGACCAATCCTGATCATCAAAGACATAGATTCTACTCCCAAGCAATACAAATAATCTATATAACACTGGCTAAGGTTTTTTGGGTTTTTTTTCCTGCAAATAGGCCACAGTAAATCTTGACATCTAGCCCTCTCTTCTCAAAGGACAAACTAAGCACTGTCTAATCTTAAAAATGGAACCACTGTGATATGCACTTTTTACTTCACTGCCCTGTAAGCTCCTTGAGAGCAGGGACCCTACTTATTACTCTCATATTTCTCATGCTTAGGATAATGACTGAGACATAGCAGGCATTCAAAAAATGCATGTTGAATGAAAAAATTTGCTTAGCAAGTATTCTTAGACCGATATACCTCTATGCTTTTCCCCTATATGCAATAACAAAAATGAGAAGGCTCTCTGAAATCTCATCTATTTTATTTCAACCAGGTGTGTTTAGCTATAGGCAGTTAAGAAATCTGTTACACACTGTCATATCTCAATTATCCTTGTTTAGCTATAGAAAATTGAGAAACCAGTTACATACTGTTATATATACACAGAGAAAGGGACACTATAGATATATAAACTATTCAGAGACTTTTCAAATCACTTTGAAGAATCCATTTCTTCTCCCCATAAGCCATTTATTTACAATTTATTTAGTCTACTTGAAGAAAGATGCCTTAACACCTTTATATATTATTTTTTTCTTTTTAGGGTGGAAGCTGTGTTTTTGATTGAGACGGTTGAGGATTACTATCTGTGGCAGAGACAGCTCATTGTCCAGCAAAGATTTGTGTAACCTACTGCCATGGCGTAGAGCTGTCAGTGAACAGTGGCTACCAGGTCAGTGACCACATTTCCCAGCCCTTTGCATCTAGGTGAAAATGTGATTCCATCCAAGGCTTTTAATAAGTGGGTATATATTGTGTTCTCCACCCTCTCTTTCTTTATCTGTGGACTCAATGCAGGGGAATCG
Organism: Cheirogaleus medius; assembly: GCA_008086735.1. NCBI lineage: Eukaryota > Metazoa > Chordata > Mammalia > Primates > Cheirogaleidae > Cheirogaleus > Cheirogaleus medius. The sequence goes on along the minus strand of VBSM01003204.1, from coordinate 42,053,535 downwards.
GAAGCCCTACAAGATGGCAGAGCCACAAGATAGAAGGACCCTGATCCCAGAGTTACCATATAATAGAAAAGCCAACAGTCAACCCCTTCTGTAATGTGAGCAAGACATACATTTTTATTGCATGCAGCCACTGAAGTTGGCAAGTTTGTCTGTCACAGCAGCTAGTGTGACTCATGTGTGATGTTTTTCTTCTACTGGTGGAGGTACAGGGGAACAATTCTGACACTTTGTGTAAGGCACATTGTTATTAGCTCCAGGACTGAAAATTAAATGTGGAATGAAGAGAGTGCTAGATTGTCTGTGTTCAGGTTCCAGAAGTCAAGTTAAATGGTGACAAGTTACACTGTGAGCTGAGGGTGAGAGAGGAGGCCATGAGCTAACAGAGGAAAGGAGATTGCTAGGATGTGGGGGATGGGGTGGGGTGGAAAGACCAGAAGAGGTTATCTCAGAGAGTATATTTTAGATTCAAGATTTTAGAGGGAAGATTCCAAATGGAAAGGAACAGAGTAAAGGCCAGCCTTCAGACTTGTAGCTGGAACAGAGTGAGCATTCTGATTATAGATTAGCAGCACATCTAAGGCTCTCCAAGTGAGTCTGGCTGGAGAAGAGCAGGAAACCAGGCAGATGGGACATGAAACCCCTGAGAGGCAGCAGGGATACAGAATCCCAGGGACCCAGAAGGTATGGAGAAACTCCAGGTAACTTAGAGCCCTGATCAAAAAAGGCCAGGCAGATATGGCTGACCTTTTTGTGATGTTATTTAGGAAACTGTCATCTGATAATGCCCCTGAAACACTAGACTCTGGCTTCAGCTCTTGGGCACAGCCAGTAGAAAATGATTTATACATGCCTCTGGAGTGAGAGCCACAGGCATGATGTTTGGCAGAACTTTATTGGCTTCTAGGAAAGGAAGAGCAGCCTTCTCCTGGTACTTATTGCAAATATGTGGGATGGCCCTGTGTCCGTAGTAGAGCTATTTGGCTGGGACCCCAAAGAACTAGTTAAAGCCCTGGAGATTGAAGTGAGCATTATTGTATAAAATATTTTCTATTCCTTTGTTTACATAAATGCAAATGTGTATTTGGAGCAGACTTTGCCAAAGATTTGGGAAGATGAGGGAGAATAGTTATCACTGAGCTATGGAAAAACCAATATTGAGCTTTTCTGCCCAAGTTTTATTAGCCTCTTACTATGATGCTCAACTTCTTTTCCCTTTTCTTACTCAGCATCTGCACCCATTCTCAGCCCCTTCTAACAATTTACAATTTTTTGATGCAAAGTAGTCGGCCGCTCCTTACAGCTCCTACTGCTTAATCCTCTGCCCTCACTACACAGTTGTGCTAACTCCAAGCCAGTATGCTACTTTGAGCTGTCTGTTCTGTATCTCATTGTCTAGTCCCAACCAGCTAAGCTTCTGCAAAGGAAGGCAGCAGTGTAGCCAGTCCTTTCCCCACTAGGGTTGCCAGATTTAGCAAATAAAAATACAGGTTGAGGGACAGGGGGTAGATGATTAGGCAGAAAACAGAGAATTCTTAGGGCAGTGAATATGCCATGTATGATTCTATGATGAAGGGTGTATGTCACTATATACATTTGTCCAAATCCATAAAATGTATAACACCAAGAGTGAACCCCCAATGTAAACTGTGGACTCTGGATGATAATGACATATCAGTGTAGGTTCATCAACTGTAAGAGATGAGCCACTCTGATGGGGAGTGTTAATAATGGGGAGGACCATGTGTGTGTAGAGGCAGGGGTATATGGGAAATCTCTGTACCTTCCTCTTAATTTTTCTGTGAAGCTAAAATTATTCTTGTAAAATAGTATTTAAAAACACACAGGATATCCAATTAAATATGAATTTCAGTTAGACCATAAATAATTTTTAATATAAGTATATCCCAGATATTACATGGAACATATTTATACTAAAATGTTACCTGTTATTTATCTGAAATTCAAATTTAACTGGACATCGTATATTTTATGTGGCAACCATGTTTCCTCAATGACATGAATTCAGCTGGCTTCTTTCAAAGGCAAAACCAGTTATATTAATTTTGGGTTGAAATGCATTCTTATTTTTTTTAAATTAAATGTAGCATCTAGAACATTACCTAGCTTGTTGTACATGCTCAATAAATATTAGAAAATGAATCATTGAATAGCTCCCCTTTAACACTTGAGGTAGGTTAGAGTGGTTAGGCAATTTGCCTTTTAAATGCTAGGGACTGGGTGCAGGGCACAGTGGTTCATGCCTGTAATCTCAGCACTTTGGGAGGCTAAGGCAGAAGGATCATTTAAGCTGAGGAGTTGGAGGCTGCAGTGAGCTACAATCATGCCACTGCACTCCAACCTACACAACAGAGCAAGACTCTATCTTTAAAAAACAAAAAAAGAAAACCCTAGGGACTTGGGTAGTCAGATGGGGGTGAGGGTAATACAAAACAACCTCTCTCCCAATCTGTTTTCTATTAATAAAATTTATAGTTTAGGATTAAGCTACTGTCATATTATGAAGGGTTTTATTTTCTGGTAGAAGAATGAATTGGGATGAATTTAAATTTTGACTACTTAGGATTTTTTTGATAAAGTTTCAAAATATCTTTTTTTAAAGATAAATGTATTCAATAAGTTTTTGTCTTCATTTAGAGCATGATTTATGGCTTTGTCAGAATTATTAAATTCTTAATTTTGATCCAGATTTCTTATTTCTCTTTGTCTTATAACTGCCAAATAAAAGGCATTTAATTTATGTTGGAAGAAAGAATGAAGAAAGGAAAAGAAACAGGAAGAAAGGAAGGAAGGATAGTATTCATATGGAAAAAAAGGAGAGAAAAATCAAATCCTTATAATTCATATTAAATGCTTTCTTAAAGAATAATGTCTGAATAAACAAGACCCAAAGAACCATAAAAAGTGAATTTTCTTATTTCAATGAACATAAAAATCTCAGCAATTCAATTCAGAAAAGTCCATTTTAATTCATCCAACATTACATGAGCACCCACTATAGGCAAAGCCACCATACTAATCAGTGTTATATAGGTTGTTAAAAGATAAACTTAGGCACATTAACATTTTAAAGAGTATGTTTGAGCAGACAGTGATTTGGCAGCACCTGACAGCAAGGGGTTCAGAGTCCCAATGAAGGGGCTCACCAGGGAAACTTTTATAAGGTGCATGCGGAAGCAAGACAAAGAAAATATTTGATTGGCTAAAGCGGAACGGTAGCCTTAAAGTCCCTAGTAGAGGTTAGTTGTTGGTTTCTGATTGATTGAATTACTCTGAGTTGGGTTTTGGTCTGTAATGCAGGAACCCAGAACACTGGAGTTGTCTTAACCTAATGGCCTTTCAATTAATTTTTTGTAACAAGGTGAAAATAAAATATTGTCCTTCAAAAAATTTACTAACTAGTGTTCATGGAGGTGGAAGAAGGGGAAGAAAGAAGAGAAATGTATTAATTAATAAGCTTAATTCAAAGTAAAGTAAAATGTGTCATGAGAAAAAGACAAAAAACTGAATAAAGGAGATCAAACCCAGTTCCAGACATCAGGAGAGGATTTACCCCTTGAATTAACCTTGAGAGAAGTACAAAAGGAAGGTATCCTAAAGAGCACAGCCTGAGTAAAGACACAGAGGCAGGAAAATCCAAGGTCCAGTTCAGGAAAAGTAAGGGCAAACATTTTAGATGGATATCACAGTGATAATCCCACATACTTTTAGATATATCTCAAAGAATCATTAATTGGAGAATGAAGTACATTAAAAGACAACTAAATATAGCCATCTCGCAGTCTTTTTTGAACGAAACAGGCTAGGATTACATTCATGCATGTATGCATGCATGCATGCATACATACATATGCACAGAAACAAAAATACATAATATCTTTTAAAACTGTCCTTCTTCATTGTTGAAAACAGCCCAGTACAAAAGCACTTTAATATCTTTATGCCAGCTGTATCTGTGAGCTCCATTACAGCAGTCAAAATTTAATTCACATAGGACTGCAGTTGGGTTTTGGGAACATCTTCCATGTGCTTTTTGTTAAACAATATGTCAGAATATCAGGAGAACTGAGTTATAATGCTAAGCACTGGAATGCTGAATCTTTAGCTACATATGCCTCCCAGCTACAATTTCATGTTTTTTGAAAGACTAATCCAAGCATTACATTATTGTCAGTGCCTCCCAAAATATTCCTTGCCAATTATTCTGCTTGTTTTCAAAGGTTTTCTTAGTACAGGTATTTCCTGTGTTATTTCAAAATTAATGATAAATGATAGGCTTTTGAAGGTTTAGAGAATGAATTGTGGTCCAAGAAACATTTTTTTATTATTGGATAGGCATTGCCTAAACTGTTCCAACAGTTTTCCTTCTCTCAAGTTGAAAAGGTAATTATTTTTTTCCATAGTCATACATTCTTGAAGACTTAAAGAATATATTTTGAGAAGTTTATTTGTAGAATTTATTTTCAAAATTCAAATATGATTCACTTTCACAATGAGTAAAATCTTACTTTTTGACATTTATTCAGTTCTGAAGCATTGTCTCTATAATAGCTACCATCCTAGTACTTAATCATTTTAATATGGGTTTGTGCTTTTATTCTTCTTAATTGCCAAGAAAAAATAGGAGCAATATTTCTGAATTAACAAATACTCATTTTAGGAAGAATTGGTCAATTTTTTCAATGTCAACATTGATAGTGAAGGGATAGTCTATAGAACTTCAGTTTCCTTTGATTATTCCTTTAAGGAAGTGATAATATTTCAAGAAGTCATAAGATCAATTAAACAGTACAGTTTCCAATGTTAAAGGCTACTAGTACAAAACATGTAGGTCAAAGAATATTCTTGAAATTGATCATTATAAAAATGCACTTCATACAAAAATTAACAGTTTTATTCATTGCCTGGGTTAATCATAAGGAAGACTTTTTTCTTTCCGTACAGTACCTTGAACTCACCATTTTCCATAGCTTTGTTCCCACTGTTGCCTCTTTTGACTCAGATTCTGTGGCCCAAAACATACAATATAGTCAAGATCCAGATGCTCTTTCTGGCCACAAGTGAATGTGACTGGTGCCACTTACAATCTCTGCAAACCTGGGCAGAGAACCAGAGAATCACACCTGACACTCTGGGCCTGTCCAAGGAAGACGAAGACAGGACATGCTCAACTTCAACTGCCAACATGACCAAGGCTACCTGACCCTCCATACACCTTTGTTCTGGTCCTGAAAGATCACAGTGACCCATGGTCACACCCAAATATAAAGGGGAGCCTCTCTTTTCCTCCAGGTCACAGCAACTGCCTTCCATAAGGTTGGGGAAGCTAACCTTATGTTCATAGCACTTTTTTGGACCACCAGTTCTATATTAGAACTGAAAAAAGTGTGTGTGTATGAGTGTATATATTTGTGGATACACACACATACACACATGTATACACATTCACATACATATATGTATATTCTAAATAGAAACTTCTCAAAAAAATTAGAAGAGTATTATTTTCAGAATGTAATTGTTATACTGTGCCATTAGAAATTTTAATACATTGGTAATAATGATGTCCTTACATTTATTGAAGTAACTGAATTGCTTGTCACAACCACCTGGTGTGTTGGCAGTTAGGTTTACATGCTGAGAAGTAGGAGGAAAAGTAGTAATGATTAAAAATACATTTGAGTGCTACTCTTGCCTCTGGCTGGTTTACTTTGGACATCATAAACCCTTTTTTTCAGGATCTCATATTTGGGAGTATGCTTGAGAAAACAGAGCTTCAGGAAAAGCTAAGAACGACCTCTTTTTGGCTGACTCATTCTGACTTTAAAGTAATACGTCTTTGTAGAATATGGTAAGAGTTCAAAGTCTGCTTTTATATTTTCCATATTTCTTATTACAGAAAAAATAATCCTGTAACCCATACATTTGTTTAATTCCTGCTTTTATTTCATTGGGGTAAGCACTGCATCCTTTTGTCATGAAAGAAAACATGGTAGGTAGCATAGTTCCTTTCTTGTAGTCTTCTGGGTGTTTCTTCAGCCCCACAAGCTGCAATAGGGGAGTTAAGGTTCTTATTAGACAAATTGTGTCCACAAATGTGGTCTTAAAGAACATAGGTAGAAACACAAGAATATTCTCTAGTGCCAGAACCATGTCTCAGAAAAAATACAGGCTTGGATTAGAAACCTGTACAAGATACTGAACTTCTTGGAGTTTAAGTTTTCCCCTGTCAAATGATGATAATGCCTGTCTTATTGTGTCTTCATCATGATTAAAAAATATTGTGACTGTAAAACCACTCACGTAATTGGCACATAGTAGGCACTCTAGCACCCTCCACAGATACATTGGTATGATTAGCAAATTGGTCCTTTCTATTCACAGGCCATTTTCAAAGTGCAAATTTTGTTTTCTGCAATATCCTTCAAATCCTACTGCTAAATTACCTCAGGAGTTGCTGATCAGGGCTTTCTTGTTACTTTCCAGATTGCCAATCATTGAACTTGATAAGTTTTCAAAATCCCCCTTTCCATGTTATATCATGCAACTTATGACCTTGTACTCACAAGTATCCACGGCTCTACTTTCCTCCGTTTTCTTCCAATGCTTCTTTGCTGCTATGACAGCAAAAAACCCAAATAGCTCCCTGAATCAGGTTACCTGCTCAGTATCTCTGGATGAGTTCTCCAAACTGGCTGAACATTGGGGGCACCTGAGAAGCTCTTTAAATAATCAGATATGTACTGATTCCGATTCACTAGCAAACCACCAAATGGTGATATGTTATACATTTAGCTGGACTAAATCACCTCCAACCCAAAGAGATAAGGAATAACTCACTTTTCCTTTGTTTCATTGTGTATGTCTTCTGAGGACCCCTTTTCCTTCCAACGTACTCTAAGTTACTGTGTATAATCTCAGTCTTCTTATTCTTCTAATGACTAACCCCCTTGGTTTTCCCCTAGAGCCTTCTGTATGCTAAATCATACTGGTTCTCAAACAACTTTCTCTAGCTCTCATGTTCCTCCCTCTTCCATCTCTTCTTTATCAACTGGAAGGAACTATTCATTCTCATCTCCCCTGGTGCTCTCCAGTCTTCCCTCCTAACCAGGTGTATTGGAAGGCCCCTCTACATTCCTATCTCTGAGCTATCCTCAATGTGGTCACATTCTCCCCCTGTCTTGACATTTGTGCTTGCCTTCGTTGCTACAGTAATATCTTCTCCTGGGTGGCCTCCAGCTGCATTCAAAATCTAGTGGGAGCTGGTTGCCTGTCTGGGCTCCAGGCCTGGCCTGACCTTTCCCCCTCTTGGCAGGACTCCCCCCCTAGGGTGTGGTGACAGAGGGCTTTGCTGTTGCTATCCCTGCCGCTGCCAGCTGGGCCTGCCAGGGTTGCCATAGAATTGGGCTGCTAAGTCCCAGGCCCTGAGAAGACCGTGGAAGCACTCTGGCCTCTGCACCCAGGACAGAGCCAGCTCAACTGCAAGGACAGTTCTATGCAACTGATGTGCATCTCCTGACAGCCTGGGATATAGAGCGAGGGGTAAGGCTTTCAGCCACAACTTGCCAGAATTGTTAGTGCTCCCAGGAGACGCATAGAACAAGGGGGTCAGGGAGGAAAGGCTGGCATGAGGCTAATGATGCTTTCCTTATGACTGGATTGTTATCTCCCTGAGAATGATTCCATACTCTCAGCCCTTTCTTCTCCCCAAACTAAAACTGGAGGTTTACAGCCCGCTGCACACTCTCCCCTCGCCTCTCCCCATGCCTTGCTTTAAAACAAAACTCATCATCTCTTCTGCAAAACCTATCTCCTACTCCATACCTCCTTATGCTTGTCAGTAATTATTTCTCCTTATTACCTGTGCTTGAAAATATGGACTCATATTGGTTTTCTTGTCTCCTCCCCACATAGCTGTCTTTGACCAATTCATTTTAATGCCTCCTTTGAAATGTCTACTCCCTTTCCCTTCCTTTACATTGATTTTATGAGTGATAAGCCACAAGAAATCAATAATATTAAAATATAGTATATACATATAATATATAGATAAAAATACCCTTATACAAAGATATCTGAAAATATTATTAATACTTGCTCAAGTTAATATCCTACTCAAAACCTTTGAATTATCATTGTCTAAAAACTTAAATCAACCTCTTGAATTCAAATTAAAAACTAATCACCATCTAGTCCTGGGCTACATCTCTATTATCTCCTTACTGTTTCTTGGGAGGAATTCATTGCTTCCACCAATCAAATCTCTTCATTGTTCTTTATTATTTATTTATTAATAATTTTTCTTTTTAGAGACAGAGGCACACTCTTTTGCCCAGGCTAGAGTGCAGTGGCCTGATCATAGCTCACTGTAACCTCAAACTTCTGGGCTCAAGCAATCCTCCTGCCTCAGCCTCACAAGCAGCTGGGACTGAAGGCAAATACCACCCACTCACCCATGCCTTACTAAGGTTTAAATTTTTGTAGAGATGGGGTTTTGCTACATTTCCCAGGCTGGCCTGGAACTCCTTGCCTCAAGCAATCCTCCCACCTCGGCCTCCCAAAATGCTGGGATTACAAGTGTGAGGCACTGCACCCAGCCTCTTTATTGGTCTTTTATTTGACAAATGTTTGAATTCTTTGGATAATACATTCTGAGAGCATCATTTACCAAACAAGCTGCCAACATTTCTGCTTCCTGGCTTTGTTGAAATCTGCCCCACTCCCTGGCCTGCCTTCCTGTCTTAGTTTTCATCTTAGGCTTAGGTCAAACTCCAACTCTTTTTTTCCAAAGCCTGAAAAGAGACTGGCTTCCCCCAGTCTCTTTGATCCTTATTTTCTCCAGTATCTCCATTACTTCTTGGTACCTACCTTCCATTCCCTTTATTTTGCCCTTTTGCTTAAGCAAACTTTATATTAATATTTTCTTTACTTATTTTGTGTCTCTCTAGCAATATGTCTCTGTTGTTCCTTGAGGTCAAATCTGAGGTCAGATTTTGGTCCATGATAAGCAGCATCAGTATCACCTGGGAACTTGTTAGAAATGTAAATGTTCAGGTTCCATCCCAAACTTATTGAATCAAAATTCTGGGGCTGGGGCCCAGCATCTGTGTCTTAACAAGCCCTCCAGGGGATTCTGATGCTCCTTAAAGTTTGAGAACCACAACTCCGAGTCATAAATTTGAGGATGAGGAAGGCTTTGTCTGCCTGTTTATTCCCCAAGGATACTGCAAGATATCTGAGACATTTCTCTTTCTGATCATGTGTTTAAAAGCCTTTGGAAAACTCTAAGCCTTCTGCAATGGTTTGTTTTTACCCCATCTCTGTTCAAAAATTATTTGAACTAACTTAGATGATAAAATAGAAAATCAGAATAAAGGAAAGGAAGAGGAGGCAAATATGCTAACCACAAGGGCTACTATTGTTCTCATGGTATTTCTGAGCTTCCTGGCAGCAAGGAAAAAGAAGGAAATTATCTTTTTCTTGTCTCATTTCTACTAGAGGAGATCAAAATTCTATTTGTAAATTCCAAAAGAAATTTCCCATGTGGAAACTTCTGGAGGGGCCACTTAGAAAGCTAAAAAATAAAATCCTTAGCAAAGCTTTTATAACATATGTACCAATCAATGTTTTTTTTTTTTTTTTTTTTTTTTTTAGGCAGAGTCTCACTTTGTTGCCTGGGCTAGAGTGCCATGGCGTCAGCCTAGCTCAGAGCAACCTCAAACTCCTGGGCTAAAGCAATCTTTCTGCTTCAGCCTCCCAAGCACCTGGGACTACAGGCATACGCCACCATGCCCAGCTAATTTTTTCTATATATTTTTAGCTGTCCAAATAACTTCTTTCTATTTTTGGTAGAGATGGGGTCTCGCTCTTGCTCAGGCTGGTCTTGAACTTCTGAGCTCAAACGATCCACCCAGCTCAGCCTCCCAAAGTGCTAGGATTACAGGTGTGAGCCACTGTGCTCAGCCCCAATCAATGATTTTTATATGTCTGGTTTATGTTTCTATCGCCATTATACAATTTGTGCCAATGGTTAGCATGCAAGGAAGAGGAGCTATTACTGAACCTATGACAAGATCACATTCTGCCATTTCTCATAATGTGGTATCTGGAAGGAAGGAGTTAATTTTCCCCAATAAGCCAGGCACTAAGAAATAAGGTAGAGTGTTGTCTTGGATTGTGATTCTTTCTGGCTGGACTATGTTCGAGACAGGGAAGGTGTGAGATGGGTGGGCCATCACCCACCAGAAAGAGCAAACATCTCAAGGAAAGCAGCCCTGTGAGAGGTCCCAGGCCATGTCTGACTAGCCCCAAAGTCACTGAACCTGAACGAAATGAGCTTGAACTGATGCACAGGGTTCCACATTAAGTAGAAGCCAAGTGCAGTGAGACTGGAACTGGAAGACAAAGAATCTAAGAAATTAGACTAATCTCTCCTGAGTGCTGTCTACCATTGAGAATAGTTTACAAAAGAAACAAGTGCTTTTATTGTGGAGATGAGGTGCTTTTGTTTGGTGTCTGATAAGAAAGACCATAATAAGGCTTTTCTGAAATTTGGAATTTAAACCAATACCATTGCATAAACTCAGGGATGATTTTAGATAGGACTGGTATGCAAGGGAATTTATCTTTAGTAAGTCCCTATCCACTTTGGGCATGGCCATCTGTATCCATAATCTGCATCCTCTTCTCTCGAATTTGACAATCTTATGACACATGGACACCAGTTGGGAGAAGAGAAGAGCTTAGTTCCTAAGCGCCAAGCAACTCCTGACTATAGAGTGCTTTTACCCATTACCCTAAGTAATCTTACACAAGTAATTTTCCTGAAGACAGCACTACAAGGAGTCCCCAAATATTTGATAGAATAAACAGATGATGAAGAAGAAAGATCACAAAATTTGGAGTTGGGATTCCAGGCTCTGTCATCTACCAGTTGCACAACTTCATCAGATGAAATAATGCATGAAAGTGTTTTAGAAACTGGAAGTACTATGTATGTTGGTTATTATTTCCTATATATTGCTAGGAAAATTAATCTTTATTTTTAAATTTCAAATACAATTCACACTACATTAAGAGATAAGGACTATTTCAGGAAAGTCGTATATTCATTACCTGGACTGAGCCACATTTCCTATCTTTTGTTCAACCTTCAACCCAATTTCCATGGTGGTGTCTACTGAGTGTCTGTCATCTGCCAGGTGCTGTGCTAGGTTAAAAACCATTTCACAAATGACAATATTATAGTACCAAGATCTTCAATTCTTTATCCAAGCTCTTATTGAAAGACTAGATCTTTTTAGACAGGGCTTCTGCTAGAGGAGAAGGAAAGTAATAATGTTAACAACAATAATAATAACTATAACTGACTCAATGCCTGGTGCTTTGTCAAACATTTCATGTGCATTGTCTTGTTTAATCGTCACAACCACCCTGTGAAATGCATGTTAGTTACCTGGTTTTACTGTTGAAGAATCTGAAGTTTGGAATCCTTAAGGGATGTGCCTAAGGTAATTCAGCTGGGATTGAAATAAATCCTCCCTGGAGACCTTGATTTTCACTATGTTCTACTGCCTCCCAGAGTAGAGCAGAAATAAGAACTATCACATTTCTCACTCCCAAATCAGTGAATCATTAATATGAAATTTCTGAAAAAGTTCCTCCCTAAAATGTAAATTTAACTATTTTCCAAAATTTAATTACTGAAAATAAAGCAATCTATGTGGTTGTTACTCTGGAGGTTTCTAAGATAATTTAGGCTTATATTATATTTAAACAGAATATAAAACTTCCCATGATCTAGATAGAGTTAAAAAAAAAAAAAAAACAACAATACTAACTATATTATTCCCTCCAAACCAGAATTATTTCCTCTAATATAAAAAACAATTTAAATTCATCATTCCTTTTTCTGATCCTTCTCTAAAATACTTTAGGATACTATAATCATCTTCATATAAAATGATCAAGGTGAGGAAAATAACCAAGGTGAGGAAAAGGAATCCTGTCGTTCTCTGGAATGTAGTTGGCCTGATTCTGTGAAAAGAATGTACAGAGGATTAAGTATACTTTTCCACGTAAATTGTGCTTGTTAGTTCCTACCTCCCAGCAAGACTAGCTACATAATTTGCAGGTCCCAGTGCAAAATGAAAATTAGGGCACCCTTGTTCAAAAATTATTAGGAATTCTAAGACAGTAACAGCAGGACACAAATGTGCACACAGGCCGTTCTAAGGGGGGCTCCCTCTGCAACGGTGCAGTCACAAGCTCATAGAGCCAGCGCTGCCTCCCGGTACTATTGCAGCTCCAGGTTAGCCAGGGGATAAATACCTTTGGTGAGTTGGTCCTCTCAGTGTTGCCCAGCTAAGGTGCCCCTGAAGATATTGCTATCAAAGACACCTAAGGCATTTTCTCTCTGAAATAAAAGCTCACATAGGTGCATATTTGCCACAAGTTATTTCATTATAAAAGGCCATTCAAGTATTTTATTTAAGTGAATAATCATATGGAATATTTTCAAATGTAGATGTAATAAGTTAGAATAGCAGTATTAATTTTTTATTTTAATTTTATTTATGTATTTTTTGGCCAAAGAGGTATGTATTTGGCTAATGATCATGGTGGCTATCATTGCTGAATGAATTAAGAAGGGACTGACAGGGACATTGACCAGTGGAACAGGACAGAGAACCCAGATATAAAACCATCCTCATATAGCCATCTAATCTTTGACAAAGCAGACAAAAACATACACTGGGGAAAAGAATCCTTATTCAATAAATGGTGCTGGGGAAACTGGATAGCCACATGTAGAAGACTGAAACAGGATCCACACCTTTCACCTGTCACAAAAATCAACTCACGCTGGGTAACAGACTTAAACCTAAGGTGTGTAACTATTAAAATTATAGAGGAAAATGTTGGAAATACTCTTCTAGACATTGGCTTAGGCAAAGAATTTTTGAAGAAGACCCCAAAGGCAATCACAGCATCAACAAAAATAAATAAATGAGACCTGATCAAATTAAAAAGCTTCTGCACAGCCAAAGAAACTGTCACAAGAGCAAACAGACAACCTACAGAATGGGAGAAAATGTTTGCAAGCTACACATCCGATAAAGGGCTGATAACTAGAATCTATTTAGAACTCAAGAAAATCAGCAAGGCAAAAATCAAACAACCCTATCAAAAAGTGGGCAAAGGACATGAACAGAAACCTTCCAAAAGAAGACAGAATAATGGCTAAAGAAACATGAAAAAATGCCCAACATCTCTAATCATCAGGGAAATGCAAATCAAAACCACAATGAGATATCACTTATCTCCAATGAGAATGACCTTTACTAAAAAGTCCCAAAACAATAAATGGCATGGATGCGGAGAGATAAGAACATTCTTACATTGCTGGTGGGATTGCAAACTAGTTCAACCTCTGTGGAAAGCAATATGGAGATACCTTAAAGCAATACAAGTAGATCTACCATTTGATCCAGCAATCCCATTACTGGACATCTACCCAAAAGAACAAAAGACACTCTATAAAAAAGACACCTGCACTCAAATATTTATAGCAGCACAATTCACAATTGCAAAGATGTGGAAATAACCCAAGTGCCCATCAATACATGAGTGGATTAATAAAATGTGGTTGTATATGTATACCATGGAGTACTATTCAGCTATAAGAAATAACAGTGATATAGCACCTCTTGTATTTTCTTGGATAGAGCTGGAACCCATTCTACTAAGTGAAATATCCCAAGAATGGAAAAATAAGCACCACATGTACTCATCAGCAAATTGGTATTAACTGATTAACACCTAAGTGGACATATAGGAATAACATTTATCGGGCATCGGGCAGATGGGAGGGGGGAGGAGGGGATGGGTATATACATACATCATGAGTGCAATGCGCACCATCTGGGGGATGGACACGCTTGAAGCTCTGACTCCGGGGGGTGAGGAATGGCAACACATGTAACCTAAACATTTGTTCCCCCATAATATGCTGAAATAAAAAAAAAGAAGGGGACTGACACAGAATACTGAAGCAGACTGGGCAGTGGAGGGAGTAAAGCACCTGCCCTGGAGTTTATCTTTACTTTTGTGCATACTCCATTCGCCCATAAACCAGAGAAGCAAGGAGAGAGATGAGGGAAGGGGCCCACCCAGGAATAGTACATGTCTTCTATGTAGAATTTTATATATATATATAATATATATAATACATATATATGCATACACACACATATAATGTATATATAAATTTTAAAACTTGCACTCTTCTAAAAGGGACTTTACTGGTAAAAATTGTTTTAATAGTTAGAACAATTATATTTTAGAAGAAAATTTAAAAGATACCCTTACTTGCTATAATTTTAACTACTAACAAGTAGAGAATATAAGAAATATAAATCCTTGAACTACCTCTTCTCCACTCTCAGCATCCATGTAGATTTTCATTCAGGGCCCTGAAAATAGGTAAAGGGAAATTTAAACAGAATAAACAAAACGAAACCAAAAAAAACCCACAATAGAAAAACAACATTTAAGCCATAACTTAAAAATGCAAAATGATAGATTCTTAAAGGAGCCCTGAAAAATAAATAATCAATCTATCTGGTTTAAAGGTTTTAAATGAAGTGACCAGTTTTCCCTGGGTAGATTCTAGGGTGGAAGAAGTAGGGAGAAAGTATGCCATCAAATTGTCTTGTAAAAAAAATGATCTCTTCCTTTGAAATGAATTTCATACTGAGATTGATGATGGTCAAGTCTGCTTGTTAAATGTTATCTTTGAAAGCAAAAGTTGCCTTTGAAAATATGGAATACAGCCAATACAATAAGTAGTGAAACCAGAACTAGCAGTTTTAAAATGTATAGAAAGAGCTAAAAGAATTAAAGGGGTATATTTTAGAAACAGGGTAGAAGGAAAGAATTAGCAAATCATACTGCTCAGGAAAAAAACTAATATATCACCCATAGAAAACACAGTTTTAGGAAAAAAGATTAGCAGAAATATATTAAATATCTTAAGGGGTAGTTTTTGTGTCTCTACAGACACCCAGTGTAGAAACATTTCCTCAAAGTACTCAACAAAAACTGAGGTTGGACCTTTGCATACAAACTGAATTTACGACCATAAAATTTAGGTAAAAGTTGAATCTGGCCTTAGAGAGTCAAAATTATATGCCTCAAAAACTTCACTTTCTGTGGTTGGATGCAATATTTATCCTGTATACATTAATTCAACAAAACATTCATTAAGCATGTAGTAAGTGCTGGGCACTGGGCTAGGCTCAGGGATATGAAGAGGGGAAGTGACATACAAAGATGTAATAAAAAAACAAGGTGGCAAGTGCAATATCAGAGACATGCACATGGCATTGAGAGGTAAACTTTATCCAGAATTAGCTACTAATGCATGTGTGGAGGGATGCTCTTTGGAAGACTTTCAGTTATCTCCATAAGTAATAGGATGAGTGGCATAGGATGAGTAGGAGGTGGCCAAGCTGGGAGTTGGGGTCGTGGTGGCAGGGTAAGCAGAAGCAACATGCAGAGGCACAGAGATGAGAAACAACATGCTGATGATGTGAGCTTGGAAGCACAAGCAGCCTGCTATTTTTGGAGCATAAATTGTCAGGCAGAGTCTTATGGAATGCAGTCTTGGTGAGGTACCATGCACAACTTTTGTTGGTGATATGGAGATATGGAAGGGTTTTAAACAAGGGAGAATCCTGCTGAGATTTTTCACTGTGTGAAGGAAATGAAAGAGTGCCAAAGAATCACTTTGGCTGTATTACTGTGGGTAGATTTGAATAGTACTTGTTGGAAGGTGGAGAGATGGCAAGGGCATAAAGAAGACAAAACCAGCAAAAAGGCAAAACTAGCAAGGCTTGGTAAAGGGAGTTGGGGTGGTGAAGGGAGGGTAAAACAGAGCAGGACCCAAAGGTTTAGCTTTGGTGACTGAGTATTTATGCTGCTGCTAACTGAGTTAATGAATACGGGAAAAGGAACGTGTATGTCTTGGTCAGGGTACCACAGGGAACAGGAATCACACTCAGGTTGGGCAATTTGAGGAGGGCTTAATAAATAAATTATTTACACAAAGTTGTGGGCAGGGCATAAAGAAACCATGAGTACTAATGCAGCCCCTTGGAGCTAATTATAATGGGGTGAAGGAAGGAATGCTGTTATCAACCTGAGACCTGAAGGGACCCGCTACTGGAACCTGGAGACACAGGGCTGTGTGGAGAGGGCTGCCTGAAAAGAACTGTGACCTCAATCAAGGGATAGGGAAGCAGGCGTGCTGTTGCAGCCCTGCAGGGAGCTGAAGAAGAGAGATAAACACTGTGAGCTCATTCTAGCCTCTCCCTCTCATCTCCTGCTGTGATTACTCATTGGCCAAACCTAGGCAGGAGAAACAGAGAAAGGAGGCCCACTAATGTAGTTTGTACAGGTTATCCTCTCAGGGCAAGAATGGATATGGAGGGGAAAATGGAAGTTATGCAGCTCAATGTTTGCGAGGAACATAGTGAGTTCAGTTATAAACAGGTGGACTTTGAGTTTTTTAAAGGTTATCTGGGGGCTATGTTGCATAATGTTTTGGGAAAGAATGGGCTTTGGAGGCAGAAATGCCTGTATTTGCATCTGTGATTCACCACTTACTAGATGTGTGAGCATGGACATATTTCTTAACTTCTCTGTGTTTCAATATATTCATCTGGGAAATAGAGGATGGTAATAGTGCCTCCTTCATAGAGCTGCTGTGGATTAGAAATGAGTTGACACACATGGAGTATTCAGTATGGTGCCTGGCACATAGAAAGCACTAAATAAACATCTGCTGTTGTTAGCGATCACCATATGGAAATGGCAAGCTGGCAGGTGAATATATGAATCTGAAGATCAGGGAGGAAGAGAGATTACATTCACATAGTTTTTTTTTTGTTTTTTTTTTTATTATTTTTTTTTTATTCCA
>VBSM01003204.1:41996382-42036436 GCA_008086735.1 Cheirogaleus medius | reverse complement strand
CCCCCTACATTCACATAGTTTTAAGAGAACTTATGATACTGAGTGAGAACACTGAGGGAAAGTATCTAGAGTAGCCCTGTCCAATAGAAATATAATGCAAGTCACATAATGTAATTTTAAAATTTGAAATTTAAAAAAGAAAAAACCCTATGACACTAAAAAACTAAACAGGTGAAATTAATTTTGATAATATATTTTATTTAACACAATATATCAAAAATGTTACAATGTTAACATACATTCAATATTTTAAAAATTGTGGCCAGGCATGGTGGCTTACATCTGTAGTCCCAACACTTTGGGCAGATAAGGTAGGAGGATTCCTTGAGCCCAGGAATTCCAGACCAGCCTGGACAACATAGTGAGACCCCTATCTCTAAAAAAAAAAAAAAAATTAGACAGGCATGGTGGCACATGTCTGTAGTCCTAGCTGTTTGGGAGCTGAGGCAGGAGGGTTGCTTGAACCCAGGAGTTTGAGGCTGCAGTAAGCTATGATTGCGCTACTGCACTCCAGCCTGAGTGACAGAGCAAGACTCTGTCTTTATAAAAAAAATTGAAATATTTTACTTTCTTTTTTATGTTTTGTACTAAATTTTTGAAATTTGGCTTGTATTTTCTATTTAAAGCACATCTCTGTTTGGATTAGTATATTTCACATGTTCAATAGCCACATGTAGCCAGTGGATATTATACTGGACAGTGCTGGTTTAGAGTCAGGAAAGCAAGAAGATTAGGTGAGGTGCCAGAAAAACACCTGTACATGAGGCTCTGGGTCAGGATGAAGAAACTAGAGTAGAAAATGAAAAGTTGTAAGAATGAGAAGAGTGTCACAGACATCCAAGGCATAGAGTTTTTAGTAGAGTTGTAGACAGTCTCAGATGCAGCAGCCAATCTAGTAAGATTAGGTCTACAAAACGCCCACTAAATTTGCAAATAGAAGATTGCTGATGATCTGAGAAGAAATTGTTTTCGTAGTAAAAATGGTGGCCAAAGAATGGATAGGAATAAATTGTCTGGTTGTCCTGGAGGAAGAACTGAGGTCAAGGCAAAATTTTACGATTATTATTATTTTTTTAAGAATGGGAGCGGCTTGAGCATATTTTTATGTTAAGATGAAGGAGTTTCTAGGGCATTCAGATGGATAAAAATGTCAAGGAGGCATTTCAAAATGTATTGAGGAGGAATAGCACACACCAGTACTTAGCTACACCTTCAAGGAAGGACAAGCTCAAAAGTGTCATCCACTCACTCACTGGCTCATTCTCTGTCTACAGTAACATTCTTCCCAACACCACTTCTGTTGCAGTATCCTCCCTACCAGTCTCCTTGCCTCTCATCTAATAGTTTCATTCACCTCCTTGCACCAGAAAGATCATATTGGGTCACAAATATCATTAAAGCCAGAAATTATTTGTCCATTTAACAGACATTTATTGGGGCCAACTTGTATACTCTCTGTTTACTCTTCATCATTCAGTTTCTTCTTTTATTTTTCCATAAGCCTTTTACTTCCACTTTGAAAGCCATGTGCCTCTACAGATGGAGCATGTGCCCTAGACTATTCCAACTCTTTTGACACATATGTTGGTTCCTATGTAACATTGGACCTAGGCTTGCCCACTGGAGCAAATCTTAAATTCTGCATGGAATGTTAGGATAAGGGTGTTCTCTCCCTCTAGATGGTGTGGTATGCAGATGTGAGACCTAGAATTGTTACAGCTGTATTTGCTCTCTGAGGAAATATATCTGAGGATAAAGCAAACACAGAAGGGACAGTACAGCCAAGAGAATCAGAAAAATGAAGCCAGAGCCCAAGTGATAAGAAGAAACTCTGGTTCAAGCCATGCCTAAAGCCTCTAACTGGATATTTTGTTACATGAACCAACAAAATGCCTTTATTTTTTAAACAAGATTGAATTGCATTTTCTATTATTTGCAACCCCCCCCACCCCCAAAAAAAATCTGCTCCCAAGCTTGTGGTGTTCCAGGGTTTATACTAGAACCTTGAGTTCATTTCACTACCTAAAACTCTTTGATGGTTCTCCTTGCCTGTAGACATGTTGATAATTAGTATAATCACATGCAGAACAAAGTCTCAATTCCTTTTCAGGAAGTTTCACGGTCAACAATGTCCTCCATGAAATGGCCTTGCCTATTTGCCAGGCTGCATCCTCTGTGGCATTTTACCTTCTGGTATTAATGAACTATTTGTATGCTCCAAACATGCTCTGGAGGTTTTCAAATATGGCCAAAAAATTATTTGAAACTCCTCCAATTGTGATGTGATGTATATCCTCCTTCTCTTGAATCCTAGTGGGCTTATGACTTCTTTGGCCAAGGGGTTATACAGAAGTAATGTGTAAGTGACTTCCAAAATTAGATCATAAGACGTTGTGCAGCTACTCCAGGTTTTCTTAGAATCCTCAATCTCAAGATTCTTACTCTTGGAGAATTCCGTCTTGGAACCAAAGCTCCATACTATGGAGCTCTTGAGCCACATGGAAAGGCCATGTGTAGCCTCCTCTCCAGAGTTTCAGCTGTGCCCAGCCTTTGAGCCATCCCAACCAAGTGCCAGTCACATGAGTGAAGAAACCTTCAGATGATTCCATTATGCAGACATTTGAGTCACTTAAAGTCATTTCTTGATTTCGAGAGTCTTTCTAGATGAGGCCCAAGACACAAAGCAGAGTCAAGCTGTCCTTGTTCTGCCCTATCTGAATTCCTCTTTCACAGATCCATGAGCATAATAAAATAGTTCTTATTTTTACACTACTAAGTTTGGGGATTCTTTGTTATACAGCAATAGATAATTGGAACAGAATTTGGAATTTTCATTATAATTTGAATTTTGTGACAGGAACACCTTTCCTTAGGTTGCCTAAGCAAATTCTCATCTTAACCTACAAGTCTAGAACAAAACTCTGCCACTTCAGTGAAGTTTTCCTTTAATCCCTTATGTTTTCTTTCTTCTATTTTACCATAAGTACTAGCTTATACATTATCTTAAAGAATTTTAATTGTTTATGGGCTGTGATTGCACGGGAGTATAAACTCCTTATGGATAGAAATCATGTCTTTTGGCTTTTTATTCTCAAGGTCTGGTCATAGTGTCTAGTACATAGTAGGTACCCAATAAGTGCAATAAAATGATATTTTATGCTAGAAATGTTATACAGTTCAAGCATAGCATTGTCAAGAACTGTGAGCTTGCGGCAATTTCATGGATGTTGACAGAAAACCTGAGACCCCTTGATCAGAGACAAAAGAATGTATTAATCATAACAATATTGGTAGCCAGAGTGTCAGCATTTCTTCCCATTCCTCAAGCTCCACTTCCTACAAGTTGAAGCAAATAGGCCAGATGATGCCTGAATATGCAGTGGGTTGCATTACAGGAGAGGAACTGTCAGCCTAGGGAGAATGAATCTTTTATCATGGTCAGTAAACCTGACTTCCCTTTGCTCTAAAGCGAGACATCATTTTATTATGCTGGACAGTAAACAAACCTGCCCTTGGTTCTGGAGGTATAAACATTGTCTCTATCTTCTAAGGTTGTCTGTTATGCAGTCCTTGAAAAGATAGTCTGGAACAAAATGAGTTGTTCTATTGGCAAGATGAGCAGAAATGTAATAGACTCACAAAGAAGTGTCTCCCCCAAAACACAAAAAAAGAGAATAGTTATATTTGTGATTTTTCAAACCACAAATGTCTTCCAAAAGGAGGTGATATTTAAATATCCAAGTAGGTGTTCACCAGGCAAACAGAATTAGTAGGACATTTCATGAAGCTGGAGCAATGAGGAAAAGTATGGAAGGATGGTGACTGGGAACTGAAGATGTTTTGGCATGGATAGGGTATGAGGGAAGGTGGGGTCTAGCATGAGATGGTTGAAGAGGTAGGCTAGATGCAGGTCACAGAATGTCCTCTACCTCAGGCTGAGGAGTGTAGACTTTATGCTGTAGTCAACAGGGAGCCAATGAAGGGTTTTAAGCAACTGAGTCATATGATCAGATCCACATTTTAGAAAGATCTGTTTGGGACAGAAAGGGCATTCTAGGCAGAAGGAACAGCATGGGTAGAATGAGACATTAAGGTGCCCAGTAAATTGAGGTAACCATAGCAGATCTCTGAATATGATGGTCAGTGTAACACTCATCAAGGTGAATATCTATTCAGAGTGACTTAGCAGCTTTCAGTCAGTTACCCGGTGCCAACTGTGAAGCTGGGGCATAACCTGGGGAACTCTAGGGCTACGCCATGTTAAATTAGGCTAAACCAATTTATGTCTAAATAGTGCATAATGAAAGAAGAGACTTGGGTTGGCAATTAGGTTTCCTCTTAACTGGCACCTTTGATTGATGTGATGGGCCATCTGGAACATGGTGTTAAGGATTTTCAGCCCAATTCTGGGAGTGTTGGGAAAGAGGAAAATTGTTTTTTAGTTTTGTCTGTTACAGGCAAAGAATGGTGAGTAACAATACACTTGCTGATAATAGCTAGGGAATAAGGTTTAGTCAAAGCTGATTATTCAGAAATAAAAACCTAAACAAGGGCTAAGACCTGTGGCAGGAGTAGTTAGATAGCTATGAGATGGTTATGAGGATAAGTGAGATGGCAGGAGGGCACAAATGAGATGGAAACAGTGATGATTAGAGTTTTAAAGCAAAGCTATATCCCTAAAGTATAAGAGAAATGAAGCAACAGCCAGGTTGGGGATAGAGATGCTATCAGGTCATACCAAAAGGATGAGTTGTCAATGAAAGATATTTTTTAAAAAATGAGGTGACTTGGAGTATCTTGCCCTAGTACTAGCAATTTGATTCTGGCAGTTGATAGTAATAGAGATAAAAGTGATACATGACAAGGATGTCATAGTCAGCACCCAAGGAGGCAAAGAGTGGGTTTTCTTTGGCTCAAGGTTATCAACTTTTTCTGAAGAGTAAGCACTGTTATAATGTGAGATTTCTGTATTGTTTGACAATTCTGTTATGGGGGATAACAAAAACAAATGAAATGAATGAAACTCATAAAGTGTGTTAAGTACAGATACTTAGTGACTTGTAAAACAGATAAAATTAATTAGATGTTAAGTATAAATTGTGAGTTAACTGTAACACGTGTTAAAGATTGATAGAATAATTGGAATATGTAATAAAAAGGACCAATAAGTGTTATTTATAGATATTAATATAAAGAGATAGAAGGATCAACAGGCACAATATGTTCATGCTATGCTAAATAGACATGAGGCACATGAAGCACTCAATAGTCAAGACTGAGCAGTCAGTATTAAGGAACTCACTATTAGATTCACCATCCATTGGTGACATCATTCTGACCTTATGTCATTACCTCTGCCCAAAACAACCTGTTCATCAGGCTAGTTGGTATGCTATATCCTTTTCCTTGCATCTCTCAAACATGTATTGGTTCGAGTCACCTTATATCTTCTGAGCCCCTTGGCTTGAACCTCATTCTTGCCCTTCACACTGCATCATCAGTGGAGAAGGCTGATGTAGCAGAGAGTTAAGACATATGAACAGCATAACCAAGAATGCATGTAATGTGATCCTTCCATACTGTTTGCACCCTATGCTTTCAAAACTAATGGACAGATCATCCAGACAGAAAATCAATAAGAAAACATCAGACTTAAAATACACTTTAGATCAAATGGACCTAACATACATATACAGAACATTCCATTCCAATAGCAGCAAAATACACATTTTCTCAAACATATATTCTCCAGGATAGATCATGTTAGACTACAAAACAAGTCTCAATAAATTGGTTAGGTGTGATGGCTCACGCCTGTAATCCTAGCACTCTGGGAGGTTGAGGCGGGAGGATTGCTTGAAGTCAGGAGTTCAAGATCAGCCTGAGCAAGAGCAAGATCCCCATCTCTACTAAAAATAGAAAAAATTAGCGAGGTGTAGTGTTGTGTGCCTGTAGTCCCAGCTACTCAGGAAACTGAGGCAGGAGTATCGTTCAAGCCCAGGAGTTTAAGGTTGCAGTGAGCTACGATGCCATTGTATTCAAGCAGTGGCAACGAAGTGAGACTCTGTCTCAAAACAAACAAAAAAGTGTCAACAAATTAAAGAAGATTGAAATATTTCAAGTATCTTTTCCCACCATGATAGTATGAAACTAGAAATCAATAATAGGAGGTATTTTGGAAAATTCAAAAAATACATAGAAATTAAGCAAAATGTGCATGAACAATGGGTTAAAGAAGAAATTTAAAGGGAAATTAAAAATATCTGAGACAAAAATGTAAACACAATATACCAAAACTTAGGAGATGTCGTAAAAGTAGTGCTAAGAGGGGAGTTTATAGCAATAAATGTCTATACCACAAAAGAAGAAAAATGTCAAATAACCTAACATTATATCTGAAGGAACTAGAAAAAAAGATACACTAAGCCAAAGTTAGTAGAAGGAAATAATAAAGATCAAAGCAGAAATAAATGAAATAGAGACTAGAAAGACAATAGAAAAGGTCAACAAAACTAAGAGCTGTTTTTTTGAAAAGATAAACAAAATTGACAAGCCTTTAGCTAGACTAAGAAAAAAAAAAGAGAAGGCTCAAATAAATAAAAACAGAATGAACAGGAGACATTACAACTTATACCAGAGAAATATAAAGGATCGTGAAAGACTACAGTGGTCCCACCTTGTTCTTAGGAGATATGTTCCAAGACTCCCAGTGGATACCTGAAACCTCAGATAGTATCAAGTCCTATACAAACTCTCTTTTTTTCTGTTCATGTATACCTATGATAAAGTTTAATTTATAAATTAGGTTCAGCAAGAGATTAACAAAATAGCTAATAATAGAACAATTATGACAATATGTTGTAATAAAAGTTATGTTAATGTGGTCTTGATCTCACTCCATCTCTCTCAAAATATATTATTGTACTACACTCGCCTATTTTCTGACTGTGGCTGATCGTGAGTAACTGAAACCTTAGAAAGCAAAACCACAGATAAAGGGGGACTACTGTAAGATGAACAATTATATACCAACAAATTGGATAACCTGGAAGAAGAGGATCAATTCCTAGACACTTACAACTTACCAAGACTGAGTCATAAAGAAATAGAAAATCTAAACAGACCAATAACAAGTAAGGAGATTGAATCAGTACTAAAAAGTCTACCAAACATTTAAAAAAGAACTAATACTAAACTTTCTCAAACTCTCCTAAAAATTTAAGAAGAAAGGCACCTCCAAACTCATTTTATGAGTTCAGCATCGCCCTTATACCAAAGCCAGACAAGGGCACTACAAGAAAAGAAAATTGCAGGCAATATCCCTGATAAACATATATGCAAAAATCCTCAACAAAGTACTAGCAAACTAATTTTACAACACATTAGTAGAATCATTCACCATAATCAAGTGGGATTTATTCCAGGGATGCAAGGATGGTTGAACACACGCAAATCTATAAATGTGATAACACCACATTAAAGAATGAAAGACAAAAACCATATGACCATCTCAATAGATGTAGAGACAGCATTTGACAAAATTCAACATTCTTTCATGATAAAAACTCTCAACAAATTAGGTATAGAAGGAATGTACCTCAACACAAGAAAACCTATATATAATAAACTCACAGCTAACATCATTCTCAGTTGTAAAAAGTTCAAAGTTTTTCCTCTAAGAGCAGGAAGAAGATAAGGATGCCTACTCCATTAATTCTATTCAACACAGTACTGAAAGTGCTAGTCAGAGAAATTAGGTAAGTGAAAGAAGTAAAAGGCATCCAAGTTAGAAAGGCAGAAATTAAATTGTCTCTGTTTGCAGAAGACATAATCATACATAGAAAGAATCCTAAAGACTCCACCAAAAATCTGTAAGAACTAATAAACAAATGCAGCAAAATTTCAGGATACAAAATTAACATACAAAAATCAGTACTTTTTTATACACTAACAATGAACTATCTGAAAAAAATAAAACAATTCTATTTATAATAGCTATAAAAATATTTATGAATAAATTTAAATACAGAGGTAAAAGACTTATAACTGAAAACTATAAAACATTGATGAAAGGAATTGAAGGAGATGCAATAAATGAAAGTATCTCATGTTCATGGATTATAAGAATAATATAATTAAAATTTCCATACTCTCAAAGCAATCTACAGATTCAGTATAATCCCTATCAAAATTCTAATGACATTTTTTTCCCAGAAATAGAAAAAACAATTCTATAATTTGTATGGAATCACAAAAGAATCTGAATCACACTACGTGACTTCAAAATATACTACAATGCTACAGTAATCAAAACAGCATGAAAGTGGCTTAAGAACAGACACATAGACCTATGGAACAGAATGCATAGCTCAGAAATAAATCCACACATTTGTGGACAATTTATTTTTGACAAAGATGTCAAGAACACCCAATAGAGAATAGACAGTCTTTTCAATAAAGGATGTTGGAAAACAAAATATCCACATGCAGAAAAATGAAATTAGACCCTTAACTCACATCCAAAAATAAACTCCAAATGGATTAAAGACTTACATGTAAGACCTGAAACTGCAAAACTACTAGAAGAAAATGTAGGGGAAAAGCTCCATGACATTGGTCTTGGCAATGATTTTGTGAATATGACTCCAAAAACTCAGTCAATAAAAGCAAAAATAGAAAAATGGGATTGCATCAAACTAAAAAGATTCTGCATAGCAATCTTTTGAAACAATCAAGAATGAAGAGACAACAGGAGAAATATTTACAAATATTTACAGAACAGGAGAAATATTTACAAAACATACACCTGATAAGGGGTTACTATCTGAAATATGAAAGTAACTCAAATAACTCAATAGTAAGAAAACAATAATGAGGTTAAAAAATGCCCAAAGGCCCTGAATAGATTTTTCTCAAAAAATATTTACAAATGGCCAACAGGTATGTGAAAAAATGCTCAACATCAGAGAAATGCAAATTAAACTTTTCAAACATGTGGAATCAATCTTAATGCCCATTAATTGATGAGTGGATAAAGAAAATGTGAGATATGTATATGTATATATATATTTACTTACACACAAACACACACACACATCATGGAGTACTACTCAGCCATAAAAAGGGACAAAATAATGTCATTTACGGCAACTTAGATGGAACTGGAGAATATTAGCCTGAGTGAATTACCTCAGGAATGGAAAAACAAATACCAAATGTTCTCACTAATAAGTGGAAACTAAATGATGGTCATAAAATGGTGCAAAGGACATCAGAAACTAAGAAGGGGGGGTGGGGCATGAAGGATAAAAATTTATGTTTTGGGTACAATGTGTACTATTCTAGTGACAGGCACTCTAAAGCCCTGACTTCAGCATTATACAATTCATCCATGTAACAAGAACACTTGCATCCCTTAATATTTTCAAACAAAAATTATTTTTAAAAAGCCACAATGAGGGAGGAAGTGTAGAGATACCTAATGTGTACCATGCACGCCACCTGGGGATTGGACTCGCTTGAAGCTCTGGCATGTGGGGAGGAGGGGTGGTAGGGGCAATGTATGTAACCCTAACAATATTTGTACCCCCATTACATGATGAAATAAAAAAATTAAAAAAAAAAGCCACAATGAGATATCACCTCACACCTGTCAGTATGGCTGTTATCAGAAAGACATGATAACAAGTGTTGGCAAGAATGTGAAGAAAAGAGAACTCTTGCACACTGTTGATGGAAATGCAAATTAGTAGAGCCATTGTGGAAAACAGTATATAGGTTCCTCAAAAAATTAAAAATACAATATGATACAGCAATCCAACTATTGGGTATATAACCAAATGAAATGAAATTAGTATGTTGAAGAGAGATCTGTATTCACACGTTCATGCAGCATTATTCACAATAGCCAAGGTAGGGAATCAACCTAAGTGTGCATCAATGGATGAATGGATAAAAAAATGTGATATGTGTACACAATGGAATACTATTCAGCCTTAAAAAAAGAAGAAAAATCATGTCATTTGTCACAATATGGATGAACCTGGAGGAAATAAGCTAGGCACAGAAAGACAAATACATTTAAATATGGAATGTAAATGAGTCAAACTCATAGAAGCAGAGACTAAAATGATGAATACTGGAAGCTGGGTGTAGGAAGGATGTTGGGGAGATGTTGGTCAAGGATACAAAATTTTACTTAGGAGGAATGAATCAAGAGATCTATTTTACAGCATGGTGATTATAGTTAATAACAATATATTGTATTCTTGAAAATTGCTAAGAGTAGATTTTGTGTTCTCACTACAAAAAATGATAAGTTTGGGAGGTGATGCATATGTTAATTAGTTCAATTTAACCATTCCACAATCTGTACATATTTTAAAACATCATATTGTACATGATAAATATATATAATTATTATCTGTTAATATGAAAGAATTAATTTTAAAATGTTTAATATGTCACTCCATTTTCTTTGGGCTGCACAGTATCTGACAAGAAATGTGCTATACTTTAATTCTTATGTAATATTTTTTCCCTCTTACTGCCTTCAAGATTTGCCGTTTATCTCTGGTTATTAGCAGTTTGAATATGATGTGTATGTGCATGTGTGTGCGCATATTGTATTTATCAAATTTGATGTTCTCTGGGATTCATGGATCTGTGGCTTGGTGTCTTTCATTAATTTTTGGAAAATTCCAAGCCATTATATTTTCAAATATTTCTTCTGCTCTATTCACTCCATATTTTCCTACTGAGATACCCATTAGACATATGTTACACAGTTTGATATTGTTCCACGGCTCTTAGATGGTCTATTCTATGTTGTTAAGATTTTTTCTCTTTATATTTCAATTTGTGTAATTTTTATTTCCCTATCTTCAAGTTCACTGATTCTTTTATTGGCTGCGTCAAGCCTGTCAATGAGCCTGTCAACATCATTCTTCATGCCTTTTACTGGGTTTTTTATTACTAGCATTTCATGTGATTGTTTTTTATGGTTTCCATCCCTATGCTGAAATTTCCCATCTGTTTGTGCATGTTGTAAGCCTTTTATACTAGAACTTTTAACATATTAATTGTAGTTATTTTATAAATTCTTTGTATGACAGTTACAACATCTGGGTCATATCTGCATTTACTGATTGCTTTATCTCTTAACAGAGTGGATTTTTTGCTTCCTTCTTTGTAGTGAGTTTTGACTGAAAGCTGGACATCTTGTGTAGTACAGTAGTATACTGAAAGTGGACATGCCTCTTCTTTTGCTAGCTTTTTTAGTGTGGGGTGTTGAATCAATTAATCAGGAGTTGAGCTGGGTTTGTGTTTTATTGTTGCTATATTTACTTTCATTACATATTTCAAATTATTCTAGTTTACCTTATATTTAGGGTATTGGCTGGTTTGTCAGAGAGTTTTTCTTAATGTCTGCTCTACTCTAAGTTTTAGGTCTTTCCCTTTGTGCCTGCCCATCAGAGAGGGGACTCTCTCCATGTGCCTGTCATTCCCTCAGCAGTAGACTGCTCTTGCTCCTTGTTCAGAGCTTGCTAACCTGTGGTGGGGGTTGGGGATCTGGGTTCTTGGCTTCAGTCTCAGTCTTAGGGGCTGTGTTTCTGGATCATAGGGGTGGGGCCTTCTGAATGCTTTTCCTCCTCCTGCAGGGGCAGAGGAGCTCTAAAGGACCAAAACATTTTCAATCCCTCCCCTAAGAATAGAAGGTTTGTGGTGTTTTTTTCAGTTCCCTCCAGCTGCATGGGTGCTCTAATGATGACATGGTTTTATTATTCTTCCCCCAGTGGTTTCATGATTCTTTTTCTCAGAGGAGAAAGGACTATGCTGGACTTTGTGCCTTTCCAGAAGTGGCTGCTATTTCCCTCCCCTAGGCCTGCACTTTCTCTGCCTTTCCTGCCTCCAATCTTTCTTATGGATACTGAGTAAGATCCTTGGAGAAAAGCCAACAAGTGTGTGCAAATTCCTCTTCTGTCTATGGTGCCTAGAGGTTATATCATTCTATGCCAGTCCACATTTAGCCTTTAGCAGTCCAGTAAAAATTGTTAGCTAGAGGAAAAGTCTTCTAACCAGCTTGTATGGCATCCCATTACTGCCTCAGGTAAACATGTGCTTATGGCCCATCTTTCCTTGGAGGTACCTGTCTTTCATTAGGTTTTGGGTTAGTTGTTTGTCCTACAAACTTGACTCTGAAGTATTCAAGAAGTGATTTTGTAGGTTAACACATTTTTTTCTGATTATAAACTTGGGAGCAATGCTCTTTCCAGTTCTCTGTATCCTAAGTGGAAACTTGCACCCTCCCCTAAGAATATTAACCTACCCCATCACTTTCCCCTTGCAGAAGCATTGCGTATTTTAAATTAATTTAATAAAATATGGATTCAAACATCTTAATTTGATCTGTGAGTCTCTCTTTTCCCTAACATCAGCTAGAGTTTGCCTGTAAATACTTCTCTGCTACCATTGGATTAATGTAATTTTCCACACAGCCATTATTTGCTTGGTGGGGACAAAGCTCCTCCTGATAAAATTATTTCCTGAGAGCATGAGTTCTGCACTGGGGCCTTTTACTCATGATTTTATAGATGTATTGAAGAGCAACAATACTTTCACACACAAACAATTTGTTATTAAGGCAATATGTAACACACATATACAAACATGCATAACAATGAATAACATTTTTAAAGTTATGATAAGCCATACCTCTTTCCCTAGTTTTCTGGCCCCAATTTCTTGAAATTAGAGAGCCTCAAGGCTCTTTCATTAATTTTGGAAAATTCTCAGCCATTATATCAAATATTTCGTCTGCTCTATTCACTCCATATATCCTATTGGGATTCCCATTAGAAGTATGTTACATAATTTGATATTGATCCACAGCTCTCGGATGGTCTATTCTATTTCTTTAAAAATTTTTTTTCTCTTTATATTTCAATTTATGTAATTTTTATTTCCCTGTCTTCCAGTTCACTGATTCCTTAAAGGACCTCAAGATTATTTTTGTCCAAGGTCCTTTTTTCATGATGAGGAAACTAAGATCCAAATTGGTGGAGTGACATGTCTAAGGTCACAGAGCATTTATGTCTGGAATCTGCCCTCTGTTCCTGATCCCTGGGACTTGGGTATTTATGAAATAGTCTTAAAACTAAGACATTAACTCTGGTGAGAAAAAGGCAAAACATAAAGCTTGTATTCCCCCTAAGAACTATAACAAGACAAAGATACTCACTGTGACCACTTCTGTTTACATAGTACTGGAAGTCCTAGCTAGAGTATTCAGGCCAGAGAAAGAATAAAGGGCATCCAAATCAGGAAAAAGGGGGTCAAACTATCCTTGTTTGCTGAAGATATCATCTTATACCAAGAAAACCCTAAAAACTCCACCAAAAGACTCCTATAATTGATAAATAAATTTAGTAAAGTTTCAAGTTACCAAATTAATGTACACAAATCAATAGCATTTCTATATACTAATGACAGTCAAGCTGAGAGTCAAATCAAGAATTCAATATCATTTATAGTAGCTACAAAGAAAATATTATAAAATACCTAAGAATATACTTAACCAAGGAGGTGAAAGATCTCTACAAGGAGAACTACAAAATACTGATGAAAGAAATCATAGATGACACAAACAAATGGGAAAACATCCAATGCTCATGGACTGCAATAATCAACATTGTTAAACATCCATACTGCCCAAAGTCATTTGTACAATTTAGCACAATTTAGCACAATTTGCACAAATTGTGATTTAGCACAATTCTGGTCAAAATCCCAATGTCATTTCTCACAGATCTAGAAGAAATAATCCTTAAGTGCATATGGAACCAAAAAAGACCCTGAATCCTAAGCAAAAAGAACAAATCTGAAGGTATCACATTACCTGACTTCAAATTATATGACAGGGCTATAATAACCAAAATAGCATGCTACTGGCATAAAGGTAGAGAGACATAGACCAATGGATAAGAATAGAGAACCTAGAAATAAAGCCATATAGCTACAACCAACTGATTTTTGCAAAGCAGACAAAAAACATACACTGGGGAAAGGATGCTCTATTCAAGAAATGGTGCTGGGAAAACTATATAATCACATGCAGAAGAATGAAACTGCATACCTATCTCTCACCATATACAAAAATTAACTCAAGATGGATTAAAGACTTAAATGTAAGACCTGAAACCATAAAAATTCTAGAGGAAAATGTATGAAAAACTCTTCTAGACATTGGCCTAGGCAAAGAATTTATGAGTAAGACCCCAAAAGCAAATACAGCAACAACAAAAATAAATAAATGGGACTTAACTAACCTAAAAGTTTCTGCACAGCAAAGGAAATAATCAGAGTAAATAGACAACCTACAGAATGGGAGAAAATATTTGCAAACTATACATCCGATAAGGGCTAATATCCAGAATCTACAAAGAACTCAAATAAATCACCAAGAAAAAAACAAATAACCCTATCAAAAAGTGGGCAAAAGACATGAACCAGCTCTTGGCCAAAAGAAGATAAACAAATGGCCAAGAAACATATGAAAAAATAGCTCAACATCACTAATTATCAGGGAAATGCAAATTAAAACAACAATATGATACCACTTTACCCCTGTCAGAATTGCAATTATTAAAAAGTCAAAGAACAATAGATGTTGGCACGGTTGTGGTGAAAAGGGAACATATATACACTGTTGGTGGGAATGTAAACTTGTACAACCACTATGGAAAGAAATATGGAGGTTCCTCAAAGAACTAAAAAGTAAACCTCCCATTCAATCCAACAATCCTGCTACTGGGTATCTACCCAAAGGAAAAGAAGTCCATCAAAAGGACACCTACACCAGCGTGTTCATTGCAGCACAATTCACAACTGCAAAGATATGAAATCAACAGGCACCACATGTTCTCGCTTATAAGTGGGTACTAAACGAAGGGTATATATGGTCATAAATAGCTGCAATGGACATAGGAAACTAAGAAGAAGGGGGAGAGGTTGGGAGTGGGGAGGGATAAAAATGTCCCTATCGAATACAATGTACACTATTTTGGTGACAGGTACACTGAAAACCCTTCAGCATGAAAACTTCAGCATGATACAATTCATCCACTTAACAAAAAACACTTGTACCCAGTAAATTTTTGGAAAAAAACCCCCAGAACCCCGTCTTGTTCTTCATAAGTATATGAGTCAATTTTCATTTGGCTACAGGTTACAAGAAACTTGACTAACCCCATTGTCAGAATGTATTACCTCATAAAACAAGAAGTCCACAGTGGGTGGATGGCTCCAAGTATAACTGGTTGACAATGTCATGTTATGTGTCTCCCTCATCTCTACCTTCCTCATATGTTGGCTGTTTGTCCTTGAGCTTATTGCAAATGTTTGCAAGGTGGATACTACAGCTTAAGATGCTACATCCTCATATAACCTTATTCAAGGCAGTAAGAAGAGGCCTTTCTTCTCCTTGCCTTTCTCTTTTCATGAAGAAGTAAAATTGTTATTGGGAGTCCCAACATCAAATTTTTTCTTATATCTCAAAGACCAGAATGGGGTCACATGTGCATCCATGAACTAATCATTAGCAAAGACTATGTAATTACTATGCTTGGCTTAGAGTCTAAATTTAAACTCGATATAGATCAACCATGATCTATTCCTTGGGGCCAGCAGAAGAGCCCATCTCCCCAGTGCATGTTGCTTCCTTGGGTTTCTGTACTAATGACAAAGATAGGAATAGCTGTCGGTTACAGCCAATAGTGCCTGACTCAATGAAGTTCAATGAATGGTGTTTTGCTGCATTAAAAATAACCACAATGAAATTAAGGGGAAATAATCAGATTTATGAAAAAGTAATAATTATTCCATTAAATTTATGAAATATTTCTAACTAATCAGCATAGTCCCAGAAACTAGACCAGGGTTCCTCACATTGAATATAATGAGGAAAAAAAATGAGGTGATAATTAAAGTTAAGATTTTTATTTATGATGTAACTGCATTATCTAACATGCCTATCATGGTTTCAAATAAATCCTAGGAAAAAATGAGAAGGTAAATTTAAGATGAAAGGATTGCTACTATTTTTAATATCGAGAGGTCTTTATTCCTCAGATATTAGCTTAATAAAGATTGTCAAGGAAGATTCTCATTAATTCTATATGTGTTTATTCTTACAACTTCAAGTAAAAGTAAGACTTGAGTAGAATTATTAAAACACAGCTGGAGAGAAAGGGAAATAAAGATGCCACATGCAAAGGTACAGAAATGGTGGAGGAATTGCTCTGTTTTTAATCCCCCTTTTTCCCATTGGGCTACCTTTTTCAGGACTTAAAATATAGGTTATATTTTTATCACATCTAGGTTTAATTCTGGTCCCTCTATTTACTCTGTATGACCTTGAGCACATGCCCCCAGTCAGAATAGGAGCTTCCTCCTGTACATTTCCATAAGTACCTGACTTATACGTCCATTAGCATCACTTTTAATATTGGTGACACATGTAATTATCCAACTATATATTCACATCTCCATCATTAAGTTGATTTCTAAAGGAAATTAACAAAAATTAGTTCAAAATGGATCAAAGACATAAATGTAAGAGCTCGAACTATAAAACTCTCAGAAGAAAACTTATACATAAACCTTTGTAACCTAGATTTAGGCAATGGTTTCTTGTATATGATGCCAAAAGCACAGTGACAAGTTTTTAAAAAAATAGAAAAATGAACTTAATCAAAATCAAAATCCTCTCATGCTTCAAAGGACACAATCAAAAAAGTGAAAAGACAAACCACAGAGTAGGAGAAAGTATTTGTAAATCATATATCAGATAAAGGACTTGAATCCAGAATACATAAAGAACTCTGGCGACTCAACAATTAAAACACAA
The DNA here is from genome assembly GCA_008086735.1 of Cheirogaleus medius. Lineage (NCBI taxonomy): Eukaryota > Metazoa > Chordata > Mammalia > Primates > Cheirogaleidae > Cheirogaleus > Cheirogaleus medius. Next base: position 42,019,530 of record VBSM01003204.1, on the reverse strand, counting down.
ACAACCCAATTTAAAAATGGGCAAAGGATGGACATTTCTTTAAAGAAGGTATGCAAATGGCCAATAAGCACATGAAATGATATTCAACATTATTAATCATTAGAGAAATGCAAATCAAAACACAAAGAGAGACCATTTCACACCCATAGAATGGCTGTGATTAAAAAGACAGACAATAAAAATGTTGGTGAAGATGTAGAGAAATTAGAACACTCATGCATTGCTAGTAGGCTTGTAAAATGGTGAGTCCACTTTGGAAAACATTTTTGCTGTTCCTCAAAATGTTAAGCATAGATTTACCATAAGACAGTCATTCTACTCCTACTCCATTCTACTCTATACCCAAGAGAACTGAAACTAAGTCCATTAAAAAATTGTACATGAATGTTCATAGGAGCATTATTCACAATAGTCCTAAAATGAATGCAACTCAAATGTCCATCAATTAATGAATGGATAAACAAAATGTTGTAAGTTCATAAAATGGAATATTATTCAGCAATTAAAAGGAATAAGGCACTAACATATGCTACAACATGGATGAACCTTGAGAACACTATGCTAAGTGAAAGAAGCCAGTCACAAAAGGCCACATATGGTATGATACCATTTATATGAATTATCCAAATACATATAGACGCAAACTAAATTACTGGTTGCCAAGGGCTGGAGGGATGAGAAAATGGGGTATGACTGCTAATGGATATAAGGTTTTTTTATGATATGATGAAAATGTTCTGGAATTAGATATTGATGATGTTTACACAATTCTGTAATAATACTAAAAGCCACTGAATTGTCACTTTTAAAGGCTGAATTTCATTATATTGAATTATATCTCAATAAAGCTGTTAGTTAAAAAAAAACCAAAAAAACCATTAAGCCAAGATTTCCTTTCACCCCTGTGGCACTAGAATTTGTACTTCCTTAAGACTACCTCTGAAGCGGCATTGGTGCACTAGACCTTACCTCACTCGCCCACTTGCCTACTTCCCCAGGCTTGCTTCTGAGATTCCTATATACTTTATTGACAGGCTGAATCAGAATAGATTAATACAATTTTATTTTGTCATTCAGCTACAGTATTTTCAGATTCCTGAATGAAATGCACACTATTAAGCTACAGCAATATATTTCAATCGATATCTAAGCATTTTAATATATTGATTACATTTGTGAATTTTTTTTAACAATCAAGATCACTAGATCAGGTATCTGGAATAATCAAGAGATTGACATGTAATAGTGTTTGCATAAAAACTTAACCTATTTTTTAAAATTTTATTTTGATCATTAAAATTCTCTGCACACTGCTACTTCACTACCATTCCCCCAAAGAAGTTTCTCTTTCACGAAGCATAGTATTAAATGGTGAAAGGATACTTGTCCATATATGAAAGTCTTTCTTCAAGTTGATTTTAAAAATGAAATCTTAAATTTTCCGTATTTCCCCAAACAATGTTCCCACCGGGAGACTTGGGGGCAAAGTATAATTATCTGGAATTCATTCTCAACATGTTCCTGAAACCTCTATCCCACTGTTCAGCAACCCTTATTGCAACAACAGAGAATATAATCTCACAATTTTTCTACTGAACAAATACAATTTGAGTCTGAAATGAATGACACTGCACATCATCAGGTATATGTGAGAAGGCTGTAACCTAAACAGTGAACCTGCTTATAGCGTACACTAGACTCCTAATTTCTGTTTTGGTCTTCTGAGGCCTCTTACAAAATCCCTTTCTACATTAAAAACACTAACCACACTCTTCACTTCAGACTGCAAAACAGTGGAGAATAAAAATTCTGCTTGGATATCATGTCTTCACCATATACAGCAGCCACGTACGATGATGGTCAGTAATGACTGAAATATGGCACTAAATACAATCCCCTCCATGTGAATTGAATTAATTGATTTATTAGGTGCAAAATAGCCAGGTGGGTTTAAGCTAATTAAGAATTTGATTGCTAATTGCCAACAAGGGGCAATTTTAAAAATTAGTAAGTTAACTAAGGGATATACTTGTAGCACATACAAAGTGCAGGCTTGTCTCCTCCAGCAAGGAAAGCAATATAGAGTTTGAGGAATAGTAAATCAGCCTATTCTTTCTGGGACCCATGAATGTTTCCGATAGTGTCACCTCCTCTTAGGAGACACCCATAGAAGAATCAAGCAGGACAAAAATCAATCAATCAATCCATCAATCAATAAAGAAAATAACATTAAATTAAGAAAAAGTCACAAAAAAGACGAATTGTGAAATAACAACAAACCAGGATGACCTGCTCTACTAAAAGAAAGATAGGGAATAATATAAGATTCCATTATATATTTCTACATCCATCCATTTATCCTTCCTATACATTCATCCAGCCACCTATCTACCTAATAATTTATTCAAAGTTTGCTAAATACTTTATGTATACTTTTATATTCTGCTTCTTTACTTGATACTCTATCTTAAGGAGGTCAACATGTTAATAAAAACACACCAATATCATTTTTTTCAAATGTACATTTAGCACTCACTATGAGCTATGCAATATGCTAAACATTTCACATGGATAATTACCTTTAATCCTAGCAAAAACCTATAGATGAAGAAACTGAAGCTTAGACACACTAAGTAATTTGTCCAAGGACATGAACCTGGTAAGTGATAGAACCAGAATCAAACACAAGCAGTCTGTCTCCAGTGCTCTTGGGCTTCATCATTTCCCTACACTGGCTTTCCAAAAATCTTTTTAATGGCTATATCATATTTCAATGTTTGATGTACTAAAATTTATTTAAATAAATATTCCTATATTTTTAGACATCTAAGTTGCTTCCTTTTTTTTTACTGTTAAGTATATTTTGATGTAGTGAGTATAAATGTACATCTTTGTTTACTTCTCTGATTATTTCTTGGCAATTTGTTTATCTCCTTTGTATAAATGTGTATTTAGATGTTTTGCCCATTTGAAAATTGGGTTTTTGTCTTTTTAATATCGAATTATAAAAGTTCTTTGTGTATTCTAGACACAGTTCCTTATCAGATATATGTTTTGCAAATATTTTCTCCTACTCTATGGGTTTTCTTCTCACTTTCTTGATAATGTCCCTTGAATCGCTTCCAAGATTTTTATTGTTTTGGGTCTTACTTGTATGACTTTGATCCATTTTGAGTTAATTTTTGCATATGTGTGAGGTTGGGGGTCAAATTCATTTTTTCACATGTAAACATCCAATTGTCCCAGTATCACTTACTGAAAAGACTATTCTTTCCCTATTGAACAGTCTTGGAGCCCTTGTCTAAAATCAATTGACCATAGATTCATGGGTTTATTTATGGACTCTCCATTATTAATGTTGATTTATATGTGCATTATCCTTATGCCAGTACCACGCTATCTTGATTATTTTTGCTTTGTAGTAAATTTTAAAATCAGAAAATTTGAATCCTTCAACTTTTCTTGTCTTTCAATATTGTTTTGGCTAATCTGAGTCTATTGCATTTCTGATGAATTTCAGGATCAGCTTGTCAGTTAATACAAAAAAGTCAGCTGGTATTTTGGTAGGTATTGTTTTAGATCTGTAGATCAACTTGGGGAGTGTTGCCATCTTAACAATATTAAGTCTTATAATCCATGAACATGTACTGTTTTTCTTTTTAGTAGGTCATCTTTAATTTCTTCCAACAATATTTTGTCATTTTCAGAATATAAGCTTTGTAATTCTTTGGTGAAATTTATTTCTAAGTATTTTATTCTTTTTGATGCTAATATAAATGGAACTATTTTCTTAATTTCACTTTTGGATTGTACATTGTAAGTGTATATCAATATACACTTGTCTTTTGTATACTGATATTGCCTCTTGCAACCCTGCTGAAGTCTTTTATTAGTTCTATTAATAGTAGTTTTTTAGTGAATTTTTAATGATTTTATATATATGTCATTTGCAAATAGAGACACTTTTAATTCTTCCTTTCTAATGTGCATGACTTTTATTTCATTTTCTTATGCAATACCCTGGCTAGAACTTCCATTACAGTGTTAAAGTGGCAAAAGTGGACATCCTTGCTTTTTCTTGATGTTAGGGGGGAAAAAATCCAGTCTTTCACCATGAAGCATGGTGTAAGTTGTGAGTTTTTCGTGGATGTCCTTTATCAGGTTAAGTTCCCATTTCTTCCTAGTTTGTTGAGTGTTTTTATCATGAAAGGGTGCTGAAGTTTGTCAAATATTTTTATTTTTAGTGAGATGATCACATAGGTTTGTTTTTATTCTGTTGATATATTATATTAATTGATTTTCAAATATTAAACTAACCTTGTATTCCTGATATAAATCCCACTAGATCATGGTGTATAATTCTTTTTGTATGTTGCTGGCCTCAATTTGCTAGTATTTTGTTGAGGATTTTTTATCTATTAATATATTCATAAAATATTTTGATCTGTCGTTTCCATTTTCTATAAAATCTTTCTCTGGTTTTGGTATGAGGGTGATACTGGCCTTATAGAATGAGTTGGAAAATATTCCCTCCTCTTCTAATTTTGAAAGAGTTCATAAATAATTGGCATTTTTTTAACTGGTAGAATTCACCTGTGAAGCCATGTGATTATTTCTTTAGATTAGATATCTGGAAGCAGAATCAAGGATGTAAACACTCACAAAACTCTTTATACAGATTGCTAAATTGCTTTCCTGAGGGGGAAGAAGATGCCAGTTCATACTTCCACTAGCAGTACATGAGCTATCACATAGTTTGGCTCACAGTAGGCTCTCAATAAACACATGTTGAATTGAATTTTCTTAATGACTGGTTCTTTCTAATCCTGAAAAACAACACTCACTAGTATATCAATCAAATAATTTTTCTCAGTACTAGTACTTTTTAAAGAAACATTGTGTCTCTTGCTTATAGTAATTAAAATTTTATGGGTTTGCTATATTGATTTCAAGTCAATCTCAACCACAATCTTATATTCTCCAGGCACAGCATATTTTAAAGTTCAATGAGTAATAATAGCCTATGCCTGCCTAATATTTTTATACTTTAGAGAGTCTTTTCACCTATAGTAAACATTTCTTAGGGAGGAAGTACAGGAAACTTCTATATGATATGCTAAATATGAATCTGGTTACAAGCTAGCTCAGTTCATCGTGTTGTTGTCATTAACAAAAAGTGATAAAGGATTTGTAGCTTTAATCATTATAAATATTAATGAAAATACTCTGCAGATTCTTGTATCACTGTTGTCATATATAAAAGATTTCATATTTTCATCCCAACCCTTCACAAGTATTCTGAATTCATTTTCCATATGGATGAATTTATGCATCTACACCTATTTAATTTTAATCTTGATTGTACACTAAGAATTTGCTGATGAACTGAGACTCCTGAAATCAATGTTAAATGTGGGCCTTAACTATAGAATGTAGCAAATCTGAGCTATGTGTCTTTTCCATTAACTTTAGAGGTCATTCTCTTCTTGATGTACTCTCTTGATTGTGGGAGGCTTCCCCTCTTCATGAAAAGTCCTGGAACTTGTCACCTACTGTCTACTTAAGCACAAGGTCCATTTTAAATCTACTACATCCAGGCCAGTATTGTTTCTACTCTAGTCTTGGTTTTAGTACTAGAAAAAACAACTCATAATAACGTAAGGCATATTTCATACAGGTTGATTCCAGTGGAGGTTTAGACAACCAGTTAAATATATTCTTTAATCACTCTGGTTACGGAAGCTTGTAATACTTAAAATGGCATTCCAGGCACTAGTCATTCTAAGTCTTGCTTCATTACATTTGAGTATCTTATTTTCCTTCTCTTTTATTGCCTTTTACTTTGGTGGTTGTTTATAGCCCTGCTGGGCTCACTTGTTTCTTTGTTTAAGAGTTCACTGGGTTTGTATCTGATCTTATCTTTAGTGTCACCACCTTCCCACCTCTTGCCGGTTGATTTAATATTCACAGTGACATTATCTCCAACTCTCTTGTGAGTGAATTCACATCCGACTTAGAGCAAGATACTGCATGAATTATACACGAAACATTGCCAGTCTAAGTGGCAGAAAAGGTTAAATTCTGGATTTATTTATTTTTCTTGTGACTGGTTTCTCACCTCTCCCATTCCCTCTGTGTATATGTGTGTGTGTGTGTGTGTGTGTGTTTGTGTGTATTTTAAAGTTCCCTAGGTTTTATAGGAATTTACTAAATACATACAATTTTCTTCCCTAAACTTCATTTGTTCTTCAATTTTAGATACTGAAAGTAAAATGATTTCATATTTATTTTCAAGCATAACTATTTCTGAAGCCTGTGGCTTCCCTCTCACATTAGCTAAAGAGTTCACTGGGGACACGGGCCTGAATCTTTACATCACATGAGGGTTCCAAGCACATTACAGATGTGCTTAGAGTGTGTGTATTTCCCATTTCTTAGCTAAGTTGTTTTGGTTGGAAGAAAGAGAAGCTAACTGCTTAAGCAGTAAAGGGAATTTATTGAAAGGATGTGGGAGTATCTCAAAAAACCCAAAGACAGCTGGCCTGCCCCGGGACTGAATGCAGAACGTGAAGAGCCACCAGGCACCTCTGCAGGCACGACTGCCCTGCATTCCTCACTCTGCTTCTCTCTGTGCATCTCAGGGTCAGCTCTATCTGATTCTCTGGATTCATGCTGGAAGAAGCTACCCCAAAGCTCCTGAATTTACTCCATCTCCTGCCGATGTCCAGATTTCTGTGAAAATAATTAGACTGGCTTAGTTTGGATCAAGTGTTCATCCCTGTTACAAAAAGCCATCTGTGACCAATAGCCCATAACTCCTAGTGGGTATGGATAGATGGGACAATTCCCAATAATAAGGTGTCACACAAGCTGGACTCCCCGCCCCCGCCGTAGTTTGTTTAGTGTGCTGTTTGGGCGCTATTTCCTAAATTACAGAAAGTAACTATTTAACAGACAATGAGCTATTCTGGGTCTCCTTCAGAAATATGTATAAGGTTGAGGCTTCATTAGCATGATGGTGTTTGTTCTCTTAATTGCCTTTCATCTGTCATGTTCACACTTATCCTCATGGCCTCTTGGGCTCATCCTTTTTTTCATTTCTATTCCCTATCCAGATATAAGGGAAATTGTAAATCATTTACAAAATTTTCTGATTCATTCATTCCTGGATAGCGATAAGTAGAAGAGGTGGAACTGCCCTAGTGAGATTCAGTTTCATGCTCTTCAAAGTTGATGTGGGTATTATTTCTCCAATAAGCGTTCTTAATGTTCTCAATAATACCAGCTGTTGTGATTTTCTTCCTAACATGGTCTTTAGTGAATTGCACTCCCTGGCTTGTTATGGCACATCTGTGTGACAATGGAAAATTTTCCATAAATGTGAAATTTTGAGATGACGTTCCTGAAGATATATCTATTTAGAATCTGGTGATAGCAAGTTCTATATCTCCATGTAATATGTTGCTAGAACAATGTTTTATCTTCACTTATTGATTAACCTTTTATTCACTGAGATCTTAAAGTGAACATAACATTGTATGGGCTAAAAAGAAGTGGAAAACTGTTCCACAAACTGTTTACAAATCAAAAAAAAGAAACTTTAAGATAAGAGTTTGAAAGATAAAGTGCATATTAGAAACTACATCATGGAAGTCAAGATAGGAGACCTTCAAAAAGAAGGGGCTCAATGCTATCAAGAAAAGGGTCATGGTATTTGGCAATTAAAGTGGACCTATCAGAGTGGATTTAGAGGAGCTAATTTTTAATTATTTCCACAGACTTGTCTTTACTATCTACTAGTCCTCTGTTTCGGCGATTGGTCATATTTAACACTCTTATTTAACACTTTTGAAACATCAATTATTTATTCCTTTCCTTAGTATGTAGATTGTATTCACGGAAATAGAGGGGAGAAATAGGCTCATTTCTGTTATTTGTAGGGCCTGGGGCAAGAGGACAAATGGAGTCCCACATACTATAGTATGTCAAAATACTTTATTTAAAGTTATAAATTAGGCTGCATGTGGTGACTCATGCCTGTAATCGTAGTGCTTTGGAATGCTGAGGTGGGAGGATTGCTTGAGCTCAGGAGTTTAAGACCAGCCTGGGCAGCACAATGAAACTTCGCTCTCTAAAAAAATTTTCTTTAAAAATCTGCTTGGCATGGTGACACATGCCTACAATCTCAGCTACTTGGGAAGCTGAGGCAGGATGATCACTTGAGCCCAGGAGTTTGAGGTTGCAGTTAGCTATGATGATGCTACCACACTCTAGGCCTGGGCAACACAGCGAGACCCTGTGTCTTAGAAGAAAAAAGTAAACAAATTTTCAAGTTAACATTTTTATTTACTTAGAATGTATTTTACAGATAAAATTAAAATTTATTAAAATCTTTTGATTTTTTCTTTGTTTATTTTGAGAGACAAGGTCTCACTCTTTTACCCAGCCTAGAGTGATCATTTCACTACAACCTCATACTCTTGGGCTCAAGCGATCTTCCCACCTCATCCTCCCAAGTAGCTAGGACTACAGGCGTGCACCACCAATGCCTGGCTAATGTTTTAAATTTTTTGTCAAGATGGGGTCTTGCTATGTTGCCCAGCTGGTCTCAAACTCTTGGTCTCAAGTGATCTTCCTGCCTCAACCTCCCGAAGTGCTGGGATTACTAGCATGAGCCACCACACCCAGCCTATTAAAATTTTTATAAAAATGAAACTATCTTCCATTTTAGCTTTTATAGCTTTCAATGTCCATCTGGTTGACAATGTAGTCAGTATCACACTTGACACATGTAATGTCTACACCTATTGATGTACAAATGTAAGAGTAATAGAAATTATTTAATTTGACAAAAGTTTCTTCAACTGTCATGTGCAACTGTTATAAGTACTATGTGCTACATTGGTGGTTATCTCCAGAGCTCTGTAGTACCATGAAATGTAATTCAATGGGAAGCCATTATTTACATGCTTGGCACTAATGGAAAAGGATACTTCCTTGTGCAACAATCTATTGAATTCATATTATCTCAGAAGGGTTTGACAATTCAATTAATTTGCCTTTTCCTGTAAGCATTTTTACCTCTCCAGTCCTCCCCATGTTCTGAAGCAGAATCCCTTTCTGATGTCAGCAGTGGTACAACCTTCATGTCTTTTGTTTCAAAGACATAAGGGAAAAAGATGCGGAAAAGCATGTCCCTGAGCCTGAATACTATCAATCCTAAGAGTGGATACTTATGGTTTCTGACTAGGCAGAGTCAGTGCTACATAAGAGTACCAGTTTCTCCATGTTTTAGGCCCAGCTATATCCCAAGCCTAGAATAATTTTAGGCAAATAGTAGATATCCAAGAAACATTTGTTGAATGGATGCATTGCTGAATGAATGACTAGGGTAGTGGTAGTGAATAATGCTTTACCCTCCCAAATGCTAACTGAAAGCCCAGTAGTAACCATTCAGCCAGCAATATCTTTCGATGCCATAAGCCTTATTTCACTTTTTCAAGTAATAGCTGTTAAATGATTATACTCCTAGGAATCCTATAGATCATATTAACAGTGCAAAAACAAATAGTTTGGGTACTTCCGTTTAACTCATTCTTAAATGTAAAACTTTCTTGCCAGACTTAATTTCCAGGTATCATGTAATGTGGGATTCACAGTCCATGCGCTACTTTGACCCAGGCTGATGTATTTAATGATGCTGATGGCATACTGCAGGAGCCTCAGAAGGGCCTGTCTGAAAGGTGCCACATGAGTGCACTGTGCTCTGCATATGTAAGTGAGGAGCAGCTCAGTTGTTTCTCTGCAGGGACAGCTGTATTGTTTTTAATTGTCTATTTTAATGGGCCTGAATAAAGAACTCTTGTGTTTTATTTGATCTTTGTCCCCTAATGGGATTTCTCCCTGCCTTCTTTTTACCACTGTGACAGTTTCCTAGTTAGACATTTAGTTCTTTTGACAGGGGCTCTCGATTATCAATGGCAGTGACTGTTTTTCCATCTACGGATGTTCAATCCTGGTAGTCCTTGACCTATGGGATCATTTGCAAAAAAGGGTTGAGTATTGGGAGTCTGAGATGAATGAAAGAAATTCCATGAAATAGCAAACAACAACAACAAATCAAGCACAGGTTTGGTTTAATCAGCTAAACAAATCTGGATTGATATATATATTTTTTTTTTTTGTCAACTGTTTTTAGCAGTGATCATAGGCATCTACGATTAACCTTAGTTTAACCACACCCAACCTCCACTATGTGGATACTTCTAACAAACATAAGGCTATATTAGAATGACCTTCTGGTTGGACAGCTTTCTGCTAGGAAAAGTATTTGGTTGACATAGGGTGGAATAATGAAACACAGTCAGAGCTTGGAGACAGGAGATGTGAATTTTAGTAACAACTCAACTATTGCATGACTGTGCGGACTTTGTCAAAGCATGTAGTTCCTTGTTTGAAAACATAAGCAAGTTGGACTAAAGCATCTTCCTGCTTCCAGTTCTGTGACTGCTGACAAAGCATTCTTGGCTTTATACATATACTGTACTTTATTTTGCAAGCAGATCTAGCCTTCTGATTTATATCACCTTATATATTTGAAAAGATTTATCCTCCTTTATTTGAAGTTTGAGGTGACTCCACTGAAGAATGAGGCCCTGTTACTTGCTTTATCGCTGGAACCTGGCTAAGAAATGGGTAAGGATGAAGAGGTTAACTCTGCAAAATCCTTTGGTAGATTAACTGTATTTTCTGCATATATGTTATCCATACTGCACTTTGCTGTTCACATGGACTCCTCTTGGAAAGGCAAACCCAGGAAACCCTAAACAAAACTGGAAAATCAGTGGAACTGTTTTTGGACTGACCCTTTCTGCTACCTTATCCTTCACAGATCTTCTCCTCCAGTGCTTATAGCCTTTCCCTGCAGACAGCTGCCTCTACCCCACCACCCAGGCATAGAGTCCTCAGACTATGCTGTGCTCCAAGATCTTCAAAACAAGTTGAAGGGCAGAAAGTAAGAGTATTCAGCATTCATCCTGCCCTCTACATGGTTTTGGCAGCTCCAGACACATGACCAGGCCAAGCCAGTCAGAGCATCTAGTCTTCCTAGACACAATAACTGGTTTAGGGATGGGCATGTGCACCACAGAGGGCAAATCAGACTCCTACCTGGCACTTTTGCTGGAACTTTCAGGAAAAAGATAGGCCCTCTTCTTGTTAGGATACCAGCTATAAGAAAAGTAGGTCTAGAGCTGCCCTTAGCCATTCTTGCTGCCATGTGGGAAATTGGCCTGAGAATGAAACCTACATGGTGGGAACATCGACATAAGGAATGGAGAATGGTAACTAATTCCTGGTGATACTGTTTGAACCCTGGAGCAGACGAAATATCCATGGATTCCTTGAAATTCCCAGTTATACGATCCTATAAATGGCTATGAAATTTAAGTTTCTTTCACTTGCATAAAAACATTCTTAAGACAATTTCTTCAATTCACTTCACTCTTGTGATTGACTCATTTTTTGTGATTCATTTTTGTGATTGACTCATTGCCATCTTTACATCCCAGAGGAAATCCCACTGGCATTTCTCTTCCCCTCCACAGTTCTCCTCCTGCTTCTCCTCCTATTTATAGGCACCTCGATCCCTGTGGTTATCTAGGATAGTGCCTTGATCTCTCTCCTGCCCTTTCTCTCCACACCAATGCCATCACCTCTATCTCTGAAACATCTCATCGATGCCTTCCCTCCAAATGATCCTTCCTCCTTCCATGCATTTTCTATACATCAGTCAGTCCTGAAGAAGGAGGGGACATTTTCACATCCTCTTTCTACTCTGCCACAGCCCAAAGTAAGGGGGATGTATCTAATCCTCTAGTACTGCTTTTCCTAGTTCTTACCGGATGGAGGCGTGGCTGTTCCTATGAGTCAGAGGACATTCTTTAAGGGCACGTTTTACTTATAGATAAAGTGACTATGCCTAAACTCTACCCTCCCTCTTTCTTATCCTGGGCTTGTGGGCCATGGCCCTCTTTTGGGTTTCCCGTGCTCTATTTGTCAGCTCACTTGTGTGACTGAGAGGTGACTGCTCTGGGCACACTGCCTGTTTCTGCATCTCCACCTGCATCTAAGTGGGCAAGTCAGCCAGGTCTGCTCTGTGGATCTGGCCTCCCTGGAGTCAGTGAGTCAGAGCCGATGGTCTTATGTAGGCTTCAAAGTTTTAAAAATGGGGTTTCTAACAAATATACTGGCAGAAAATCCCAACATGGGGGTAGGGAGATGTTGAGTATTTATTAGCAGCTATTAAAAAAACATTATTTGTTCCTTTGGTATGAATCTTTTTTAGTTAGAAGAGTGGGTTGTAGGATTCAAGCACACAATTCAATAACAACACCCATGCTCAAATCTTTTGGTGATTTCTAATACTGATAGAATAAACTCTAAACTTATTTGTATGTCATTATCTATAACCACAGCCTACTTCTCTGATCACATCTCCCACTCCTCGCCCAATGTGCAGTCTATCCCACAGCGACACTGGGGTTCTTCCCACTTCTCACCATACCCAACATTTCCATGCTTCTGTGTCTCTGCTAGTCCTCTCGCCTCCACCTCGACTTCTTTCCTCAGCATTCCATCCTTCTCCATCCTTCAGGGACCACTTTTAGATGCCACCTCCTTCATGAAGTCTTTCTCAAGTATTATTTCCCAAGTAATAATAATTAATTGTTCTTCTTGTAATGTACCATGGCACTTTGTTCTTATTTTCCTTAAGCTATACTTAGGTTCTGTATTGTTTTCCAGTTGGTGTGCATGTCAGTACTGCATACAAGAATATAAGTTCTGTGAGGATCTAATTTATCTTATTCATATTTTTACTGTCTCACCCATGCTATAACAGAGCCTTGCATAAAATAGGTGTTTAATATAACCTTTTTTTGTCAGAGATCCAATGGAAAACTGAGTGAGCTGCAGGGATTGGTGCAGGTTGGTTTTGTCCAAGATTCTTAGCCAATTGTTATTCCTATAATTGAGTCCTTGCCTACTTTTCCTGTCTTACCTACACCCCTCATTCAACCCTCATGCCTCACCCTTATGCCTAGCAGAACTACATACAGTTGCCCTTAAATCACAATGATACTTCATGACACTGTGCTTTTACTACCTTTGTCTCGAACACTTTTCTTATTGCCATCAGCTTGGCAATCCCCTATCCATTCTTCAATACAGTTTACAGGTTACCTTCTTTTGAAGCTTTTCCTGACCACCTTACCACCCATCCTCTGCCATCCATCATGAGAGAATTGACCTCCCTCCTGTCTGCTTAAACTTACTTATACTTAGCTTAAACTTAGTATAGTCTGCTTTCACAATATTTATGTTGTTTCATAATTTCCTATTTTTGTTCATTTCCCTCCTTTTACTGTATCATAACTCCTTGAGGGCAGGTTCCTTGCCTTACCCATCTGTGGTTCCCACTTGCCCTTTTCAAATTTTGAGACATATGTTTTGCCTCGTATTATATTTAGAGACTTCTCTCTAGCCCCAACAAGAAATGTAAGGTCTTTGAGGGCAAGTAGTATGTTTAATTCATATTTGTACCACTTTACTTCTGCCCAGTCAGTATTTGCAGAATGAATAAACAAAGACAGTTCCCAGACCTAGGCCAGGTTAGGCTAGGAGTAATGGAAACAGACCCGTCTATGCAAACATGGTAATTCTTAGGGCTTAATTACCTGGCATTGGCCTGGCCTCTTTGCTTCAAAGAAGAGACTAATTTTAATCCCACCTACTCTCCTATGCCCTTTCTATCAATCCTCCATAATTTTTCAAGTTGGCAAGAGAACTTAAAATGTACCCCAGTGGGAAGGAAGAGTGTGGGCAAATTCTTATCACTGGATTTTCTTCTGCCTGCTTCTGGTTCATTTCACTACTTCATATCCTTTGGCATTCTTGCCTTCCTGGCCCCCTGCTTTGGCTTCCACAGCTTGATTCCTATGTTCAGTCTCATCCTTTGATTAATGCCCTGGTTTCAGCCACCCATCCCCCACCCATTTTATGTCCTTCAGCTTCACAACACAGCCATATATAAGAGGGGCCCTTTCCCCGTACCTCACAGTGGTCATAAGGGGCCCCTTCAAGTCTTGCTCAGCCCTTGCCTGACTTCCACCCAAAAAAGAAAAAATATCTATCAGAACCCTAAATTTTCATCGTGAGACCTCAGCTCACTGAAAAGTAACATTCTGACCCGGTTAGTCACCTGAATTAGATTTTAGAGTAGGATGGAAGCATTGGTTTCATCTTGCATTGCGGGTGTAATATGGGTTAACTTTATTAAACACATTGGTATGTTATAAATATGTATGACTCCTTAGAAACCATCAGTTCGCCAAGTCATATTGAGTCATTCATCTGGAGAACAGCTGAAGGGGTTAATTAAAAACAGCTGCATCTAATCATGCTAGTATATACTTCCTTCTTGGAGGGCACAGGAAAGACAAAACTCAAAAATCAAAAAGGAGGCCTTCCCTGAAGATGGGAGTTCTCCAGAAGCCAAGAAGAGTGTGCATAGAGTCCGGCTTGTCTGAGAATCAGGAAAGAATCAGACCAAGTCAATTTAAATGGGCTGTAGCTAAGTATAAAAGTCATCCTAATGTGGCATTAAACAAGAGAAAACATTGAGATTAAAGAACAAAGCATGTATGCCTTTTCTATTTAAATTATTCCTTTTTTCCCTATAACTTGGTACTCCTCTTTACCTACATTTTAAAGTTAATTTGAAAATAATGTGAGTTAATTGAAGTTAAAATTACAAGTTTCTTACCTTTTACTTAAACACATTTTTAAAATGAATTAGTTTTTAGCTTATTGTGGTAAAAACACTAAATAGGAGACCTACCTTCTTAACAAATTTTACGTGTATAATACATTATTGTTGACTATAGGTACAATGTTGTACAGCAGATCTCTAGAACTCATGCATATTATCCAACCAAAACTTTATGCCTGTTAATTAACAACTTCCCATTTCCCCACCCCCAGCCCCTCATAATCACCATTTCAGTCTTTGATTTTTTTGAATTTAACTATTTTTAGATACCTCATATATGAGTGGAATCAGGGAGTACTTGTCTTTCTGTGTCTGGCGTATCATACTTAGCATAATGTCCTCAAGGTCCATCCATATTGTCACATATTGCAGAATTTCCTTCTTTGTGAAGACTGAATAGTATTCCATTGTGTATATGTACCACATTTGCTTTATCCATCCATCCGATAGTGCTGCAATGAGAGTGCCAATATCTCTTTGAGATCCTAATTTCAATTCTTTTAGATATATGCCCAGAAGTAGGATTGCTGGATAATATGGTAGTTCTATTTTTAACTTTCTGAGGAGCCTTCATACTGTGTTCCACAGCAGCTGTACCATTTTGTATTCCCAACAACAGTGTACAAGTGTTCTGTTTTCTCCACGTCCTCACCAACACTTGTCTTTTGTGTGTGTGTGAGATAACCATCCTAACAAGTGTGAGGTGATATCTCATTATGGTTTTGATTTGCATTTCCCTGATGATTAGTGAGGATGAGCATTTTAAAATACACCTGTTGGCCATTTGTATGTCTTCTTTTGAGAAATGTCTACCCAAGTCTTTAGTCCATTTCATAATCAGTTTATTAGTTTTTTGTTATTGAGTTTTATGTGTTACTTACATATTTTGGAAATTAAATGCGTATCAGATATATAGTTTGCAAGTATTTTCTCCCATTCTGTAGGTTGACTTTTCACTGTTGACTGTTTCCTTTGCTGTGCAGAAGCTATTTAGTTTGATGGAGTCCCCTTGGTTATTTTTGTTTTTGTTGCCTGTGCTTTTGGTGTTCTGTTCATGAAATCATTGTCAAGACCAGCATCATGAAAGTTTTCCTCTATGTTTTCTTTGTGGTTTCTGTATGTTTATGTTTAAGGACTCTGTTGGAATAGGCAGACCCATTAAATAGCACCTATTATCTGATTGGGGTCTAGGCAAGTCTCAGTCCTGTTTGCTTGGGACACAAAACTCACTTGTCTCAGGCCAGGTGCAATGGCTCACGCCTGTAATTGTAGCACTCTGGGAGACCAATGCAGGAGAATCACTTGAGCTCAGGAGTTTGAGACCAGCCTGCGCAAGAGTGAGACCCTGTCTCTACTGAAAAAATAGAAAAAATGAGCTGGAGCTGGTGGCACAAGTCCCAGCTACTCGGGAGGCTGAGGCAGGGGGATCACTTGAATCCAGGAGTTTGAGGTTGCAGTGAACTATGATGATGCCACTCCTCTCTACCTGGGGTGACAGAGCAAGACTCTGTCTCAAACAAACAAAAAGTTACTTGTCTCTACTGGAAGTGCCCACAGAAGCTGGAGAGAGAATACTGAAAAGGAGATGGTAACTGTAGTTTTACCACCTCTTCTGGATCCTTTCTGAGGCTAAGCCCTCTATGAAACATCTCACCCCTCAAAAAATACCGGGCCTTCATCTCTATATCTCTATTCTCTGCGGTGTCACCTTCCAGTTTAAAATGTCTCATTCGTAATAGTACACTAAAGCTTTAAGGGAGAAAACTAACTCATCTTTTTCACTCTAGATAAGGCAATTTTATTGTCTTTTTCTGAGTTCCATGGTATGAAGATGAAATCAGTGTATGGCTAAAACAGATTGACAGTTATTTTATATTCTTATTGCTTACTACCCTTGTTTAAAATCAGGTGCAGTCACTTATTGCTTTTATCTCTAATTCGTGAGCATTTTTTTATCCTGTCTCTGGAGCCAAAGGCTAAGATATTACAACAACAACTAACCACTGACTGGATCATACTTCACGGTTTATAAAATGCTTTCCATATACCTTCCATTTGGATCCTCACAATTACCCTGTGAGACAAGTATTAATATTATTATTATTAACTCTTTTTTATAGATGCATAAATCGACCTCTTGGATAGGTAATCTGTTCAAGACATGAAGCGAGAAACTCAAACTGAGGTGGTTTTTATCTCAATCCCAAGCTATTTCCATTATAGTGCTTAATATCATCATGATTATAACATTTTCACCACCACCATCATGGCAGCCATCAATGACTCGGTCCTTTCTGTGTTCCTAAGAAGAGGGTTAATTAAGCTATCTCATTTAATCCTTGCAACAGTCCCTATGGTCCTTTACCAGTCAATTAGGTAAACTTTGAGTAGCATAAAACCCAGCTACCTGCGGCTTAAACAAACTGGGGATTTTTCACCTATGAAAGCCAGAGGCAGGAGAGTCCTAGCATTGGTTCAGTGACTCGGTGGTGTCAGGGCTCTAGGTCAGGTTTCTTGGTCTTCCATTCGTGGTTGTATAATGACCATTATAGTGGAGAGCATTGTGTTATCACAGCACTACATGTGAAAGTTGAAACCAGGACAAAACTTTTCTTCTGAGCCTTTCCCCAATCAAGGAATCTCCTTGGCTGACTTCCCTTTCGTCTCATCTCTTCTTGTCGTGGCCATGCTCATCCCTAGGCCAGACACTGAGCCACCTTCTTTGTGATCAAGGTTTAGTTTCTGCCCAGAAACTAAACAAAACCTGGGTGTCACTAAGAGCCTCCCTGCATCAAGGTGCCCAGCAGAGGCTGGACTCAGCCCACACTCTGTACAGCCCACACATCAAGCTGTGTATGTACCCTAGCTGTGTCGGTCCAGAGAAAGATGTAGTGCTTTGTAATTTGTCTGCCTGTTGGGCTGCATTTTTGTAAGTCACAGAAAAGCCCAGTACCAGCTAGGAGTGGCCCTAATGTGTTAGTGATGAAGACATTGGTGGGGTTCAGCATTTTAGTGGGTATACAATGGGGTCTGCCACTGAAAGTTACATTAATAGTCACATTTTAAAGATGAGGAAATCAAGGCATTAGGAAATTAAATGATTTGTCAAGGTTACACAGCTGCAAACTCACAAAAAAGTTGAAAATTATTATAGCTTTGTCTGACTCTGAGGCCTAGAGTCCCATCACTAGCCTGTTTTTCTTTAAAAAAAAAAAAAGACTGATAATGGCTGTGAAAATTGACACAAACTCATAATCCTAAAAGCTACATGACATTGATCTTTGAAGGAACTAGATTCCTGACAAACAAAAATGAAAAACTGATCAAGTTGCTGAAATGATTACTTTTGGGGACTTCCAAGATATCATTAGTTATAAATAGGGCAAAGGATACCAAACATTATAAATATTGGCAAAAATTCTTAAAGACTTTTGGCCTTTACTGACTTGCAAGGAGAATCATCCTGTCAGAAGAATCAGGAATTCTAACTCAGGTTGCCAAATCTACCAATGATTTCCTTTGTGACAATCTATATTCACTTACCTCCATTTTTTCCACAGGTTAATAATTTATGTCAGTTGGAGCTCAGTGTTTTATGAACCAAGGGTGAAATTATTAAATTTTATTGTTTGTGATTCCTTCCTTAAGTTATATTCCTATAATTGCAATCTTACTGCATTCCCCAACCTCTATTTTGAATTTATTACTAGCCTTCCTACTGCCTCTTTAGATCTCAGAAGTAAACTTCAAATATTTACAAATCTCAATTTCATGTTTTCCCTTTCATAAATCTGTGGGCAAATTCGGTGCTGGAGACAGAGAGTAATAAATCTGGATATTTATGTATTGTGCCAGCAGGCGCTGCACAAACTTCCTTGCATAGCTTGGTCAATGAGCCTCAGTCTTGACCTGTAACACTGGTTCTAGTCTAATCCTGAGGCTCATATTAACAGAATCATTATAAAACATCTGGTGACTTGTATATACAAAAACCCTTCCCTCATTCCTTCAGTCATAATTTGTAATCAGACAAGTTTAGTGGGCACATATGTTCTCCACGTTGGCAGAGGAAAGTGTATGAGAGATGTTCAAACCATTTATTACACCTACCTTTGAAGAAGGGAACATAGTGATGACCCACCCTAGTTTTAAGGTTATGGGCAAACCTGCAAGTGCTATGAAAAGCTATTGTTTTTCTTTCTTTACATTTTTTGTTTTTTTAAAGATGAGATCTTGCTGTGTTGAAAGCTATTATTTTTGAAGATCTCTCATTCCAAGCATATTTTTAATGTGCTTCAAAAAATGAAATACAAAAGTTTTAGAAGAAAACACAGTGGAATTAAAAAACAATTTTGCAGTGGAGACGACCTTACTTAAACATCACACAAAATCTAGAAGCCATAAATGAAAGGCTGCTAAAATTGACTATGTAAAAATTTAATGTTTATTTGATAACAACATGTGAAACAAAGTCAAAGACAAATGACAAACTGAAAAAAAAATGCATCCCATATATCAAAGGCATACTTTTAATATGCAAAACTATCTTATCAATGAATTTGAAAAAGGTGAATAACTCAATTATAAAAGCAGATAAAGAATATGAATAGGAAGTTTACAGACAAATAGAAATGGTAAAAAAGAAAAAAAATAGAAGAAAATGGGTTTAACATCATTTATAATTCAAGAAATGGAAATGAAAGCAGTAAGATTTCTTTCAACTATCAGATTGGCAAAAGTTAGAAAGTTGTGATAAAACTCAGTGTTGGCAAGAGTGTGATCAATAGGCCCTTTCGTACATTGTTGGTGGGAGGATAAATTGGTAAAGCCATATTAAAGAGCAATTTGGTAGAATCTATTAAAATGTAAACTACACTAGTACCCTTCGGCTTGGAATCCACTTGTAAAAATCTATTTTTCTTGCCCATATGTACAAATATATATGTGTATGAATGTTCATTTTAGCATTGTTTATACTTTCAAAAAGCTATAAACATTTTTTCTGCCCATCAATTGTATAGGCAGGAAATTAGGAAATTTATGTAGCCCATTAAAAATATTGTTAACTCTATATGTGCAGGACTAGAAGAAATTCTCTTTAATTATTAATTACCTACATATTTGTCATTTGGGTCCTTGTAGTAACAGATTATGAAGTGAAGTAAAGCCATGAAATCATGAAGCTATGCACTAAATAACTGGCATTCAAATATTCTTCCTTGCTATATATCTCTGCCTATCAGATGATGGTAACAGCTCAAATCATACACATAACAATGGTCTGTTAGTCTTAATCAACAATTAAAGAAGACAAAAACATTAACAATGGTGACAAGATAGGCACTTCAAAAGAAAATAATTTGGATGTCAAAGAATTTTTATCTAGATCCTTGGGAAAGCTGATAAAGCCCAGAAGTAGTTTTGCACAAATGACTCTTCTTAAGATAATGCTGTGAAAATTAAATGTGAATGGAAAGATACTATATTGAACTATCATACAATTTTGTGGGGGAAGAACCCAATCCCTTATTTAGCTACATTTGATTTCTCTTCTCCTTCTAGGAAATACCACATGGTTGCAATTAAAATCTAAGTTTTGTTTAAAATGAAAAAATTATTTTCATGATTTTTATTTTTTAAAAAAAATAAGATTACATCCCAACAAAAATGTTTTCTCATTCTTAACTGTTTAATATAATTTGATTTGGTCTCAGTTTTAAAGATTGTTTTTTTTTTTCTTTCAACTCTTGTTATCCTGATAGAATCTTGTTAAGTGAATAGAGTAGATTGGCAAGTTATTTCCTCCTGCTTAGGTAAAAATTTTAAAATTATATACATATAATTTATATGTATATGTATGTTTGTATGTACATAGAACATTCCTGGGGTAGGACACACAAGAAACTATTAATAGCAGTACCTCTGATGAGAAAAACATTGAGGATTGCAGGATTGAGAAGGAGACATTTTACATTTTATTATTATTTCTCTGTCTAATTTTTGAATCTTTTCATGCAAGTATATATTCTATAATTTTAAAAAATCTAGCTAACAAAATAATTAATTAACACAGAATCAAAATCAAAGAACTAATTCTGTCAACAGATGTTTTCAATCATTGTTGAAGATTATCTTTATTATTGAATAAGAAATCTCACAGAGTGAATAAGAAAGCAAATATTTCACCAAAACCAATCCTGCAGCATTAATAAAAACTCCCCTCATTGTGAGGCCAGGACCAACCATATACACAAAAGTGTCCTATATCCACAGTGAAATTTATAAGGGGATTCATACCCCTGTAATTTTTTTCTCTAATATTTCATGTCCAGCACCTCATAAATTAGTCATTTAAACTTCCCAATTTGAAAATATCTCCCTCCCAGAGTGAATTAGGTATGTTTTGGAGTTTTTTCAGCTCTTTCTAGATATGTAAACATGTCTACTCAGAGCTTGAGGCGCTTGAGGTCAAGAACAGATAATAAGTACACTTCTTTGCAGGATCCTTTGCCTTTCTTAGAAATATTGTCTTTCACCCACTTTCCCTCTTCTTCCTCTTTCCCTTCCTCTCCTTACTCCTGAACCCACCCACAACCCAAACCATCCATGCAAGGGCAAGGGTTGTCATCACTGGTCTTGCTAGCTCTCTCAGCCCACAGGTTCCTGGGCTAGTCCTGAATGTGGGCTGCCCTAGTCAATCCCTCCAGGTTGTGAGTTTACAGGGCTGCAGTTGCGCCCTAGCTTCTACTTAGCTAATCGATAGTAATAAATAATATTTATGAATGCTTGCTATGTACAAGCTGCACACGATGCTGAGGACTTTTTTAAAGATGGGTTCTCAAACTCCTTCTCATTTTACAGGTGAGGAAACTGCAAAAATAACTTGATTCTGATCCAGAAGGATACAGAACAACTGCAGAAATTCTAAAAGCACCCCACATCTAATCAATTCATCTGCAGATTTTGTTTAGAATCCAGCAGTTTCTCTCTGCCTTTCCTGCTACCACTGTAGCCACTACCACCATCATCTCTTGCCTGGGTTACTACAAGGGAAGGGCCTCCAGCTGGTCTTCTTTCTTATTCTTATTCCCTTGCCCACTTCTTAAAAATCTTTAAATGTGAGCCAGGGCATATCACTCCTCTGCTCCCCATCTTACCCTAAGGACCAACAAAGTACTTAAAATGGCCAGTAAGGCCCTACACCATCTAACTCTACCTCTCTGAAACCATCTACTACTATTTCTTCCTTGGTTGATTCCACTTAGCACACACTCAGTTTACAACTACTGATTTCTGAATTTTAGAAAATAGATTCATTCCATTTTAGTGATGTGCTCAAATAATTTTAGTTCTTAAATATATAGGGGCCAATGTTGCATTGTGAATTTGTTTGTTCTCTGTCTACTCCCAGGAGAATGTCAACTCGAAAAGGTCAGAAACTGTTTTGTTCACTATTGTTTCTTATGTCTAGAACATTGCCTGGTACATAGTATATGTTCAAAATATTTGTTGGATTTATGAATGAATGAGTGAGAAAAAAAAACACAAGCTTTGGAATCACATGGAACTGGGTTGAAATTCCAGCTATATCAAGCATTATACCTGCATCCTTATATATAATCTTTTTCCTTCTATGAATATGAGTTTCACCCTGTACAAAATTGGAATAGAGAGAGTGATCTCACAGATTTTTGGGAATATTTAATGATATCACAGATGTCATATGCTTGGTATTAATATAAAGGAGAGTTTCAATAAATTTTGGCTATTTCTAGTCCGTTCTCTCCTCTTCTAATTTTCCACCAAAGAAGGAGATGGAGAGAGAGGAATATTTAATGTCAAACTGGTATTCACTGAAGTCATTTAATAAATGTTTCTTGAGCATCTACTATGTTGTAGGCACTGGAGATACAAAGATGAATGAATTACTATGCATACCCTCAAGGAACTCATTTTGTTATGATTTACTTATTAGACCAAGAATAAGATATGCAGAAATGAAAAGTTCTCCACATAGAGTATGAAATATTAATTCTGCATTCAGCACTATTCTCCCTTGCACCTGTAAAAATTATTACCTTAATATTCTTAGTTTTTATATTTTTGATTTAGACTTCAAATATATAGCCAAACATTCACATAAACACAACAATCTCTATATCCATTCAGATTTAATTAGTGTCATTGAATTTTTCAGGTTTCTTTTTTCTTTCTAGTGTATCATATTACATTTGTAGTTTTAAAACAAATACTATAAAAATAGCATGAAAAAGTTTCTTTTTCTTTTCTTTTCTTTTTTTTGGTGTTTTTTTTTTTTT
>VBSM01003204.1:41961785-41996282 GCA_008086735.1 Cheirogaleus medius | reverse complement strand
TAAATGAACAAATATTAAAGGGTGTTTTTAAATGGTATAAATTAAGAAAAACTTATCCATTTGAAAAAAACTTTCCTTTTTAATTTACTGCTGTGTGTTCATTAAACAGGGAATCATTGTGGATCTGTGCACAGTTCAGAAAAGTGAATATCAATGAAATATAGCACACACAACAGTTGAATGGTCTCTAAATTGTTATTACTATCATTTCAATTATTTATGCAGTAAACTGTATAATATAACAATAACATTAAAAGATAAATACAGACCTCAGATCCCTGATGTGCTACTTCTTCCTCCAGATCATATTTACAATTAACCAAAAGTCAGGATTCCAGGTCTTGTTGAGAAATATTTCACTTGCTTTTGAATTGTACCAGCTCCTTCTCTGCATCTCCTTACTGTACTTCACGTCTGATGAAACATTTATCTGAACAAACAAAATACATATGTACAAATAAATACAAATGTCAGGAGCTGACACGCAAATGCAAACACATGTCTTTCTCCGTGCCCACCATGACAGCATGACAGGCTAAAGTACATTTCGAATGGAAACTGCACAAAACATCAAGCCTCTGAAAAGAATGACCAGAAGAAAGCGGTAATCAATTTAATATCTTTAGGAAATACACTTTTCTTTAAAAGTGTGATGCCTTGATGACTCACAGTGGCAGGACAGGTAACAAAGGAATGGATGCCTGGAAGCTATGCATGGCAGGAGAGCAGCTGAGCAAGGCGGCCTTCCAGCCCCTCGCCTGACCCTGCCGCTTGACTGTGGAAGAAGACAAGTTCCCGAATTCCCTGCACCGAGATGAGATGCCAGGAAACCAATCATTGCCCAACCACTTTGTGTGGCCATTAGCAGAGCCTCCAGCTCCATCTTTGTCCAAATGAAAGCACAAAGAAAATAATTTTTCATCTGAAGAATCAACTTAAGATCCCCAAATGGAAGGTAAGGGGAACAGTAAACCTCTTAAACTCCAGTTTGGCAGCTGTAACAGAGGGCATTAAGGTAAGAAGGTTATTTATGACAAAAGAAGAAAAGAGACAGAAGAATTCCAAAGTTGGAGGTGGGAGGACAAAGAGAGTCCAGCTTGTGATCATCCCTGGCTGACTCAAATGTAGAGGGAAACGATTTCAATAAGAAACCATGTGCCACAGGGGACTAAACCTTCATTTTAATTCCTCGTCCAGATTATTCAGGCAAAGGGTATGGTTTTTCCCCCAAACAAAAGACAATCACCTCTGAATGCCCCTTAACTTTGCTTGCAAGAAGCCACACTAGGGTCTTTCTTAAGGGCTGTCTGGAGGCCACACCTTCCCCCTGCCCTCCACCCCTCATCAGTACCCAGCCTTCTTCTTCTGCTTCTTTTTAAATAACTTGGGACCACGATGTTGCTCTCCCTGGGACTTCATTCATATGGTAAGGATTTATTTGACTTTGGAATTTGGGATTCACTTTTCAGACCAATCTCCCTGCTCTGTTTCATTTTCCTTCCTTGGGATTTGAAGCTAAGAGTAGAGTAAGGAAAAAATTTCTGTGTTCTCCTTTGGGACAGTAGCCTCTTCCCTCGGGAAGTGGGTAACAGTTAAGTCTTGGTGGAATTGGTTTGTGTTTCCAGGCTCCCTTCTGGAACTAATCTCCTCGCAGAAGGGAGTGGAATGGATTCTTCTTGTCCGGGCCCCAAGCAGGAAGCCCCATCTCTCTAATTCCCAGCACTTTCCGCTGAACAGAGGTCTTCTAGACCCAAGTGGGGGAAGCCCAGGCTGCTTCTGAGGCAAATGATACCCGTAATCATTTTCAAAGGTATCGTTTTCACCTGGGAAGGGACTCTAGGCGGCAACAAGGCACTCAATGAATATTTATGAGCGAGCTGAGAAAGCTCTTTCTTTCCTGTGTGCAGCGGAAAGCGTGGCTGAGAGCTGCCTCACTGTAAGTAACCAAGAATTCCCAGCCTGGGAGGCAGGAAGGGTAGGGGATGCAAAGGGACAGAGGGAGAGAAGAAAGTGAATTCCAGCCAGCCTGGCTTTCCTGGAGGAGTGGCAATGAAACCCTCTCCTTCAGACTCCTTAGAGAAAGGTGGAGCCAGAAGAGGTCCCTCTGTCACTGAGTGTTGGTGTTGGGACCAAGTTTAATCAGGGGATCTGAGAGCACATTCGCGGACCCTTGGCTGTTAGTACTTTCCAGCTCCCAGCTTGCATAGCTTTAAATATATCTTCTCTCCTAATCCAGGGCCAAATACCTGGCGGTGGGAAACCGGCCTCCACAGCCTGATGCTGCCCGCGGCGGGGAGGAAAGTGCTCCACTGGGCACCTTTACTTGGCAAGGCAAGGGTTGCTACAGAGCTCAGTGGGGAGGTGGCATTCCATGCTGTAGCCACAGGTCAGTGTGGTATTGATTGATCCCATTTCTCCAGAGGAGTAGGGGGTGTGATGGGAAAAGCATGGGGCTGAGATGTGGACACTCATAGGTCCTGGCCTGGATGACTGGGACCTTGGGACGACTTCCTTCTCTAACCTTAGTGGTTCCCCAACTGTTTTTTTAAGTACAGAATCTTTTTACAAAGGAAATCATATAAGGGACTTTAATATATAAAACAGATCAAAGCAGAGCTGCCCCAGTTGAAGGGGTTAGGAGCTCACCCTTTCCTCTCCTCTTCCAACTGGGAGGAAGGATGGGGCGGGGAGGGAGTAGCTCTTGGGCCCATCTGGGGGCTCCTGAGGCTTCTCAGAACAATTAGGGAACTGCTGAGCTAGATGATCTCTAAGATCCTCTTCAATCTTTAAATCTCATGATTTAAAGTATCTTCCTCCTGAAGTGTGTGTATTGCTAACTGGCAAATTTGGAAGCAGAAGGGGGATGAAAGAGAAAGGGAGAGAGACAGCCACACTTGTAAATGTGGGACTTGCAGGGCCGGAGTCCCAGACTGGAGGAATGTCTTGGATGTCTCAGCAGTGCTCAGCATGGCTGTGTCACTCACTGTTTGTTTTGGCCTTTTTCGGGTGTGAGCAGCAGCAGCATAAATGAATGTGCTTCATTTCACCAGCAAGGAGACTGGCTCACGCATGTCCCTACCCCGGGTGAGCAACCCCAGGAACGAGTGGGGTGTCACGGTGTTGCCGGGGACAGGCTGACAGTAGTACCAAATTAGGAAGAGGACCGACTGAGGATTCCTGGCCAAACTGCACCACCGACGCTAGCCAGCAAAATCAGTGGAAGTGTGTGTAATCTTGTATAGACTAGGATGGTATGTGCTCCGCCAGCAGTGCAGGAAAAAGGATAATCAAGCGGGACATGGTTCCTTAATAAGTGTAAAACTAAACATCATCAAAATGCTGCAACACAATACCAGGGGATGGAAGTGGTTAGTGTTGTGATTATAGAAAGGGCATCAGTATAGGATGTCATTTCTCGCAAAGATCCAAGAAAACGTCTAGCATTTGTTTTTATAAACAAAGCCATAGCACACTGGAGTTATTTCTTATTTCAAACATATAGTCATACTACCTTTTTTTAGAACATGGGCGAGGGGATCAGAATGGTATATAAATCTGAGACAAGACTTGGTATGTATGTTACTCCTCAAAAAGAACAAAATGCAAGGCTCATTCTAAATAAATACAGGTTTATTCAGCTCCGAAGCATTGTTAATCTTTTCATTAAAAGGTACAGTCGTCATGTTCCAAATCCTTCTTCCAAAGATCAGATCCAGATTTTCCAGCTAATGAAACAATGTAGTCATTTCTACATAAACCAGAAGAGAGACCCTAGACAAATACTGCAGACCAGATCATTACAGTCACAAAGAGCAAGGGAGTCAAGCAGGACACACACACACACACACACACACACACACAGAGCATGGAGAATGTACTCACCACAAAAAAAAATATTAGAAGCAAAAGTGATACACTGGCCTGTGAATAAAAGACAATATGAATCAAATCTCTTCTCTAGAGCCAACCACTCCTGCTGCTGCTGTTACACAGTAGAGCTCTGTGTGTGTGTGTGCGCGTGCGCACTCGTGTGTGTGTGTGTGTGTGTGTGTGTGTTTCCTTTCAGTTCCTGGCGTTCGTTTAAGAACCACAGTTGTGGCTTGTGACTGTGCCTCAGCATGCCAATCTAGGGTGTTGCTGTTTAGAGTAGTTAGCCTATTGGGAACAAAAGGTATTTGATCTTCTCTCTTCTCCTTAAGCTCAAGCTACCTAAATGTAACTTTGGCTTGGCTTTGTGGTGAGAAACATGCTGAACAGTTGGAAAGGGCAGAGCTTAAAATATATGGGTGCCAGTTCATTGTTGGCGACCACACTTTCCCTTGCGGTAAAAATCTTACAGACAAGAATGAGCCTACGTTTCCAAGTGCGTGTTCCCTTTGAATGAGTTCCCTAAGGGTGGAAGATGGGGGAAAGGATATTCAAGGAGGCCTGTGTTATGAAAACTCGGGGCCTGCCCTTGTTCTGCATTTCTTACTCAGAGTATGCTAGCCTGTGCCTGGTGGGGAGAGGAATAAAACACTCTACTCACAGAAACAGGTGGGGTGGTGAGGGAGGAGAAGGAAAACACATCGCCAATTTGGGCACAGGCAAACACTTTTTGATGAAGTTCTAAGCACTAGACATAGAAATCCCCTGGCTTTTTTGAATTGTGTCAGAGCCTTTTTCACATGCACTGATGAAAACTATACTCACCTTGGACCAAAAAGCCCTTGAGCATTTCCTGCACCACTGGGGCACATTCTATGAGTGGAAGGAATAGTGGAGTTAAAGGGAGAAATTCACTTCCCTGGTGACCTCTGGAAGAACTGAATGGTGCATGAATAAAGTGTTCCATTGATCTAGCACCTATCTCAAGAGAAAAAGGACACTTTATAGGCTATTCATCATCCATCATTATGCAAGTGTCTAATAATTTCCTTGAGGAAATTGACTTCACTTGACATAAGTAGGAAAAGGTGAGTTGTTGCAGGTTCAATGGCAAACCAGTGGCAAGAAGTGTGTATTTCGTTTGTAAATGGAATAGATGTGCTACACTGCTGATCTTAAACATTAAGGCCTTGCCTATAATTATGGATAATCAGATATGAGACCAAAAGGAGTAAGTTGATGGGCCAGTTTACCTTCAGATAATCTTAGCCAGGAGTGGCACTAAGCCCCCATAAGCATCCATCAAACCAGCATTCAATCCAAGGAAAAACACTCTGCTTCCTCTGCAAATGTAGCTTCAAAATAACTCTCCGAAACCCCTTTTTTTCCAACTAGCTTTCTGCCCCTTTCTATGTAGACATTCTGGCACCAAAACTGATTTTGCATATTGAACAAAAATGATGCCTTCTTATCAAACTGCAGTGGAAGAGATGAGTTTTTGTTATTATTGTACAGGTCTGGGTCTTGACAGGAAACAGATGGTAGACTCAATTTAGGTAACTTGAGGAAAGTTTAATATAGGGACTATTTACAATGGTGTCTGCAGGTTGT
This sequence comes from Cheirogaleus medius, assembly GCA_008086735.1. Classification (NCBI taxonomy): domain Eukaryota; kingdom Metazoa; phylum Chordata; class Mammalia; order Primates; family Cheirogaleidae; genus Cheirogaleus; species Cheirogaleus medius. Next base: position 41,990,804 of record VBSM01003204.1, on the reverse strand, counting down.
AAGGTAACCACGAGAGATAGTGTAGCATCCCAGGGCTATTAAGAACTGGGGAGCACTTCTAGCCTGAAAAGGTGAGGGAGGGGAAAGAGTAGCTGTTGGAACCTGAAGGGTGATAACTCTGTGAAGAGGCCCACCTGACATGAGATACAACCCTCAGGGGAGGGGTAAGGTGGGCCTGAGGGTGAGGGAAGGGAGGAAGTGGTGAGGATGAATACATTGCCCTCTGTCTCCTCCCTTTTCATATCCTGCTGGTGCGCCTCACTGGCCAAACCCAAGGAGAAGCCAGTGGTCCACCCAGATGCACAATGCAGTCCGCATCCATCAGCCTCTCAAGTCATGGGCGGCATGGAGAGGATGGACAGTAGATCTGGAGGGGCCAGTGAGTGCTATCCAGCAAGTTAGGCCTGGCTTCAAATCCTGTTCCTTTCCGATTAGCCGTTGACCTTGGGCAAGTTGTTTAGTTTCTCTCAGCCCTTCCTCTGAAGAGATAGTCACTTGGATATCATTTCTGCCCCACTGCCCGAGTCTCCATTCCAACTCCATTAAAAGGGGATTTTTAATGTAATGATTGTTCATAAACAGAAAGGTTTTAAATGACATTCACATTTATCCTACTCACCCAAATATTTTAATTCAACAATGTACATTTATAGCACATTTTAATGCTTAATTATTTCATATTTGTTATTTATCGTGGCTACATAATTTTTAGCAGCTTTATTGAGATACAATTGACATGAAATAAACTGCACATGCTTAAGTGTAAAATTTGTTAAGTTTTGACATATGTTGACAACTGTGACACCATCACTATGTCAAGATAATAAACATGTCTATCACCCCAGAAGTTTCCTCAGGCCTCATAATCCCTCCTGTCCCCATCTCCAGGCCTCTTCATCATCCATTGATATACCTTCTATCACCACACATTGGATGGCATTTATTATGTAAGCAGAATCATATGTACTTCTTTAAAATCTGGTGGTTTTTTTTACTCAGCATAACTATTTTATGATTTAGCTGTGTTGTAGCATGTATCACTATTTTATTCCTTAATAAAGCTGAGTAGTCATTCATTCTACAAATTAGCACAGTTAATCTCATTTATTTATCTATGCAGATGTTGATGGACATTTGGGTTTTTCCAGTTGTTGACTGTCATGAATAAAGTTACTCTGAACATTCACAGGGGCATATGCATTTATATCTCTTGGGTAAATACCTAGGAACAGAATGGCTGGATCACACAGCAGGTATATATATGTTAACTTTTAGGAAACTGCTAAAATGTTTTCCAGAGTGGTTGCACCATTTTACATTTCCAACCACAGCATATTAGAATTGCAGTTCTCCAGAAGTAGCTCCTCAAAAAGTTAAAAAGGAATTACTGTATGATCCAGTAATTCTAATTCTGAGTATATATCCCCAAAAGAATTTAAAGTAAGGGCTGGAGACAGTGGCTTGCACATATAATCTCAGCACTTTGGGAGGCTGAGCTGGGAGGATGGCTTGAGCCCAGGAGTTCAAGACCATTGTGGGCAACATAGAGAGACCTCATCTCTACAAAAAATAGAAAAAATAGCCAGGCATGATGGCATGCACCTGTAGTCCTAACAACAAGGTAGGCTGATGTGGGAGAATCGCGTAAGCCCAGAAGTTAGAGGCTGCTGTGAGCTATGATCATGCCACTGCACTCCAGCCTGGGTGGCAGAGCAAGACGCTGTCTCTAAAAACAAAGAAAAAAAAAAGAATTGAAAGTAGGAACTCAAAGAAGAGATATTTGGCAGCATTATTTGTAGTAGCCAAAAGGTGGAAGCAACCCGTGTCCAATGACAGATGAATGGATAAACAAAATATGGCATATACACACAATGGAATATTATTCAGCCTTAAAAAGGAAGGAAATTCTGATACATGCTACTACAAGGATAAATTTTGATAAGCCAGTCACAAAAAGACAAATACTGTATGATTCCACATATATGAAGTACCTAGAGTAGTCAAATTCATAAAGACAGAAAGTAGAGTATTGGTTACCAGCAGCTAAGGGGAGAGGGGAAGAAGGGAAGAGGGGAAGAGGGAATTATTGTTTAATAGGTATAGAGTTTCAGTTTTGCAAGATGAAAGGAGTTCTGGAAATTGGTTACACATCAATGTTTATATACTTAGCACTACTGAACTGTACACTTAAAAATGGTTAAGATGATTAATTTTATGTTATGTGTATTTCACTACAATAAAAAATAGGAAATAAAATTGCAGAGAGAATGACTGGCTGTAGATACAGGAGGAAAACCAGGCATTACTGACACCAAGGACTTGGCCACTGATTTCAGTTAATGGCACTTAGGTTGAAACACTAGGCTTCAATTTATTTCAGTTTCCCTAACATTGTGCACATAGTCACAATGTGCCAAAAATCATTAAAGAAAAAACAAACACAAAAGTCAATCATCAAGACTTTATGGATTATTTAAAAAATACAAAATAATAATGTCCAAATGTCAATGAAGACAAACCATCAATAAAAACAAACAAACAAATGCCCAAACACTAGAACTTTGACTATAGCTCTTCTTTTGTTCTTGTTTACCAGCTTCTGTTCTTCCACTTATCTCTCTCTGTTATCTGTTTAGACTCTTCCATTGTTTCCCTCTTCTCATTCTACTACACTCCAATGGCAAAGACCCTGCTCCCACCATTCTTCCCTGCCACACACACATGCACCCCACATACACACACGTACCCCCACACACCACTTTCTATTCCTGGCAGTTCCCCAAACGTGAATAGTAGCTTTATGGTTCCTTTGCAAATACTGTCCTCTCCAACAGGAACACTCTTCCCCGATCTGTCCACCTGATGATCCTACTCATCCTTCTACACTCAGTTGAAACATCTCCCCTTCCATGAAGAGCACCTTCGCTTTTATAACTAATGTTGCATAAGAAATAATACTTCTGGAAAGCATTTACACAATACTAAAAAAAGTATATAATTTTGAGTCACTGTTGCATTTATGGAATTTAACAAGGAAAAGATACAAAAAGTGGGCATAATTTTAACATTTTTCTCTCATGAAGTATATGCATTTAAGAAGACTTTTAAAATTACTTCTTAGAAGAAAATAAGCTATCATCCAAAATCATTGCCCCTCAATAATGTATGCAAATCTATGCACCATGGAAAAAGTCACTTAAAAACCTGTTAATAGCTTACGCGTATGAGAATTAATAGAAGAAACCTTGTTAATAGATTAGAGCTGTTTAAAAGAATAATGTTTGGACCCTAAAATTCAAACACACATTTTGGAGTACAATGAAACTCCCATGAAGAGAAAAGAAAAATCAGAAGGGCAAAGTATAATGTAGAAAATATGATACTAACTTGAATTCATTTTTTTGGACACCTCTTATTTAATACCCTTCTTCTGAGGTGTTTCATTCAGCTCATCTAATTTGGCCATACTAGCCTAAAAGACTAAAAGAAAACCCACCAAATTTTTCAATGGCCAGATTTGGAAGATGGGGTGGGGAGAATGTAGCCAAATAAAGGTACATGAGGTATTTGGTTGCTTTGTACCTAACCTATTTTCATTAAATGGTTGTTAAATTTCTTGTTCCCACTGTGCCTTACCCCAGAGTTAGCTGATTTACCCCCAGGGCATGACTAAATTGCAGCACTCTTCCTTGGGTGTGGTTTTCTTTCTCTGGATGAACTTCAAAAGGAGCAGGTCCCATGAGCCAGGGGTTGAATCCTTCTGTAACCATGACACCTTGGAACAAAGAGACTCACCATTTCAAGTAGCTACAACTTTTACAAGAGTCAGAATTAGCAGTTATTGTTATTGAAGGAGTGGTTAGCAAGAGGATTGAGGACATATTTTGGAAATCTTGGCTAAATATTTAGGATATTGTTGTTTAGAAGACTTTACAAAGAGTAGGTGTTTTTAAAGCCTTGAGGCCTGGACCCAAATAAGTTAGTAGGATTTGCTACCACTAGTTGAGCAACTATTAAGTGCCAGGCGTTGTACAGCTCTTATTTAATCTTCCAAATTTCTGTAAGTTGGATACAGTTATTCTATTTTTGTAAGAAAGCAAAGTAATGCTCCAGAAATTCAGGCGAGTTAACCCAATTAGTAGCAGAAGGATAATTTTACCCAAGGCTCTCTGAGTCTAGTGCTTTTCTAATTCACCATGGTACCTCATTTTCCATATGTCTCTTGGGGGGGCTGGCAATTTGTGTATATATTTTTAAAACTCCCAAGGTAATTGTAATGTTTAGTGGAGTTGGAGGACAGTTTTCTATTGCTGAGGACATTCAACTAAGGTGTGAGGGATTTAATGTGTTAATCCTGCCAGGAATATAGTACAATATTTATATTTCAAAAGGCAAACACTGGGAATTGGCAATGATTAACATAAAGGAATTTATAATGATTAGTGAGTTTCACTCACTGAAGAGATGTTCCTGGGAGACACCCAAAGATCCTGAAAAGCTGTCCTCAAATCATACCAGAGGCAGATTTGTTTAGATTTTCCCTTCCCTCTTCATTTTCTCCATTCTTTAATTGTGGCTTCTCAAACTCTACTAATTTCTCCACCCACTGTCAACTATAAAAATAAATTTAAATTTATTAGAATTGAACAGAAAAACAAAAAATAAAAAGAAATGGAAGGAAATGCCAAACTTCAGATAAATGTTGTTTCAAAACAAACTATCTTAGTTTCTAAAAATTCCTTTCAGTTTTTAACTCAGGAAAAGCATTAAAATTATGAATGGCTTTTTAAAAAACTACATTTCTTAATGGGCAAAGGTGACATTTTCAGGTACGGTGCTTTCCTCGTTTTCTCTTTGTGTTGTAGTTTGTGTCTAGAAGGGTCTTCTAACAAATGTCCGGGTTGGAGCCAGGCTGCTTTGGCAGTGATAATTCTCCATCATTTATTCAATTCAGGAAAATGATATTTTATTACTGCTTTAGATTATTTCTTTCCTCCCATTTTCTTGTTTCGCTCTTTCTGTGGCATCTTTTAGATGGATATTAGAATCTCTGGCTCTATTGTCATGTCTTTTAACTGATGTCTGCCCACTTTTATCTCTTTACTGTATGTTCTGGGAGGTTTCCTGCACTTTATTTTCTAAATCGTTAATTTAGACTTCAGGTTGATCTTTTCTGTTACTTCATGTTCTTAAACTTTTTTTGTCTGCTATTTTTATTTTTTTGGAATTTTTATAACAGGCTGTTCTTACACAGGTGAAGAATGACACAAATTCTAGCAATTTTTTGTTTCTTATTATTTGGGTTCTGTGGGGTCAGTTATTCTGTTCATTCATGTTGATCCTTTTGTCTCATGCTGTTGATCTTTCTCAAATGACAAGTGATCTTTTCGACATAAATGAAGGACTCAGTTGACCAACTGGAAAGACTGAGATGCCTTTTCCTCTGTGGTTGTAGAAGTCAGTTTTCTAAGCATCGTCCTGTCCTGGAGAGAGTGTTTGAATATCTCTTGTCAATAGGACTGCAGCAAATCCGGAGATTGATGGACCTACTCAGTCCTCTCTCAGCTGTTCTGTGCTGAATAGGTGAGATGCTGGTCCTAGTTCTTCCCAATCTCTTCTCCCTAGAGTGCAGATCTTGCTTCTCTACTCCATTTGGACTAAATTTCCCTCCCTTTCCCAGCTCAGATATTTTTCTGATCTCTGCCTTATGCCTCTCTGGCTCTATCTCCTTTCAGGACCTCCTGAACTGACTCTGGATTTCAAAGCTGAGTGTGCTTTGATTGGTGCTTAGCAGCTCCAACTCAAATTTAGGACTGGAGGACTAGAGCTGACCACATCCCTGCATTTCTGAGTCCCTTCCACTTTCTTCACCCCTTTCCTCTTCTCTGGGCTTGATCAGCCTCTATCCCAGCATGAGATGGGTTAATCATGATACAAGCTACTCATCCTCACTGAGTCCCAGTTTCCTCCTCTGTCACACTGGATAATAATCTGTGCCCACTTCCCATGGATTAGGTGGGATGTATGTAAATGTTGTTGTAGACTCTAGAGTGTTCTACCAGGGGAAAACTGACTGATATTAAGGGATTACAGAATAGGCAGTCTATGCAAAGCATTTTTCTGGAGTTTTCAGGAAGAAACAAAAGACATAATAAACAACTATAACCGAAGTCCACCTTCTTTAACTTCCTCAATATCAATTAGCATCCAATTCCAAGTTCAGTTTGTAAATCTTTTCATCATCCAGATGGAAAGATACTACCTAAACCAAATTCACTGCAGAAATCGCAAACTGTAATAGGCTACACCATATCAGCCCTACTTAGGAAGGTAGTAAGTGCAGAGCTCTTAGAAGACTATGACCATGTCTATGAAAACCATACCCAGAGGAGTGCCTGAGCTAAGACCTGTATTTAGACCTGTTACACCTTCTGCATAATAACAGCTGGCATTGATTGAATACAAACTACAAGCCAGATACCTGTTTAACCACTTTCCCGTTATTACTTCATGGGATTCCATGGGGTAGGGCCAGTATTACCCCCATTTTTCTGATGAGAGAAAGTTGAGGCATAGAGGAGCCAAGTGACTTGCCTAAGGTTTCCTGCCTGGTGGGAGTCCTGGGGAGACTCAAGCCTAGGAAGTCTGATATAGAGCATTTAATTTTGACCATTATGCACACTGCCTTTCATTATTCATACAAAAGACGTATATCATGCTGGAAAAAACTTTGTCATGCTTGGCTCAAAATGTGAATCATATTTATGTTTAAATTTTACTAAGGGGTAGGAATAAAGTATTTTAAAACTAACTCAGGGGAGGGATTTATGGTAGTTTTTTGGATATAGTCATTCATAGCCTATATTTATTACCCCTCCAGTAGCCTTAGTCCATCTCTTAATTTCATACGAAGCTAATACATCCACCCCATTTTTGTTCATAGAATAGGATCCAAATTTCTTTTCAAAATAATAGCATTTACTGAGCTCTGAACTAGTTGGACACTCTGCTGGGCATTCTATAAAGATTATTTTATTTAAAGCAGGAAACTTATGAATTAGGTACTTCTGTCATCACCATGTTAGTGATGAGGACATCTGTTTAACATGCCCAAATTCCAGGGATGGTTAATAGTGCTGTCAGAATTTGAAGCCTCAGTCTAGAGCCTGTGGCAGACAAAACTTTAGATGGCCCCTGTGACCTTTGCTCCCTGGTGTTATTCCCATGATTATGATCTATTACATGGTAAAAGGAATTTTGCAGATGTAATTAAGGTTTCTAATCAGTTGACCTCAAGAGGGAAATTATCCGAGTGGTACTAATCTAATCACACAAACCCTTTAAAGGCCAAGAGTTTTCTCCGGCTGTTGGCAGAAGTCACAGAGACTCTGCGTGTGGGAAGGACTTTGTGCAGCACTTCTGCTTTAAAGGTAGAGGGAGCCACATGGGAAGAAACGTGGGTGGCCTGGGAGAGCTAATGGTGACATCCAGGGGACAGTCAGCAAGGAAACAGGGACCTCAGACCTACAACCCCAAGGAGGCAGATTCTGCCAACAACCTGAAGGACTTGGATGGGAATTCTTCCATGGCACTTCCCAGCTGACACCTTGATTCTGGTCTTGTGAGATCCTGAGCAAAAGAACCCAGTTGAGCCATGCTGGATTTCTGACCTACAGAAATGTGAGCTAACAAATGATTATTGTTTAAAGACACTAAGTCTGAGTTAATTTGTTATGCAGCATAGAAAACTGATATAGAACCCAGGCCATTGCCTCTGACAGTTACAGAGACTTCCCTATCTGTAAGACCCCCATGAGGTATCTCTGATCTCCTCTTGTTCTCTCTCCATATGGCTCCTTATGGCTTTTGTCTAGGTGCCTCATTTATCCTAAGCTCAGAATCAATATGGAGTTCTCCTGCCCAGCCCATTCCCCCTCCTCCTGGCCAACTCCTACTCATTCTTCAGAGTGGAGTTACAACAGCACTTCCTCAGGAGAAGACTTCCCCGACACCTCAGACTAGGTCAAGTGCTCTCACAGGACCTTCTATTTGGCTTTCTTAGCTCTTATACCATTTGTAAATATATTTATGTAATTTCTTTTGATAAATATCTATTGATCTCCCTTCTATTCTCAGTCATGGGCAGCATCCTGTTAAAAACCATTAAAATAATTTTCTCAGTATTTATCTTTATAACCAGTTCTTTGTTTTCCTCATTATCATTGGTCTTCTCTTCTTAGACTGTACATTTATTGAGAACAGGTACCAATTCCATGTGTCACCATTGCATCCTCAGTGCTTAGCTCGGTGCCTGCCATAGCTGGCATTTGATAGCCATCTTAACCAGTAGGTGAGGAAAGTGAGAACTATACAGTTCCCACTTGGTGATCCTGATCTCTCTCTCTCTCTCTCACACACACACACACACACACACACTACACTATTGTACTATTGCCAACTGTTATGGAGCCATCTATGGATTCATCTGTGCATTCTCTCTGGGTTTTGAATAGTTTTTCTGCTCATTAAAAAAAAACATTCAAAAAAGGTGGATGCAAATGGCTAAAAATACTAAGATAATTTACTGGATTACTCCATGAGGTATCTGAATCATGCTCACTTTATTTCAACCATTCAGCTGTTTAGAAAACCAATAGAGGCCAGGTGCGGTGGCTCACACCTGTAATCCTAGCACTCTGGGAGGCTGAGGCGGGCGGATTGCTCAAGGTCAGGAGTTCGAAACCAGCCTGAGCAAAAGTGAGACCCCATCTCTACTAAAAATAGAAAGAAATTAATTGGCCAACTAAAATATATAGAAAAAATGAGCCGGGCATTGTGGCGCATGCCTGTAATCCCAGCTAATAGGGAGGCTGAGGCAGTAGGATTGCTTGAGCCCAGGAGTTTGAGGTTGCTGTGAGCTAGGCAGACGCCATGGCACTCACTCTAACCTGGGCAACAGAGTGAGACTCTGTCTCAAAAAAAAAAAAAAAAAAAAATCCAATAGAGTAGCTTTAAAAACTTTTAGAAAAGAGTTTTAAATTGTAATCATGAGGAAAATCTTAAAGAAGACAAAATATGTACTAGGCTAGAAACTAGGAAAATTGAGTTGGAACTTCACCTGAGCTGAAACTATTATTAACCTCTCAGGGTCTATTTGTCAAATTATAGTTTGAGACTAGATCTATATGAGGTCTATTTTAAAATCTAATTTCTCCAAATTGTGTACCTATGACTGCTTAATTTGGCAATACTCTTTTGGAGTTATCATTTCATAGAAGTAATTTGTATATGGTTAAAAAACAATCTATCAGACTAGTAATTTTTATAGACATACCTCACTTACTAGTAAGGAATGGATGAGTTCTAGCAAAGGTAGCATTAAGGTGAATTTTTATTAGTAATTCTGCTTTTCCTTAATCTCTATTAGCACATTGTAGATATGACTTATTAGAAACACCATCCCAAATAATATTAATGGTAAGACTAAAATATTAATAACTGCTACACTGAAATAAAAATAAGATAAAAAATGAAAAGTGAACAATATGCAATATTTTTATGTAAATGTTAATGCTTAGAGAATTTTTAATTCCTTAAGTTTTATCAAGCTCACTCATTTTTCGTCAGTCTCAAATTACCCTACCCTATACTCTTTCAAAACAAAGTGGTTCTCAACATTCTCCCATACAAACATTTTTCCAGTCTCTTTTGCTCAACTTTATTTAGTAATCCCAACACTGTTGACGAATCTATTTATTTGGTCATGTATTTGGTAGACATTTATTGAGGCTCTACTTTTGGTCAAGCAAAAGGGGACAAGAGCACCTGAAAAGGAACTGCTAACTTGGTCATAGCAACCCTTTCTATGAAATGCACTCTGAGACTTGTAGCTGTCTCCCAGCAAGCTATTGCCTAACAGTCATCAGGAAATGTGTAGATATAGAAATATTGTTGTATTTCCGGTATTAAGCCAAGTCATGAAGTTTAGTGAGCTGGACATTTCAGCCAATAATTGGATGTTGATCATAAGATACTGGAATAGAGCCCTACACTCTCAGTTCATGGGTGTTGTTCAGGTTATTTGTAGTTGGAAAAAAAGAACTTCATAAATTATCCTGATCTGGTTTGAGCAAATAAGGACAGATTTATTGGAAATAATATGGAGGTGGCTTACAGAATCCAAGAGCAGAAATGCAGCTAGACCTCAGGAAAGATCCGGAAGCGAGGCCTGGAAAGACCATCAGGACTCACTCCTCTCACCTCTGCTTCTTTCTGAGCATCTGTTTCACTCTTCATTACCAGCTTTCTCTCCTTTGCAATCCATGTGTTAGAGAAATGGCCTTGCACATCACCCCAGTGCCCTGCCACGGGTGCAGCCACAGGGGAAGAGCCTAACTGACTTTATCCTGTTTTCAGTTCCACCTTCTCTGGGAAGGAAATTTGACTGGCTCGGCTTGTGTCTGGCATCTACCTCTGCCCAACTGATTGAGGTCCATGAGGAGGCCATGATGCACAATATGGCTGCTAGGAGGGTAGAGCTGAAGTTTGTAGGGGAAAAATGTGGGGAAGTCTAGGCAGACAGATAATACGTGTGGATAAAGGGAACTCCAAGGACTCTGAGTAAAAAATCCACAAATTTCATGGAGTGGGAGAGAGTCAGGGAGTGGCTTCTGTTAGCAAAATATGCCTTGCTTAACAGGCAGGCATTGCCTGTAACTTGTGCAGTGATAAGCCTGACAGAGGGGCGGGGGATGACTGGGGATGGAAAAGATGAAGAGAAGGGTGTTCAGAGCCCTAATGCAGTGGGAGGATTTGGCTGACAGAAAGGAATGAACCTCGTGTGGAGAATAGGGTAGGAATGGGAAAAAAAAGACACCCTGCAGGATCTCTTTAGCGTTTCTCCTGGGTTCCTCTATCCCTACACAAATAATAGCCCCACATTTGAGCATTTCCATTCTAAACAGTAATTTGAAAAAATGTTTCCAGATAAGTGTATTTGTGTGTAAGTGTAAATATAAATATAAAAGTGAATATATACTTCAAGAAATTGCAAATTGCAGATTATGATCCGACTACATGCTATTTTGATTTTCTGTATGACAACTTGCTTGTAACCACTCTTAATTCAGTGGTTATTTTTCCTGTTGTTCCTGTCTCTCCATAGATTTTGAAGGAAAGATTCTTTAAGAGATTATATATTCACTTTTATATTTATATTCACTTATATGAAATTTGTTCAATTTATTTGCATCTTTTCTTATCTTTATACCAGGCTCCTTTCCTAGACAGTGTGGAGTTCTTTGGAAAGTGTTAAATTTGTACTTAGCCTGTGAGAATTACTATCTCAAGTTTACGTGGAGAAAAATGTAATTTTAAGACGTTTAGAATCTTTCAGCTCTTTGTTGCAAATCAAACAAACTGGAATTCAAGTTTGTAATACATGAAAAAATAATGTGAAATGGCTTAATTCTGATGCATGAATTGGAATAGTACTTGGGGCTTATATTCTTTGAGAAAGTAAGCCCCTGTCAATGTTCACTGTGGCTTACCGAACTGAAAAATTATGGTTAACATTTGTTCTCTTTAAAGAGCATGTATTAAAGAGGTATAAATTTGTTGATTTGAAACATGCTCAGTCCAGCAATCTCCTCTACTCTAAAATTATAATCTGTATTTGATATATAATATTCATTCTAATATGACTCTAATTTTAAATTTTTAAATAGAGGTAATTCTACAATAAAAATGATGTGCGAACACTATTAAAATTTCTGAGAGTATAAAAAAATAAAAGCCAGAGGGGGAAAAAGTCCACATGGATTTTTTTGTGTTTGGGTTCAACCCAGCAAACTTGTCACATAAGAAATTTCATAAAGGCGGTAGCAAAAGCCAAAGGGGGTGTGATTTGCATCATCTATGAATCACTGACTGTAAGAAACACTCCTTCAAGGAATTGTAAATTGCAGGATGTAGTCTTACATTCTGTTTTCATTTTCTATTTGACAAGATGTTGTGGTTGCCCTTTTTTCAGAGGCTATTTTCCATGTTGTTCCTGCCTCTCAATTGATTTTGGAGGAATGATCCCTTAGACAGCTAAACAAATACAAAGCAATATTTGTATAGTATAATAAAATGCTATAGTATAATAGGATGTGAGGACAATCTGACTGTAAGAAACACTTATGAGTTGCCTCAATGGTGGCCAAGATTTGATTCACAGAGCTGGCTGAGCGTACAGCAGAGCTCTGGAAACTGGTTGAAGAGAAAAGCCTTCACATTCCAAGTCATGTTCCTCTGTAAATATCAGCTATACAGTGAGTCTCCACAGAAAGCCTATAAGTAAATTTCTTTATATTCATGGATACTGTAACTTAGGAGTAAAGCTGATATAAATCAAGCTAAAGTTATTATTTTTGTAGCTATTAGAGTGTGTTTTAAAAATTCAGCATCTCCTTTTGTGTTGGTTTGGTAATAAAACCGAAACTCAGTAGTAATTAACATACAAGTTTAACAAAACCCATGGCTATTAATCCCTTCCAATTCACAGACATACCAAGACCTTTGGATTTTGCCATGTCTATACCCCCAAAGTAGCTGAACTACAGATTTTTAAATTGTCTTTTGCAAATAATTAACTCTAAGCTAGAGATTTTTGTTGGCTAAATTTTGTCACAAAGTCATCTTCTAAATTACTAAGTTTATAACTATGGGAAACAAAGAGTAATAGGAAAAGTGCTGATGATGGTGTAATTTACAAGAGTGGTATCTGTGGGGCTTTTTAAAACTACAACACTGACCTGGAAGTTAGGAGTCTTGGGTTCTCTCACTGGTCTTGCTGACTCCCTTTGTAACCTTGGGTGAGTCACTTGACCTTTGTTGTGGCTTGACTCTCCTTTGATACACTCAGAGGGAGAGAAAGAGAAGGAGGTTTTAAAATAACGAGGTAGAAGATGCGAGGACAGTGCAGAGTATCACAGCCTTTCCACGACTCTCTGATTTTACTTTTCATGAAGATTATTAACATTTGGCAAAGTGTCATTACTTGACAATTTATTATCCTGTTCAAATCCAGGTAGGTTAAAAGTTTAAACTTTTTATACCAAAAGTCAAGTCTCTTGTGCTTTATAGAAACCCCAGATACCACATGGTAAAAAATAAAAAAAGGTCATGAATTTCATTTGAAAAGCCTCTTTTCTGGCACATAGGCTCTGCATTATAATGAAATATTCCATTGAAACGTCTGCTCTGGCACCATGAACGGAGAAAAGTCTTGTGTTTGTATACTCTGTGAAGTTGAACAACAATTTCCAACATATGTTAGGAGAGGCTGCCCTCTTTGGAGATGGGAAAATGGATAGCTCCAGAGGGAAAAGAAAACCGAGCGCTGAAAAGTTTTTGTTAATCTTTTACTGGTGAAACAGAGCTGGGAACAGAGCAGCCTGTTGGCTGCAGAGAAGGCTGGAGCCAAAAGGCCCAGCCCACAGGAAATGAACGCTGTCCTCCTCAGCGAGGCTACTTAAGCAGAGAGAAAACATTTACAGTACTTGTAATTACGATGGTTTTCGGCACCTAAATTGTCATAAATCACATTTATAAAAGCCATCTTCACACCAGTCAAATTTTGAAAGCTGCAAAATATATTCAGCTGGTGGGTAGTTTGAAGCGGTGGTACATATGTTTGGAATAAATACATGTTATAATTATGGTTTTTAATACTGGGAGGTTTCTTATGAGGATTTATACTCACATACCGATGATAATGGAGTACATTGTGAACATAATAAAGTGGTGATGGGTGGTATTTGTTCCGGCATTTCTACAAAATACTACTTCCAACTCTAAGGGGTATGTTCCTATGTAAATCCCCATACATCAAGATAAAAATATACTTCTCAGTGTATTTCCTGGAGCAAACTACCTAGAGAGAAAATACCTGCATTTTCACAACCAATTCATGGATCTTAAAACATAATTATGTCTTATTGCATTGTTGATCCCAGAGCAGTATTTGAATTAAAAAGGAGTGCCAATAGAATTGGTAGAAAGTAAAAGAGCTCTATTTTATAGCCAAGAGCGTGGTGGAGTGAAATCTAGTTTTAATAAAAGACTAGTATCATAATAAGCAGATGAGTCTAACTGGTAATTAGAGTTTTTATTACATACATATTACCTAACACCAAAGCCAATTCTACCAAGTACAAAACGAAAGGGAGAGATGGTAATGAATTATATACCTTAACAGGGTCAAAGAGGAATCCAAATTAACTCTTTACATAGTTCTGATACATCACACAACTGTATTTTGGACTGAGGACCTGGTCTGAGCTATCTCTCTATATAATAATCCTTCATTCAATTACTTACTCATTCAACAAATATTTGCTAAGCACCTCTTACATGCCAGGCACCAACCTAGACCCTGGGGGCAGAAATATGAGTGAGAAGGGGTACAGCCCTTAGAACTTCCTGTCTTTGAGAGAAATAGAGCCATAAACAGCAATAGAGGTATGAATAATAATTTTTGTCTTGACATGCATTTTCATTGTAAACTCTGCAATAGATGACATATATTATGGATTTGTTGTTGCTGGACTCTGGTCAGAGATTATAGCAGTCTAGGTAAGGAACTTGTTTAAAACTGAGCTTGATCAGCAGATTCAGAATGATATCCTATAGCTTTCGCTCCTGCTTCATTTCCATAAATATTTAAAAAATGTGGATCCCTGCTTATTGCTAATGTATGTATTCCACAGGATCCCTTTCCTCTTTTGAAAATTTATGTCTTAAACCATAAAATATGATTAGACTACTGAGTTCACAGCCTACTCTGGGAATGTTGGGCCTCATCACAGTAACATAGACAGCTATAGGGTATAATATCAGGGTTTTGCTCTCTCATTAAGTACATATCTCTGTCTATCCTCATACCCCCACCATTTCACAGAAATCTACTGCAGAGGCTTCCTTCCACAGCTTGAATTTTTCATTTTCGCTTAGTTGTAAATCATTTACTTCTTAGTGTGATCCAAGTACAGATTCTTTCTTTAGAGCAGATTCTGACTGGGAATGAGAGTAAAAAGAATAAAAGAAAGAAGTAAAAGTAAAAGAAGAAGGAAGAATGGGGTGATGTTCAAGAAGAGGCGTCAGACTGGAGGTTCTGGAGACGGACTCCACCTGCACTGTTGGCTTGAAGGTGGCTCGTGGGTGAGCATGCACACTTTCCGGGTTCCTTTGCCCAAGACACATTCTAATGTTGATAACAATACCTTCTGTTTAGGGGAATGGAACATATCATTCCTTGTTTTTTTTAAGGAAAGTTACAAAGGTATGTTTTGGAGCAGCACATCATGTCAACATTCATGAAAAAAATTTTAAATTAGCATGTGCCAGGCTCTGTGCTTGGGGCTGGTACTAACATGAAGTAAAATAGAGTGTGCTTTCATGAAGTTTATAATCTAATGGAGAAGACAGTGGCTGAGTGCTCTGAACAAAAAGAACACAATTTCTTCATGCAGCAGCCAGGAAAATGCATCATACAGATCTTGTGTTAAGGGGAGCATAATTGATGGCTCATTGCTGCCCTCCTGGATCCACCCCCATATTAGCAGGAGACTTCCCAAGAATTGTTCCTGATTAATGAATGAGCTCAGTGTGGTGCTAAGGCAAGCTCATTCCTATGACATATACAACTTCTTTTAGAGGTTACCTGTTAAAGCTTGACAATTTGCATCACCTTACTGAAAATATTAATATCTTAGAACTTTCTTGAGGTCTGAGGCTCTTCCTACCCAAACATTATCTTCAGAAGCTCTCAATTCCTTCTCTAGCTGCCTCCTCTTTATCCTTCACAGGCATCTCTTGCAGCAGTTAATTCTTGGTGTCTGCTTCTCAGGGGACCTGAACTAACAAGTGGTGTCCTGAGTCATCTGTAAGATGGGGAATAGGGGCTGCTCACTCACCATCTAACAAGCAAAAGAATGCCATCCTGAGTAGTAGGTGGGGCACAGATAATACCTAAGGTGGTGGCCCAAAGGCACAATGCTTCAGGCTTTTGGCAAAAAGTGAGAAGAAAGGGAACAATGCCTATAAGGACAGTGGAATTGACTGGTCACGGCTAAATTGTTTTGATGCTCTGCAGAACGATAATGAGAGACTGGGGCTGCTAATAAGGTTACAGGCTAAGTGTGAGAGCCAAAGGGCATCTTTTAGTGGCTTTCTAAAGGCCCTTATCTCTTATCTCCTTCAATGGAAGAGTTGTCATAGCTGAGGGGCAGATGTGAGATCTGACAGAGCTGCAGTGCTCTAAAGGTGTTTGATGTCTGAATGCTCAGCCCAGGCAGTTCTGTTATGCTAAAGTCAGGGCCCTGTCAAGAAAACTTGGGCCCTAAAACATGAAACAGGGACATTGGATGGGAACATCTGGATGAATGCCCCTGAGAATGTTGGGCCTGCAGACCTCTTTGTCCCCTCAGATTTCAGAAGTGCCTCACTCTTGCATAGTAAGAGCTGGCACTGCTCCCATGGGAGAAGACATGGTGAGACTTCTTCCCTAAAAGGCAACAGGTGTGTCTGTCTCAGGACTTGCCTCCCCTTCCTCTTCTGGCTGCCAGGCCGATATCTAGAGTTATAATAAATTCCAGTGGAACTGGCTAGAGACCTGCTGGACTTGATAAGGGAGGAAAGAGATTATACACTGAAGATGCTATATGATCTAGCTATCATATATCAGCAGTGGCTAGGGAAGTACTTCTGGGTACTAGGATAATATTCAAGGACAGAGCCCAGAGGCCATGATCATTGGGAAGGAGATGGAGAGGCACCAGCATCACTAAATGTTTAGCAATGATAAGCCCCAGTGGGAGAAGTGCCACACAGGACCCTTGGCTTCTGAACATGGCCATGCCATCTGCAGTAGAGAATTACATGCCTTTTGATAAACATGCCCTGGCATGTTACTGTGCCTTGGTAAAGATGAAATAGGTGACTATGAGACACCAATTGACAATGCCTGCAGAGATGCCCAATATTGTATATGTTCTGCCAGACCTACCAATTCAGGAAGTCAGGTTAGCCCAGCTGCAGCCAATAGTCTATTTTAAGATGGAAACACTACAGCCTAGATAAGCTGCATGGGCTTATCCAGATCCCAGATTCCTTGTCACCCACCACAGTCACTGGAGCACATCTTGACTACTCACACCTATGGCTGTATGGGGGAGGGCTGTCCTGTGCAACCAGCTGAAGGAGGAGGAGAAAGCCAGAGTCTGGTTTACAGGTGAGCTGAGTCAGCATGTGGGTGCAAACCAAAAACGAGTGGTAACTACATTACAGCCACATTCAGTGGTGGTCTTAAAGATGAGAAAGGAGGAAGGTCTCCCTGATAGGTGGAGCTATAATCCGTCCCCCTGTTCACCCAGGTGCAGTAAATGTTTATTTGATGTTCAATGAATGAATCAATGAATAAATCAATCAGTGACCACAGAGCATAGGAGAAATTGAACTCCATAGATCATTTCTGGTAATAGTTTTAGTTGGCAAGAAAAGGGTCTAATTGCCACAGAATTTGAACCTCTAGAAGTCCTGGTCTCCAGTAGTCAGAATACCTGAGTAAGACAGACAGGAAAATTTTGCCCAACCTCTGTTAGGCTAATTCCAGGAAGAACAGACTCCATCTGGACTAGCAGAATGTTTCTTTGAACATAAGGAAATTTCTGTTAAAATAAATTATTCTTCTAGGACTTTCTTTGCTTCAATGTATAAAGTAGACCAAGTTGGGGGAAAAAAGGAAGGTTACGTTGAAAGCCAGAGGAGGAAATATATTTTGTGGGAATCTACTTTCCTATAACTCAGACCAAGTATTCAAGGCAGCCATAGAAAGGAGATGAGAGAATGTCTTCAGAATTTTAAAAAATCTACCTGCCTGAGAAATACTTTGCAAAATGAGTACAGATGTGCAGTAAATGGCACATTTATCTCAACAACACTATTGGTAAATAGTGTTGGTAAATAGACACCATTTAAAACCAGTTTGTACTCAACATTAGTCAAATTCTATCCTCTTCCTTTAAAATAAATAGTGCTATAAGGAGAATATGAACAAATGTGTTGCTAATTCATTTGTAAGGCTACACGTGTGATAAAGGGAAAGAATGCTATCTTTAAATGTACCAAATAAAAAAGAAGATTCAGACTTACATATGTCATGTCATAAATTACTATGCTATCTTTTTAAAAATGTACCTTACCCCACATTAGAATAAGAAATATGCTGTCAGTACATATTAAAGAAAAATAGCATTATAAAATGTATTTTATCCCATTACAAGAACTGGTGGCATTTCTGGTTGGATTATTGGCATAGATTTTTAAAAAATCACTGGTAGACTATTCCTGAGCTCTCAGAGCAAAAACATTCCATAGGAAGCCAAGAAATTTAATTTTAGTTGCAGTATAATTTTCCAGCTGTTGCAAGTAGGCATATTTTGGCATGTTTCAGAACTAATGAAATGTAAGGAAATATTAACCAGATGATGGTTGAAATCAGTTTTTATTTTTAACGGCTGGGAGACAAGATTTACAAGCCACTGATTCTTATCTTATTTCACAGTACCTTTGCCACAAATAAAGCCAATAACTTGGTGTCATAAAATCCTAATGACTGTCTGAGATCCTTGGGGCATGTGCATATGAAAATGCTCTCAGGGATCTGGACACATCTTCTTGGTTTTCACTTTGGTTGTGAGATCAAGAAAAGATGAAATGTAAGGGTTGACTTTCATTCTGCATTTCAAGTAAAAATCTCATCAAATGGGTAACAGCTGAGCATCAACCCAAAGCACTTACGAGTCCAAATTGATCATATTTGCAGAAATGAGATCCTTCTGAAAAATGGTCACATCTACACACGGCCCCAATCAACAGAAACTTTGTCCATTTCATAGTGGTTGAATATAATACCGCTAGTCGAGGGTAGAGCAAACCTATTTAGGCAGTTTGTTGAAGCCTCTGGTCCTCGTCTCAGAACAATGTTTTCAATTCTCATTTAAAGCATGTTTTTAAAGAATAAAATGAAATACATAGTATTGCAAAGGAAATCATTTACTGAAATATAACTATCAGAATATTAAAAACAATTTTGTGAGGTAATAAATGTACTTCTTTGTTAATGCATTGAATAACAAGATCTAGCAGCAGGTCTGGTTAACTATCATAATTTCAAAATAGTGATGAGTATAAACAATATTTTTGAAATATCTCTAATAGCTGTGCAGTGTTATGAAAATATCTGTGATTTCTATTAGTGTCAACATCACAGCTACTGTATATGCTAATATTGTTTACATGCATTATTTAAGAAACGCATCTCAGTTAGAGGTTAGTGAAAATTATAATGTAGTAGTCTTTCTGTTTCAATTTACCAATGCTCTGAATTCTAGCCTTCATATAGATAACGGGGCTAATATTTCAATTATTTTCTCTGTGTCAGGCACTGTGCCAGGTGCTACGCGTTCACTTGCTTCATTGCATAGCAAGTCCATGAGATGGGTAATATTGGCCCCATGTTACAATCAAGGAATCTGAGACTCAGATGGCTTCTTGCCCAAAGTCTGGGGTTCAAACCCAGGTGTGATTGGTCCCAAAGCTGACTGGTCTCGTGATCTTTTTGCTTTACTATCCTATTTCCCAGTAGAAAATGTTTTTCTGATTAATAATCTCAGGCAAAAAGCTTTCGTTTCTCTGAAGCAATTACCTAGCTCTTTGTTTTATTAAAATGAAGCACGTGTGTGTTTATTCTAAATAAGTTCAAAACCTCTGTGGGAGTCAGTCGAATATAAATGATCAACTAGTCATGTGTTTATCAATGTTCTGACTAAATGGAGTTCAAGCTTTCTGGGCTACAGAGTTTTATTTCCCTCTTCTCTAGTTTTGGTCCCTATGTTATCTAAACAGAAATGAAGTTTGGCATTTCTATGATGAACTTCATTACATTATACTGACAAAAAACCTCTTTCATTTCCTTCTTGAATAGCCAGCTCTCCATTTATGAAGTAAGTGGCCAGCTCTGCCCCAGTAAGACGTAGTTAGCAAGGGAGCCAAGAACTAAGGCCTGCTCCTCCCAGTTTCCAACCTCAGCCTCGCTGGAGAGACTGTGCTCCCTCTAATAAGAGGTCGTTCAGTCTCCCTGGGCTCTTTGGGAGGTTAGTCCTCAACAGAGGCTGCTGGGCCTAACAGTGCCAAATTATGTGAGGTGGTTTTCTTGCTATGTACTACTGTCCACTAGGGATGGCATTGAGACCACTAAGATAATTCTGTGGAGTAGCCTAGGCCTAACTCATATTTAAGAGAAATATTTGGATACTTGGTGTATTTTAACTTCAGGATGGAACTCTTAGCAATTCCCAGATGAGATAGTTTATGGAACTTAGAGGAATTCTAAACATGATAAATGTATCATACACACATCTTGATGTCAAGATAGAATTTATCCAATATAAGAGCAGACAAGTTTAAAGAACCACTTAAGTGTTATAAGGCATGCTTCATACTACAATGAATTATGTCCCTATCCGTGGTTCGATGCGTATGTTCTATCATTTTGAATATTGAATAAAAAAACCCTTGTATAAATAATGTGCAAATTCTGATTTAAAGCAACAAATGCTAATAAAATCAAATTGAAAGCTGACAGACCTTCCGTAACTCATAGAGATTGCTTAGGAAAGGTATAATAAGGAACATGTTAAAGATGGGGTCCTGGAATTTTCTTTAATAAATCTGTTTGAAATTATTTTGAGTATCTTAAATTTTTCAAAGGCAAATCCATTAAATTTGCAGAATTTTAAACATCAACAATTATATTTGGTTTACAGTATATGTTTTAATAACTTGATTCTCCATCCCTGTTTTCCTGAAAACATGTATTTCTAAAAGATTGATCCTTTAATTGTGTTTTCATATGCTAGCTCAAGAGATATTCCTAATACTTATAATGAGTTGTATTTCTGCTAGAAGTTCCTGTAAGGAAAATTATTTAAATCAAACCAATATGATTTTTTTCATATTGAATCAGTAGCACAGCCATGTGTTACATTGGTTGAGAATCTGAAGCCTAGCTTCTTAAATAAATGACCTCAGGTACAGCTTCTTTATTATGCTACCTTTAACAAATTGGGAGTTGAGAAAATACCTAATCAGGGCTGAGGATTTGAAAAAAATCTTTCCTTTCTTACAGGCAATTTTGAGAGTATTTTGGAGAGATCCATGATCATTGGATGAATTTTAAGGAAATTGATTCAGCAATATCAGGGGTTTTTTGTACTTCTGTTTGTTTGTTTTGTTTTGTTTTTTGAGACAGGGTCTCACTCTATTGCCCTTGCTGGAGTACAGTGGTACAATCATAGCTCACTGCAGCCTCAAACTCCTGGGCTCCAGCAATCCTCCTGCCTCAGCCTCCCTAATAGCTAGTACTACAGGCATGCACCACTACACCTGTCCAATTTTTATTACTTTTGGTAGAGACAGGGTCTCGCTATGTTGCCCAGGCTTACAATATCAGTTTTATTGCTCTCTTTTTACTATCACAAATGACCCCGTGACTAGTGTGTGTATTAGGGCACACAGTGTCAGCCCTTTTACTGCCTTCAAGAGAGAAACTCTTTTTGCTCTCTAGAACTGCCACCTCAGCACTTGCTGCTTCAACTTGCACCCTGATGTTATATAAGGCATCACTACCTTTAAAATGCATGAACCGACCCTTATTTGCATTGAACTTTTCATCCTTTGATCGTTCATCACAATGTTGTTTCACCATGTCGAAAAGCTTCAAAGCTTTGGCTTGAATAGTAGCCAAACTCAAAGCTAAATTAGATCCTGACTTCACAAAATCTTAAATCTTTTCCATCTTAGCCTCAAATCTTGCAACTTTATATGCATTAATGGACAGCAACCGTCACTAAACTGCTTTCAGTCGTTTTTAAAGACCGGGTGTGTAGTATGAATACCAGTTTGAGCTAATGAGACTAATGTTTTCAAGAAACAGAGCAAATGAACTTTTATAGAAAAGAGTATTGCTCTATAGAGTAATCTCTTTGGGAAGTCATATACTTAGTCCAATAATGATGTTATTTCTCAAAACATTTTTGGAGCTTTTCCTTTGACTTTGAGAGAGAGAGAGAGAGAAAACTGGTTGCAAATGTAAACAAATTTTATTTCTTTGTAGCCAAGCAGGGTCCAAATCTCAGGCTGCAAAATTAGCTGTGCAAATAAATAAATAAATAATAACAATTTTTCTAACCCAACTTTGACCATATTCAACTCAGGTTAACTTTGATCAATCATTTCTTCAGCCCATTCAGGATTTTATTCCCACTCTATTTTCCCTGGGTTGCCGCTAAGTTCTGGAGCCTTAAGTCATACCACTGTGTCCATTGGGCCTCAGAAATGATTGTTTATTCATGATGACAGCTATTGGTTTCTGGGAGTAAGAAATTATCCATTCTGGTATCTTCAAGATGGCCTTGTTCTCCTCTGGACTCGTGTTTCCTGTTCATACTCCTTGCAAGAATATTAGGCTGCTTGAGGTTCTCCAAGGCCTGTCTTTTGCACTCCTCTTAGGGTGGCAGGACAGGGAAGAACAGGAAATGTTTTGATGCCCTTGTGTGTTGCTCTGAAGCTCTGGGAAACTTGATGGAGCTGCATCATGCCCATTATGCTCTGATATGCTTACCAGGCCCCACATTTACCTTCCCTGCTGTTGTGACTCATTGGGGCAGAGATGGGGACAGAGCAATGGGAGGCCTGCTGCCTCCACTAATGAAACAAGGCACACATTTCCCTTTGTTTGGATCTCCACATTACTTAGGAAATTCAGAATTTCTTTTTTGAGGGGGTCTGACAAACCTCCCACTTAGATCTTCATGCATCATTTTTCTAAATCTATTGCTTATAGCATTAACTATTTTTAAATTTTATTTTAATTGATTTAGGAGGTACAATTTTTTTGTTGTTGTTATATAGATGAGTTGCATAGTGGAGAATTCTAGGCTTTTAGTGTACATCACCTGAATGGTGCACATTGTACCCTACAGGTAATTTTTCATCCTGGCCCCCTCTGTCCTTCCCCTTCTGAGTCTTCAGTGTCCATTATGCCACTCTATGACCATGCATTAACTTTATGCGTAGAGTCTTTCAGGCTTGACTCTTGTCTCTCTCAAATCTTTCTCTCAATCACTTCTCTGCCATGAGTTTCAGGGTGTCACAATGTAGTGGTTAGGAGCATGGACTCTGGAGCCACACTTGCTGAGTTTGAATCCTGGCTCCCCCATACACTAGTTTTAGGACCCTGGATCCAAGTTTGTACTTTGGTTTCCTCATCTGCAGAACAGGGATGGTGAGAACAGTGCTTACCTCTTGGAGTTGTTATGGGGATTAATAAGTTAATATTTACAAAGTACTTAGAACACTACATGCACATAGTCAACATTACAGATTAGTCACATTTGAAAACTAAATCCATAAACCTCAAGAGCTGACTATTACTTCTTTTTTCCTTTGGTGCCTAATGCTAAGTAGGATAAAGGACAGGGTAGCAGAAAAATCTGGAGAGAGATGCCGAGATGGTCAATTTTATGTGTTGACTTGACTAGGCTATGAGGTGCCCAGACATTTGGCTAAACATTATTCTGGGTGTGTCTGTGAGAGTGTTTCTGGATGAGATTAACATTTACAGCAGTAAACTGAGTAAAGCAGATTGCCCTTCCCAATATGGGTGAGCCTTATCCAGTCTACTGAAGGCCTGAATAGGATAAAAATGTACAGTAAGAGAAAATTTGTCCTCTCTGCCTGACTGTCCTCTCCTGCTTTCGCACTCAGACTTTGACTGGAGCCTGCATCCTCAGCTCTCCTGGTTCTGAGGCCTTTGGACTTGGACTGGACTATCATCAGCTTTCCTGGGTCTTTAGCTTGCCAACTGCATATTGTGGGATGTCTCAGCTTCTGTAACCATGTGAGTGAGTGCCTTATAATAAGTCAATCTCTCTCTCTCTCTCTTTTTCCTCTCTCTCGCTCCCCTCCCTATATCTGTTTATTCCCTCCCACCTCCCATTTTACTTCATTTCCTTCTCTGCTCAGCATAGTTTAGCTGACTTAGGCCAGGACTAGTAATAAATGAAAGAAAGCCAACTGGGCCATACTAAATTGGGAGTTTGAAGTCACTCATGATACAGGTACCTGGACATGAGCTGATAGAATCTTATCCCTGCCAACTGTGGCTGTCATGAGTTTATAATACAGGATACAACAGGCTGTTTCTATTCAGGGCTACCGCCATACCCAGCATGATGAGAATTGATTGTTAGGCATATATTAATTTTTGATTTTTACATTACATTTTTTTACTAGGAGATTTATTTTCAACAGACACTTGAGATAAATTATGTGATTTATTTAAAATGGACATTTATTATTGGCAATTTCAAAATTGCTCACATTAGAAGTTTCAGGTTGATGAGATCCTATTTGTCAAAAAAATCTGTTATCATGTATTATATCTTGCTTCTGTGATTTATAATGAGGACTGAAATTCAGAATCTTCGGTGTCCTAATCCTCTTTCTAGCACTTTGTCTTGTTACGGTCTTCAGCACGTCACTTAATCTCTCCTTGACTCAGATTCCCCATTGGTAAAATGAAACCATTAATAATTTTTGCCTCCTACAGAATTGTTGTGAAGATTAGTCAGTTAATGTTTGTAAAAATTCTTTAACCACGAAGAGAGCTATATCACTATGGACTATTAGAATAGGTACTGCCCAATTTTCCTTTTATAGAAGGGCCACTCTTTAAAATGTCCTTCAAGTGAACTTCGCAGATCAACAAATTTAGTGTTTGTGCAGTATAATTGGCTACTTTAAAATTTTTTGTAAAATTTTTGTAAAAAAAATTCAAGGAGTTCTAGTATATTGTTTTTATTCTTCTACTTTTAAAGAGTTTTCTGTGGTACTACCTAAATGCATTTACACTCACATGCATGCAGTGCATGCACACATACATACACATCTGTCCATATATTATCTAGGTGGATGGTTTTCTGATAATATTTGTAATGTAAAATATAGCCCTGAAAAGCAAATACCACATGTACTCGCTATTAAATTAGAACTAACTGATGAGCACATATGTGCACAGAGGGAAGTAAAACTCAGTGGAAATGAAGCAGAGGGGAGGGGCAAAAACCTAACAAGCACAATGAACACTATCTGGGTGATGGGCGCACTTGTAGCCATGACTCAAGCATTTCAAAAGCAATCCATGCAACCAAAAACATTTGTACCCCCTTAATATTTTGAAATAAAAAATGTACAATGTGGCTTTGTATAGATTAGCCATTTTAATTATTACCATCCTCCCTGTGTGGTACCGGATTTTTCCAGAATCTCATAGGGGATTTCTAATTTGAACTTTTTTACCTTTTGTGTATTTTAGACAAGGATACATAGGAACAAAATAGAATAAAACATATGTTAGGATTTTGATATAGGAAAAAAATGGTATGGATGACTAATGTCCTGTTTAACCTAGAGTTATTTTAAAAAATAACAAGATGGATAAGACACTCTAAGACAAGTGTCGCACTTGGATTATCAAGTTGCATTGAAAGACACTGCTAGATTTCAGTGGGCAGTGTACAAGAGTGTCAATTTCCTTATTCCACAGAGGTTTTTGAGTATCCAGGGCAGGTTAAAATGACAAATAGGTCCAGTATTTTCTCTAATTCCATTATTTATTGCTTTTCTAGTCCACTGCATCAAAGCATGCCATGTAACCTGCACCCATTTACTGATTATATCAAATTAAATCAAAGAGGCAGCAGGGGCACATCATATTTTCCAACTTATAAACATTGTTGTAACTGTACAGTGTTTATTCAAAGGAAAAATTTCAGTAAAATGTCAAATAATATTAGCAAGTGATCACAACATTTTAAATCTAGAAATAAGGAAATCTGGTTAGAAAAAAATACCAAGCAACCACTTTACTATTAAGGATATTTTTCAAGGTAAGAAGGATTTGGAGTTTATAAATTAATTCTATAAAAGATTGGAAGCTGTCCACTGCTGTAAACCCTCTGCTTGGATGAGAGTGGAATAGGGAATGAGGGAAAAGAAGTCAGTGGTTTGGAATATAAATGGGGTGTAGGAGGGGGAGTAGTGGTAAGTGACATTCTTTCCTAGGTGATCAGCAAAGTAAGAATTATTTGAATGTGAGAGTCTGCAGGAGTCCGACTTTTATATGTTTCCAGGAAAGGTTAGGAGATAATTGTATGAAATCCTTTCTTCATCCAACTATTAATACAAGTCCTGAAAATACCAGGAAAGAATGTGGAGAGGAAAAGGGATAATATTTGAATTCTTTACTTTCTGGGAGACCATTGATCACCTCCTGAATGCCCTTGCTCCTCGACTCTCTGATTTTCCATTCTTAAGGGAAGAGACTTGGGGAATGGGCAACCCTGAGTGTTTTCCAGCTGCCTCCCCCACTTTCCCACACATCCACACATTTTTTTTCTCTTTTTCTTTCTTTCTCTCTTCTTCCCTTTCTCTCTTTCTTTCTTTCTTCCTTTCTTAAAAAAAAATTAGTGTTATTAGTTTGGGCAGATACACGCAAATATCCTGTAACCTGCCAAAATGCAGCTTAAATGTTACCTAAATGTCCCATCTTGAAGGAAAGTTTAGAGAACTGAAATATCATTAAATTTCATAGTATTTTTCAGACCTTGACCTTGGAAATTCTGATTTCTATCCTGCTTGAAATAAGGACTTTAAGCTTAAGAACTCATCCGCAAATTTTTGAAACTTAAAAAATATGTGAGTTTGATCTGATTTGATACTTACAATTTAATACATTTTTAGCTAAAAGACTTCTAAAGAGGAAGATGTTGTTTCCAGGTTAGGAAGAACTTTAAATAGGTGGATGTATTTACGGCATTATTATATATATACTCATTTCAGATATACACACATGTACACGAAACTGGTAAGTGAAATCTGTCAGAAGAACTCAGAGAAACAGGGTAGCCCTTCCCTTCAACGTGGTTTCTATCAACTGCGATTTCCTTTTTAGAGATTAGGCTACTCTTCTTACCTGAAGTTTTAAAAACATAAAATAAACAGAAAACCACACTCCCTGAAAAGAATTGCCTGACACTGATTGTTGTTGCTTTTCTGAAACATAAGTCTGTAGAAAAAGAAAATACTCTCCTCAGATCTCAATTCTAAAGAAAAGTCTCTGAGTTGGCTAGGAATTCTGTATGCTCAGCGTCCTCCAGGCCAGACGGAAACATGAGGCTTCAAATGTTTCTAGAGCTGGCTTGGGTCTTAACAGTCAAATAAGTCTCTCAGAAGTGGAATAATTAGGAACAAGTACTTTAAGAGTGCATTCACATCTTTTATCACTTAGACGTAACTAACTGTTCCTTTACAGAGCCATCCTTTTTCTTCTCCTGAACGTGTGTCTGACATTCATTAAGACAAGAAAGCTTAAAATGTGTTCCTGAATGAATAGTGGTTCAGAATTCAGAAAAAGAGACGGGCTTTCACAGAAATATGCTGATTGTTTAGTTGTAAAATAACCAGTCAAGGGAACAGGGACATACACTGTTCGGTCCAGCTCATAGCGTGTGGCTGCCAGCTCACCAAAAGAGATCACATAGTTTGGCCCGGCAAAGGATCAGACCACAGCCAGGGACTGGAGGGGTAGTGAGGAGGGCATGTGGCTGAAACACACTAGCGCCATCCCTGCGGAGTTCAGCAGCCGGCTCTGGGACACCCTGCAGGACAAAGAGTGTTCATTACCTTCCAGCCAAACCACTCCACACTCCTTGGAGCCAGCCTGCTTCTGACCAAGGCTCTTCACACCCCTTCTTGTTGCGCTGTCCTTGCCTTCCCTGGAACCTCTTGGCTTAGCACCTCTCCGGCCCCTCCCAACTGGACCACTCCTGGGACAGCATGTGCTCTGCATGGAATAACAAGGTTAACTGGACAAGGTTGAATGGCCCTGTGATGGGAGCGCCCTCCAGCCACATGACAGAAATGAAATAGCAGTTATGATAGCCACGACCAGAGGAGAATCAGGTTCTCAAGAGTTCCTGTCCTGGCCCCATTCTCTGACATTCCTTGAATCATCCTTCCTTTCTTTCCTCATGCAGGTAGCAACACAAAATAGCATCCCTTAAATGTGGTAAGAGAAAAGGGTGGAGTGAAGAGTGGGTGCATTCATCTTTAGGACGGTTGATCTCTAAATCTATTCTTGGGCACAAGTTTTGAGAAAAGCTGAATCACCCAGCCCAAAGGAAGCCTGAGAAGTATAAAGAAATCTTGGAAATCCCCTGGAAAAAAAGAATCAGGTAGAGTTTGATTTTGTCTTTGTTGTCAAATTTTTGGCTCAGTCACAGTTGCAAGGATATGAGAGATTCCAGGCAAAAGGGAGCAGCAGGTGATTAGGAAATGGAACCGTGCATGTGATAAAACCTGGTGTGGGAGCTGGAAAAAGGAGAGCAGGCTGTTTCAGGAAGTGCCCAGGTCTGGGATGTCAGGGTGGAGCCCCAGCACCCGCTAGGGGACAGAGTTCTCAGGGAACAGGGGAATGAAGCCAGGAAAGCAGTTAGGTGTACAAAATCCACTCCATGGAGCCAACATGCAAGCAGGCAGCCTCAGTCGGGTCACTAAAGTGCTTGGGTATTGGAAGGGAAGGGAAGGCAGTTGCTCAAAGCAAACTCCAGGAAGTTATAAATGCTGTAGAAAAAAACACAGCAACAAGTCAAAGACCCTGTGATAAACCAGGTGATCTGCAAGTACCAAAAGCCAGAACCAGGTGTCAGGGCCTGATTCAGGAAGTGACTGGGGGTGAGACCTCAGGCAAACATCTAAGCTGCAGACTTTTGGTGGTTCCTCCAAATGGGAAGATCTTGATCCTGAGGTAACTTGAAATCTCTTGGACAAGATAAGCTATTACCTTTTTTTTTT
>VBSM01003204.1:41867898-41961685 GCA_008086735.1 Cheirogaleus medius | reverse complement strand
GCAATCCTCCCGCCTTGGCCTCCCAGAGTGCTAGGATTACAGGCATAAGCCACCGCATCCTACCTCTGGTTACCTATTTTTAAAATAAGATTCCTCAAAGTGTTTTGCTGAATACTAGTTCTGTGAATAGTAGTTCTATGAGGTAATTAGCCAAAGAAGTAGGTGTGTAGTCAAATAAGTTGGGAATTCTACAGACTATATTTCCCTTTCTTAGAGTATTCCAATGAGAGATGCATTTTAAAGGCTCTGAGAAATCCTGCAACAATTTGTTGATTGTTGCGTGTTTCAATAATATGTTGAAAGTATTAACCCAATACTTTACAAACATTTTTAACCATGAGCATTTCTCTCTCTCTCTTTTTTCCCCCATAAAATCTATTAACTTAGATTGGAAATGCTCTGAGAAATACTGAACTATGAGGGCAAAATTCAGCTTGCTTAGCATGAAGTATATATAGGTCTTTTAATTCTGGCTCCCTCTCTGCCTCTGCTGCTCATCTCTCATCTATCCTCTCTTAGGTTTTATGCTCTGGCAAAAAACAAACAAATAAACAAACAAACAAACAAACAAAACCCAAACAAAACAAAGAAACCAAAAACAAACAAAAAAACTAGACCATTGTTCTCACACATATTACTTTGTTTCAAACATCTATTCTTTTTTCACAACCCCTGTCAGTAAAGTGTTATTTATTCTTCAAAATCCTGCTCAGATATTACCTCCATAGGAAGCTGTCTCTTTACTTGAGAGTAAGAGTCACCAGATTTTCTATGAAGGGCCAAATACTAAATATTTCAAGCCTTGAGGCTCACACAGTCTCTGTTGCAGTCCTTCAACTCTGCCATTATAAAGTGGAAACAGCCATAGACAATCTGTAAATGAATGGGCATGGTTGTGTTTCAGTAAAACTTTATTTACACAGATAGACAGCAGGCTGGATTTTGCCATGGCCTGTAGATTACTTACCCCTGCTTTGGAGTTATACTTCATACAATTTTTGCTGAAGTGGAAGCTGTCTCTAGATATGAAAAATCCAACACCTCCAGGTGAGAGCAGTATATGGATGTATTTAGTTAGGCCAAACACAAGGTCAAAATAAGGAAAATCTAACTAGCTGCTTAGAGTTGTTATTTGGACTCTTGTCATTCCAGTTATCTACAAGAACTTTCTGTGAAAGGTAATGTAAAATTAGAAACTCTTCTATGATGTTGGTTTAGGAATCAGCCCTTGAAAAATATTGCCAAAAGCTAAAATGTCTATAATAAGCTGGTTGAGACACTATTATAAGGGAAAATTTATATCTAAAGGGCTAAACATTCATTAGCTGCTTAAAGAGAACCTCTACTCTTCTGAACTGCTGTCTGAAAACCAGAGTGAACTAGTACACTAGCAAAAGACAGATGTAATGGGCCCAGTGGAACTTATTGCCCCATGCACTACAGAATTGGCTGATGGGATTGTGCATGTTTGGAGTACCAGAAAAGAGATGAATCAGAAAGCTGGACAAGAGATGGATACCTGTCCTGGGATGGGAGTGATCAGAAGGGCATGCCCAGGGGCTATTCCTGGGGGAAATGATAGGTAGAAATCTCTGTTTAAGTTGATGCAGGAGGGCCTTTGAAATTAAAACAAACAGGCCACAGTGGCATTAAGACAGAGAAGATTGCAAATCATTTCATTGGAAATCTCAACCTTTTTGAATGGCAAGAGCTGCAGCTCCAAAAAATGCCCTCTCCATCTTAATGTCCCAACTTTCTGTACTCGGCCTGATAATGGTGAAAATTATGAATGGGTAGCCATCCATTAAATGTTGGGGCTCCCTGTCCATGGTACCTAAAGTATAGAGGTATTACTGGGACCTCATTTCCTGGCCCCTCCTTGCTCATAGGTAGAGACATGAGACTGAGTTCAGGCCAAGGGAATGTGGGCAGAAATGACTTACATCCCTTCTGGGCATGACCCATAAAATGTCCCACTGCCTCCACTCTTTCTCTGCCCCATCTGCTGACTAGATTTGGGCAATCTCAGACACCAGGTGTTAAAGGCAGCAAAGCTTCTACAAAATGTATATCTCTGATGGATTCTGTGGGACAGAAAGTATCTCCTCTCCATTCACATCACAATAAGATAGTATTATCCATCTAGCAGAATGGCCAAAAATAAAAAGGCAGTTAATACCCAGTGTTGGTGAGGATATTGGAATAACAGGAACTCTCATACACTGTTGGTAAAAGTGTAAATTGTTATAGACACTTTGAAAATTGTTTGATGTTTCCTAATAAAGTGAACATATGCATCCCCTGGGATCTAGTGATTGCACTTAAAGACATATATAATACGCCCAACAGAAAAGTATACATATGTGCACCAAAATACATGAACAAGAATATTTATAATAGAATTATTTTTAATAGCCTCAAACTGGAAACTACTGAAGTTTCTCTCAACAGTAGAATGAATAAATTGTAGTCTGAGTATATATCAGAATACTGTACTATATATATTAGA
The DNA here is from genome assembly GCA_008086735.1 of Cheirogaleus medius. Taxonomy (NCBI): domain Eukaryota; kingdom Metazoa; phylum Chordata; class Mammalia; order Primates; family Cheirogaleidae; genus Cheirogaleus; species Cheirogaleus medius. Next base: position 41,959,176 of record VBSM01003204.1, on the reverse strand, counting down.
ATATATATATTTTATAAAAAAATAAAATAGCTACTTCTATATACAAGGGTGTGGCTTAATTTTACAATCATAATATTCAATGAAAGAAGCCAGATCCAAAAGAAAAAAAACATTGTAGGCTTCCATTTATATAAAGTGCATAGAGAAGCAAAACTAATCTATGGTTTAGGATCAGGTTAGTGGTTACCTCTGGGATGGGGCTAATAACTGGCAGGGCACAAAAAGGGGCTTCTGGGGGTTGTTCATGCTCCATTTCTTGATCTGGGTGATATTGTCCAAGTGGGCTGACTTTGTACAAATTCACTGAGCTGTACACTTATGATTTCTGTACTTTTCTCCGTATTATACTTCAATACAAAGTTTATTAGAAAAAAAGGAACAAGTGTAGATTCTGATGTCATATTACCTGTTTTCATACTATAGGTGTTCTCTTTACTAGTCAAGGTCCTTGGGAAAGTTATTTAACTTTTCTTTGCCTCAAGTTACTCATCTGTAAAATGGGGATTATATGATTCCCTTCCTTACATCCCATTGGGAGGATAAATGTGATTGTGCACGCGAAGTTCATAGAAGAGCATAGGGCACATGTTTAGCATTCAATAGGTCATTAACTCTCGAAAAGATCAGTTGATAAATATTATCTTACATTGTCATTGGATCCAAGGTAAGAATAATTAGAATAACACAGAGGACCATCTGATATTTTTATTTTGTTTTATTACTTTTCAATTCTTTGACCTTCAGACTAGGGAGTTTCTAAAAAAAACCAACATGGACAACTCCCAAAGCAAAAAGAAAATCATTTGAAAACTATGGTGTAGGCCCAACTAATATAAATATTATTGCTACAAAGGACATCTGTAAGTAGGTAAAGTGCCTGAGAAGGAAAAAAAATAATCAAGTTTCAATTATGTAAGGCATGAATTCTTATTTTAAAAGGGTCAGTAATACAATGCTCATACCTCAAGATGGAAGGAATTAGTCAATTTATCCTTGCATGCAATGAGGCATGATTTTTTATGGTATAGATATTTCTTATTCATTAATAACATTAAAAATTTTCACCATTCTAGTATACTAAGGTTTCTACTTCAGTATATATTTCAGTATTTAAAATGGTCTCTTCTATACTTTTATGTTAATACTTGTTCTCATTTATACACAAATTCATCCTGTGTTTGCTTTTGTATTGAAAATTAAGTTAGAAAATTCAAATCCCCATCACCAATATTAGGTTAGGAAATTCAAACCAGAACTTGGGCCTTTTCTAATATTGATACTTGATTTAGTACAGTACTTTTAACTAACAGATCCAACCCTATGGGTCTTGAAATACTGGTGTCCATAGTTAAAATTAGGAATTCAGCGATATGTTTTTACACTTGCTATGAGAGTCTTAGAGTAGAAAAAGCTTTTAGGCTTCATGCAGGTCCATCTTCCATCATTTGCACCGTGACAGTGATGTTTGCTTCACAAGAGTTTATTGTTATTTGTTATTATTTTTCATTTTCAGTTAATTTTCTTTTTCTAAGCTGAAAACCTCAAGAAGGAGGGCCATGTCTATATCATTAATGATCATCTTACTAGTGTTTAGGACAGTGCCTGAAACATAGTCAGTATTGAGTAGATATTTTTTGGATAAATGAATGAATGTAAGAACGGGAACCATTGGGCCAAAATTCTCAAATAGCACACAATTTTATAATCAATTAAAAACATAAAACTAAAATAATTGGAATTTTGAGTTAAGATTGATTTGTATAGTCTGGTGCTTTAATTATGTAAAAAACAAGGAAATTACTTCAAACAGTTCACAGATGTGGGATTTTCTTCATACTGTGATCTCTTTAATGTGACCCAAATGAGAGACTTGATGTGAAATGATCTATCAAAGGCAAATGACCCTGGCTCACCGTAGAGGACGACTTTGCCTTCTATCCCAAGTGTGGTGGTGTCAGTTTGGACAGATATAGGAAGGCTGGCTTCACAAAGAATGGTTCCCCACGGTAGTTTCTGACAGCGCGGGGCAGGGAGTGGTGAGAGCCCCCTCAGTGAGGTTCCTTCAGAACTGTGCGTCCCTTCCCATAGCAAGGAAATGTGGGCATGCACATGAGAAGGGTTTTAGGCTGGGCGTGGGGGCCCACAACTGTAATCCTAGCACTTCGGGAGGCTGAGGTGGGAGAGGCCCCTTTCTCTCTTTTTTTATTGAGGCACAAAAACAGATAACATAAAATTCACCCTCCCAACAATTTCCAAATGTACAGTACAATAGTGTCAACCACATACACATTGTTGTGCAACAGATCGCCAGAACATTCCCATCCTGTGCAACTGAAATTCTGCATCCACCGAGCAGCTCCATTCCCTTCCCCCAGCCCCTGGCAACTACGGACATCTTTTTGGGGGAAAGTAAGAATAAAAAAAACTGTGTAATTAGGATTTGATTTTTAAAAATTCTTTATACTTTTCCTAAATTATGAACATAGTGCATACTCATTTTGATAAGTTAAATAATACACAAATATGTAAAGAAATGTTGAGTGGGTACAGTGGCTCATGCACTTTGGGAGGCCTAGGCAAGAGGAACACTTGAGGCCAGGAGTTCGAGACCAGCCTGGGCAACATAGTTGAGACCCTGTCTCTAAAAAAAAAAAAAATTAGCCAGTGTAGTGGCATTGCACTTGTAGTCCCATCTACTCAGGAGGCTGAGGTGGGAGGATTGCTTGAGCCTAGGAGTTTGAGGTTACAGTGAGCTATGCTCATGCCACTGCACTCCAGCCTGGACAGCAGAGTGAGACGCTGTCTCTAAAACAAAACAAAACAAAACAAAGCAAAAATATTGACAAACTCTCTTATACCCCTCTCATTCAACATCCTTGAAATAAACTCAGTTAACAGTTTACTATATGAACATCTTCCATACATTTTTCTGTGCTCATGGGAAAAATGTTTATTAAATATATAGTGGTTTTCCTATTTTCTAAAAAAATGAGACCACCTTATATATATATTTCTCTCCAACTTTTTTTCACTTAATATAACACAGAAATCCTTCCAGGTTAGTATACAAGACTGTAATTTAGTGTTTTAATAGATACATAATATCACATAGTATGAATGCATTGTGATATATTCAACCATTCCCTTATTAATGGATATCCGGGTTGATACCGGATTTTTGGCCGCTGCTGGTAATGCTGTAATAACCGTACACACACACCCATGAGCACACACACACGCGCACGCGCAGCTTCAAGTATTAATGCTTTAAGTCTTTCAGGATGAATTTCCAATGTGACATTGCTGGACCAAAGGTTAGGTATACTTTGAATTTAATAGATTGTGTTACACTTGTCAAAAAATGTAGCAATTCACATATACATAAGCAATTCATAAAAGTGTTATTAAAGAGTAAAAAGTAATGTCGCTATTATTAATTTTTTAATTGTGAAATATACCATATATGCAAAAGAGAATTTACAATACAGATGTGTTGTTAAAGAAATTATCATTTAAAAAACTGTGTGACCCCACTCAACTGGGAAAATAGTTCAAAATCCCAAATATGCTTCGGCACCATCCTCAGTCGGCCTAGGTGGAGATAACACTGTTCTGATTAGTTTGTTTTCTATTCTCTTATATTTCTTCATAAATTTTACCATATATGTATCTATCGGTACATAGTATATTGTTTAGCTTTGCATGATTTGAATTTTATACACATGGAATAACTTTGAGTCTGGCGTCTTAGACCACTCGGCCATCCTGACACCCTATATGGAATAACCTTGTATGCATTCTGTGACTTGCTTATTCTAGTCAACATTATGTTTGTGGTGTTCATCCATGTTGATGTGTGTAAGTATGGTTTATTGGATTTTACTGTTTTATTCCATTGTATGAATATCCCACAATTTATTTGTCCTTCTCAAATCAGTGGACATTTGGGATGTTTAGACATTTTTGCTCTTACAAACAATGGCACCAAGCACATTCTGGCCTGTTTCCTGGAACCCGGGTGCAAGGATTTTTCTATGGCAATAGTTCTCAAATTGTTTGGTCTCAGGAACACTCTATACTGCTAAAAATTATTGAAGACTCCAAAAAGCTTTTATTATGTCTATTTTATTTATAGATATTTACTGTAGTAGAAACTAAAATATAAATTTTGAAAATATGTATTAATTCATTAAAAATAATAAACACATTACATGCAAACATAAATATTTTTAATTTAAAAATAATCTACATATTCCAAAACAAAAATACTTAGGGAGAAGAGTGGCATTGCTATACATTTTTTGAAAATCTTTTTAACGTCTGGCTTAATTGAAGACAGGTGGTTTCTCTTACCTGCTTTTGCATCAATACTTTGCTGTATGTTGTTTTGGTTGAAATGTATGAAGAAAATCTGATCTCACACAGATACGAAATTGGAAAAGGGAAGAGTATTTGAATAGCCTTTTCAGATAACTATGGATATTCTTGTCTGAGAGTACACCAACACTTGACAAGTGATAGCATCTTAAAAGCTAGGTGCTTATATTCTTTTACATTAAAATTCATTGATCTGTCTTATACTTTAAAAAAATATTTTACCCATGCATGATTTTGTTACATCATACATTGGTCAAAATTTGGTCAACTGAGGAGTCATGCAAGTCTTCTAAATGTTGACATTATACAATACAAAAAGAATCACATTTTATAAATGTTACTACCAATCTCATCATCAGGGCTCAGGCTAGGGGGAGGTAATAAGGCACTGAGGATGCAGAATTCATGAAGAACTCACTAACCTTGTACTTGCATGACCCTAAAAGAGAGTGCCTCCTTAAGTATGACCTTCCTCCCTGAGACTGATGCCTCTTCAAATTTTGTGTCCTGGGCACCTCACTTGCTTCCTTCTAGTCCTGGCCCTGCTCAGCAGAAAAGTCTTTCAAACTAAGGAAGCTATCAAGGTTACAGTGATACACGTTTCTAAAATTTCTTGAATTTTATCATAGGCAACAAACACTGTCAGCTGTTTACTTTGAAATGATAAGAGTACTTTGTTTATTTTTGATAAAACATCTACTAAATATCCAACTCTGAAGACAATAGTTTGTGAGTCACACTTTCAAGTAAAAATGGTGTTCCATTGGGGGAAAAAAGCAGCTAGTTCAGCTTGCAACTCAAACAATTGCATAGGCGTTTTTCCTTGAGACAGTCATTGTGCTTCTCATTTATATGCATGCTAAGGAAGTGCCTTATGCATACCTTTAGTTTTGTCATACAAACTTGATGTACTCAAATGTCAAGTTTAATAACAATAATTTTTTACTTCTTCATCAAGAGTATTCTTTAGTGAAACTGCCCTTGATTTTTCGCTGCAAGTGTGAGGTTGGTGAAGAAAACAATAACTATTATTACAATTTCATGCCACTGCAAATGTCAACATAGTTGTTCCAGGCTAGATCAAAAGATTAAAAAAGTTATTTGACACTTTGAGTATTCCAGCACAGCTGGTCTCTGCTGCCTTGCATGCACATACAATGAGATCTTCAATGTTTAGTTGGTGCCAATACTAGACAAATATAAGCAAAACGGTCACGTTTGTAGATTAATCCATTTATGAGGCAAAAGTACAATCCGACAAAGAGATAGCAACCCAATCTTCATAGTTCCAGCTAAATCTTTAATTCAGTGGGTTACTGTTTCATGAGAAGGTGGCAGTGCCATGAATTCATTTACAACTTTTCATCCAGCAGGCATTCAGCAATTCAACTGTCCCAGGCTTTATTGGTTCTCAGTTATTGTGTGTACTTCTCCAGCTAATGCAATATGATGACTTTCCCTGTAAGGTACCTTGGGGCTTTTTCATTTCTGGTTGAAAAAGCTTTAGCAAACAAGTTTTGGTTTTCAAAATGTTCAATTTATTTTGCTTTAAATTCGGATCGATTGGTCTTAAAATGAGGCTGCAACTTAACTTGCACCAAAATAATATTCAAAAATGTTCCGATGCCTAAGACATAATAAACTATTATCATCTGTAAAGCTGAAGGAAGATAGCTTTCATCATATTTTCCTTTCTTTTTTTATAGTTTGTTTCAATTTCTCTATTCTGTAACTAAGAGAGCTCTCTGATATGCCAGTTTTATCTTTTCTGCATTTCAAATTATAGATGGTGCAACTATGGATTAAGTAAGCAACTCCTCTAATTTCTCTTTTTAAAAAATTGTGGTAAAATATACATAACGTAAAATTTACCATTTTAACCATTTTTAAGTACTTGCTTTAGTGGCAATAAGTACATTCACAATGTTGTGCAACCATCTCCAACATCCATCTCCAGACCTCTTTTCTTCTTGCAAAACTGAAACTGTGCCTATTAAACAATAACTGCCCACTCCCCCTTCCCCAACTCCTGGCACCACCATCCTATTTTCTGTCTCTATGAATTTGACTACGCTAGTTACCTCATATAAGTGGAATCGTACAGTAGTTGTCTTTTAGTGACTGGCTTATTTTACTTAGCATAATGTCCTTCAGGTTCATCCATGTTATGACATGTGTTAGAATTTTTTCTTTTTAAGGCTGAATAATATTCCATTATAAGTATATAATACATTTTGTTTATCCATTCATCTGTTGCAGGACACTTGCTTTGCTTCCACCTTTTGACTATGGTGAATAGTACTGCTATGAACATGGATGTATAAATATCTCTTTAAGTCCCGCCTTTCAATTCTTCTGGGCATATACCCAGAAGTGAAATTGCTAAATCAAATGGTATTTCTATTTTCAATTTTTTGAGGAACCACCATACTGTTTTCCATAATAGCTACAACACTGTACATTCCCAGGAGCAGTGCACAGGCATCTCATTTCTTCACATCTTCACCAACACTTGTTATTTTCTGGGGCTTATTTTTAATAGTAAGCTATCCTAATGGGTGTGAGGTGGTATCCCATTGTGGTTTTTATTTGCTTTTTTGTGATGATTAGTTATATTGAGCATCTTTTCAAGTGCTTTTTCCTTTGGAAAAATGTCTGTTCAATTTCTTTACATTGAATAGACATTGAAATTGACAATTTTCAATTGACAATGAAAAAAATTGCCATTTGTAATTGGATTATTTATTGTTGCTGAGTAATTTCCCTTTTTAGAGCCAATGATCCATTATAAATATTATAACCTTTAGAAATAACAGTTTTACATGAAATTTAAACCTGTAAAAAAGATTTCGAAAACAATTTTGTATGCTTTTATAAAACAAGACAACAAAGTGTCCTTATTCTTATAGTGGCTGCATAGGTGTGGGGAAAATTTTGAAATTTCAAAATCATGATTTATTGGATGATAAAGATAACAAGGTTTTAGAGATTATAAGAGATATAACAAAAAATAGCTGGTAAGAGCACAGTAGTTCAGAGATGAAATTGAGTTAATATCTGAAAATGCACACTTTTATGACTTAACCCAGCTATATTAGAAAATTTTAGAAAACATAAATATACAAGCATGAACTCCATCAGTTGTCACAGTAACCATGAAGCCCCTCAAAAACGCCAGTGGTGCACTCATGCAATATTGACTAAATTACAAAATTAGTTTTGACCATATAGACCCCCTGAAAGTGTCTCAGTGACCTTCATGGTTCCCTGGAACACATCTTGATAACCACTTTTCTAGGTTATCTACCTAGAAGTGGAATTTCTGTGCTGTATGTTATGTACCTCTTCAGCTTTACTAGATGATGTCTATTTTTTTCCCAAAATAGTTTTACCAATTTATACTCCGAATACTAGCATAATAGAGTGAATATTTCTCCATATCTCTCATGGTTCTTTTGTGTTACTTCAGGTCCTCTTAGAAGTAGATGTCAAGGCAGGCATATAAGTTCAAGATATATTGAGTAAACATGTGTAAAACATAATGGAGAAGGAAAAGGAGAAAGCAGGGAGAGCCTTTGTTCTGTGATGCAGATCTGGCACCTTTGAAGGAGAGGGGGAAGGAAGGAGGATTGTGTAAGAAAGTCTCAGATCTCAGCACCATTCAACAAGACTATCAGGTAATTCGTGAACCAGTGTCCAGTCAAGAGTTGTTCATGTCACAAGACGGAGCTTACATCAGTCATTGGCTGGCAGCCACATGAGAAACTTGGCCTTTGTGGATCCAGAGGGTCAATGATTAGAGATATCTGTCATTCATGTTCCTCACAGATGGGATCTGACCATTTCATGGCCTCTAACCATTTTACTTACCCTTGGTTGAGTTGAGGATTGAATTATATCATATTGTCTATTTGCATTTCCTATTTCATAAATTTCCTTTGCATTTTCTTTTCCCAGATTTCTTTTTTCTTAAAATAGATTGCCTTTTTTTTAAAAATTCATAAGGGCTGTGGGCATAAAAATGTTTAATGCCATGTTTTGTCACATATACTATAAATATTTTCTCTCAGTTTACCATTTATCTTTAGATTTTGCATATGGCATACTTTTTCATATAAATAATTTTAATTTCATCATAGACAAATCTACTGATTCTTTTTCATTTATAACTTCTTAACCTTTGGAGTTATTTAAAAAAAGTTTCCCCAAGTCCCGAATTATATAAAATATTCTCTTAAAGTTTCTTATAATGTCTTACAGTTTTGTTTGCATTTACATCTGTAATTCATTTGGATTTTTTTTTTTGGTGTATATATACACAATGAAGTAGGAGTTTAAATTTGCTTTCTTCTAACTGGATAGCCAATTATATGAGTAAAATAATACTCTTAAAGTATTACTCTTTTCCCATGGCATTAAAATGCCATCTTTATTCTGTTTAAGCTGAGATTCCTAGAAGCACATAATTTTGATATTCTTTCATACAAACATTCACCTAAGTACCTGGAAGAGAACAAAAGAATCAGGACATTCTAAGAAAACAAATGATACCAAGTTGATACTTGTGTGAAGCAAGTGCCAATTCACCAAATGTTAGTACAAGATTGCCAGAGGCTTGATACATGTACTGTTTCATTTTTACAGAAAAAGGAAAAAGAAAAGTAAAAATATCTGTCTCCTAGTGGTATCATAATGAAGATTTTCATGTTAAATTTGACTATTAGCTTTTAGAAAGAAATGGAAGAATTGGAGCCAAAATATATGGAATGGTCTAAGTTCTCAGCTAAGGAAAATTTCTAATGTATGTTCGACTTCAAAAATGTAGATATTCCAATATGTGTTTTATGAAAAATTAGGTAGATGATAGATAGATATGTAGATATAGTAACACATATAAAATTTCCCACTTATTGAAACAATGATTTGGGTCCCTTATTTATTGGTCACATAACTTTATGCAAATTACTTAGCTTTTCTGAAACTCAAATTCTAATAGTCAATTGTGAGAAATCCCAGTTGTAGTGTCAATAAAGCCTCCCTGTACTAACTCTTGTGATCATAAATGTTAGGTGATATACATAATCCTGCCATTTATAAATTCTCACCATCAGATGTTCTTATCCAGCAATGAGTTAACTATGTTACCACCTACATGAATATGCAGAGGCAAGTAAGTGCTGATGGCACTACCTACCCAATCCAAGGACAGGAAATTAGTCTCTAAATGTTTTCCCCAATTGTTTGGCTACTACTAGAGAAGCAATTGTCTCATCAGTGCAGTGATCCCTCTTGGAAGCAATGCATACTTAATCGACTTGGTACGAAGGAACAACACTTTCAAAGAAATCCTGGGGACAGATTATTTTCCTAACAAGTAGAGATCAAGATATGGTGGTTTCTCAATGACTGGGAGACATTTGGCCGAACTTGGAAGCTGTGGTTTACAAGGGCGTGTGCAAATCTCAGCATAATAGGTCCTAGCCTAAGTATCTGAACATAGCATGACTACAAGTATAATAGTTTTGTGGGTGAAAATACAAAGATATATATCTTAGCAACAAATAGGAGCTTGGGGGAAAAATCAAGCTAAACCCTGAAATGGCATAACCCTGAATGCTGATGTCATTCCTAAAAACACTTTGGTACTCACTCTAAAAATACACACAGATGCTGCCTAAAAGTTAAATGAATGCAACTCTCTCTCATGTGTTCCTGGCAGGTTATTGAACTAATGCCACAGCTTAGGAGCCTAAGTGTCTTTGAATGGCTGAAGAAAATAGGGATTTTCAAGTATTAGAAAGGAGCACTTAGCTCTTTGAAAGTGGTAATGATCCTAATTTCAAACTTATTTCCATGCTTTGTTCACTGTTAAGTTTCAGTACAAACCATGCAGTAGTAAATGGAGAATGAAATTCAAAATCAGACACTCTTTTTAGGGCTGTGTTTTTCTGGGGGCTAACAAAAAATGATATTTACATGTTGTATTATACCATACATTATCTCTCAGGGATCATTTTTCATGGCTATTCTTTTCATTTTTGGTGTTACTTACAAAATTTGGGGGGAAAAGATCATTTGTGTATGGAAACTTGACTTTGTTTATGTAGCCTCTTCAATTTTAGGTAGAGCAAATGTATATTCCTGCCAATCATAACATTCTCTTCCCATCACTTAAATGCTTTGCAATTTTCTATAAGCAGCTTCATATGTAGCCTTACTTTGTGTTTTAGCAAAATTTGCACATAGCAATTAGACCTGGCAGGCCATATTTATATAATAAAGTGTTACTCGGTACTTACAATAATGTCAGAGAGTGGGAAAGAGAAGTGTTAAACTAACCTCTGAAAAAATGGGGTTGCCAAAATATTTGAGAATTTTATTGTTAATATGTTTGGCTGGTCCAATATTTGTAATAGACGTTCCATTTGAACTCCTATTTTTCCTGCAATTTAAGGAAAGCACAAAGAACTCCAGGCACTCTCACCTCTGTTGGAATCCTATTGAGAGGGGTCATTGAAGTCAGGAAGGGTTAGTGCCCCGTGTCCTGTGCTGTTCAGAGTACAGCACACAAAGGTTAGTTAATATGCTCTCTCCTTTACTCCGTAGCTGCTTTCAATCACTACCTCTGTTTTTAACATGGAATTTTTTTTTTGTCTGGCCTTAGAAGACTGACTCAGGTGTGGACAGTCATTTTTCTACATATTTATAATATTAATCTCAGACTAGAGAATAACTGTGCAAGGCCCTGGAAGTCCTGGGTTGAGTATGACATCCATCATGACACCAGAAAGCAGGCACAAGAATCATGAGGTTATATGCTGTAACTAACATGAAGAAGGGCCTTCTATCTCTTGTCCTATTTTTTCCCTTCTTAGTCAAAATCACCCCTTCCTAAGGAAATATAGGTCATCAACTATGAAATGTCCAATTTCAAATCAAAAGTGTAGCTTATTATATCTTAAACAAGAAGCAGTACAATTAATCAAAGTTTGCACCTAAACTATCCACACAGTTTTGCCATATTAATGGTAGTTTGTTTATGCCAGCAGCAAAGAAGCCTGGAGAGTGAGTGGCAATGAAACTGCAAAAGGCATTTTCCACAGTTTGCTGAGAATTGAATATTTTTCCTTGCACGAAGTGGTCCAAAGCCTGGAAGAAGTGGTAGTCGGTTGGTGCAAGGTCTGGTGAATATGGTGGATGACAGAGTTTCCAAGTCCAGCTGCTGTAGTTTGAGCAGCGTTGTTTATGAGATTTGAGCATTGGTTCCATGATGGAACTGATATTCAAAAATAACACAATTTTTTGACTTACTTATGGTTTCATAAAAATTGCTCCAAAAAAAATCTGAAAGATTATCACAAGCCAAATTGTGTCTTTGAAAGACTGAGGGTGTACCTTCACAATAAACATAAAACAAGAAGTGTCAAAGTGAAATGTCAGAGATATCAACTGTCAATACTTAAGAAAATCGGACTTTTCATACTTAGTATCCTAAATATAATTCTGAATCCCCCAAAGCCTTGATGATAATGTGTTTCTACTATTTTTTAAAGGTTTTGCCAAGGTACTAATTACGTCTCACAGTACTTAAAGTTTAACTTCTTAAAATTTTTTATTGCATTGTCATCTTCTTAAAGTTTCCTTGTCTTAGTAGTAGCTTGTTAACTCTATTCTGTATCTTTCTCAAAACTCTGGCTAGGACATAGTCTCTTTCTTTATTCTCTCTCTGTAGTTTTTTCCTTCCTAGGGTGGCTTGATGTCTTTTCCTGTGTATATTAGTCTACTAATCAACTCGCTGCTTCTGGTGGCTTCAATTCTGCAGGTGTCCCTATTACCATAATTGTTAAAACAGAGGCCCCAGCCCTGTAGCATGTCAAGCAACAAAGAATGTTTCCTTTTTGGTAGTAGAGAGGGGGCAAATGCTTCTATTTTATGGTTTTGTCTTTGTCATATGTGTTGCTGAGTATATATAATGAAACCCACAGTAGATGCCTCCTGGAAGATGGACTCTTATATACTAAAGATAGCCCAATAGATAGAAATGAACCAGCTCTAGGAAAGTTAATACCTAAAGTTTGCCAACCATGATCAAAAGTCATGCAAAAGTATAGCGAGTTAACAGAAAACGCTCATGTTATTTAGAAACACTTAAATCTATACCAGATTTTCAGATGTATAATGACAGTATTACAATTTGGGAGAAACCAGAGAAAAATGTACAGTTTAGGTTAAAAAAATGAGGCAATAATTGGAATTTTGCACTTGGTTTCATTGGCTGCCAACAATCTGAATGGTGCACAATGAACTCTGTAAAACATGTTGCCAAATCTCTGGTCAGTTGAAACTGCTTCATTTCATTCTTCTATGGTATAAATGTCTTAATTTTGGCCATGGGATGTTATTTGTCTCATCTGGTTTCTTGGAGACTGAAGGTCTCTCGTTAACTATATTAATAAATAGAGGAGGCAGCAAAGACACTGGGGGAAACAATCCAGGGACAACACCCACTGAGGTCACCATGGTGGTGATGACGGGCGACTAGAGGCCCCACTAAAGGTTTGAGAATAAGGAATGGGGAGCTGTTTTAAGGTAAAACCTAACCTGCAGGATGGCTGGGAAGGAGAGGCATGTGAGGCAGTGGAAGGTGCTTTGGAATCACATGGGACAATGTGGTCTTGTGCAAACTTTACCTATCCTCTCTGAGCCAGCGTCCTTCTCTTTAAACCAGGCATTCTAATGCCAAAGCTTCTCTGCCCATGAACATGCAATTTAATACATTCTATCAGATGCTCTCCCTTTCCTCCTATATTTTAACATCTTCAAGATGGGGTGTGTTTTATAATATTCAATAGTAACCTACAGTAACTGTTGTCTCAATGCAGTTATTGCCTGTGTGTGTGTAAACATCAAAAATGCTGGCACTGAAATTGTAAAATGGGTTAAGGAGGCTTGGAAGAAAATCACAAGTGCAGACAATAGTGGAACATTATTTTAACCCTTAGAAACTAAATGGTGGTAGGGTGGGGGTAAGGAGATAAGGAATCAAATGTGTGTAGCAGTATCTCTAAAGCTGAAGGCAAAGTCAGCTAACTGTATGTAATTGCAAAGCAGACTTAAAAACTCGAGGCCACTGATTTAATTCTTTTGTGTGTTCCTTTAAAAAATGCTACATCACTGATGCTGTTGATGTATAGAGGACAGGATTATATTAAGAAACATGAGCAACAACAATTCTGAGTGGGAAAGTAATCCAGAAAACTCAGCTTAGGAGTGTGCAGCAGTTTTAGGAAACTTTAATCTGTTTTACTTATATTTTCCTTTGTATGTGTACAAAAGAGTAATGTATGATTTTAAAAAGTTGTGTAAGACTGAAAGAGCTTTCTCAGTAAGTATAAAATGTACTTTATAAGTGACAAGAAAGCATAGTGTGTCTGTTTAATTAGAAATACTTTTTGCTTTCTTATTCTTAAAATGTTCCTGTGTCCTTTTTATTTACTTATTTTTTAGAAACAGGGTCTTGCTGTGTCACCAAGGGCTGGAGTGCAGTGGTGCCATCATAGCTCACTAAAGCCTCAGACACCTGGGCTCAAGAGATCCCCCTGCTTCAGCTTCCCAAGCTGGGACTACAGGTGTGTGCCACCAACCCTGGCTATTTTTTTTTAATTTTTTTGTAGAGATAGGGTCTCACTATGTTGCCCAGGCTGGTCTCAAACTCCAGGCCTTAGCAATCCTCCTGCCTTGGCCTCCCAAAGTGCTGGGATTACAGGCGTGAGCCACTGTGCCTGGCCTATTCCTGTGCCTTAATGTCTAGTTGTCTTAGATTCAACAAATTGTAGTATATCAGTACAAATCCACCTGTGAAAGCAAAAGCTTGTTAACGCTGCCTAGCACAAAGAGGTGCTGTTAGTGGACACTTGTACAATGACTCTCTTCATTTTATAACCAAAAATGACTGAAAAATACACTTGTGGGACCTGTTTATAATCAGAAGCTCTTTGTTGCTTCTTCATAGGGTTAATGCAAAAATTATAAAGAATTTTTAAAAAGACCCTAGTCTAGTTTCTGGCATACAATATATTTTCAATAAATACTAGTCATTATTATTAATAATAAAGTGTATAACTTATAATATATACATGACAGCAAGACAAAGTGACTTGGGGTAAACAAACCAATTATACACTCGTATGAATCAAATTTAATTGTATGAGGGTAAAGTGACTTGCCCAAACTCCTGGGCTCAGCTGATCCTCCTGCCTCAGCCTCCTGAGTGGCTGGTAGCTGGTAGATGGGACTACAGGTATGTGCCACCACACTCAGCTAAGTTTTCTATTTTTTGTAGATACGGGGTCTCACTGTGTTGCTCAGGCTGGTCTTAAATTCCTGGCCTCAAGCAATCCTCCCACCTCAGCCTCCCAGAGCACTAGGATTATAGGCATGAGCCACCATGCCCAGCATGATCTCATTCTTTTTAACCAGTTTGGTATAGCTCTCACCAGCCGCGAAACCTTGCCCACAGCCGGCACTCATAGTCCACACGATAGTTTGTGCTGTGCATTGAACGACAAATCCGTTTTGCTCTTGTGTGATGAGGAAAGCTTTAAAGCACTGAAAGCTTGTTTTACTTTACAGGCAGCTTTATTTGTAATGTAAATCAGAAAAGGTAACATATACATATATGTTTTCATTACGTTATTTTTAAATGTTCACAATTTTATTTTGATAAATGAAAAATTAGAAAAATCATATCACGGCTGTCGGCTAAAGTCGCTGTGCGCCTTCATCTGTGGCTGTCGACTATAGTCGACGCTGGTACCGAAGTGGTTAAGGACTGAGTAATATTCCATTACATGTGCACACGTGCATGCACACAAACACGCATGCGCGCACGCACACACACACACACACACACACACCTCCTAGTTATTTTATCCATTTGTCTGTCAACAGATACTTAGGTTGTTTCCCTATCTTGGCTGTTGTGAATAATGCTGCAATGAATGTAGACTCCTACGTTCAGATATCTTTATAAGGTGATGATTTCATTTCCTTTGGGCATATGCCCAGAAAAAGGATTGCTGGATCATATGGTAGTACTATTTTTAATTTCTTTAGAAACCTCCATACTGTTTTCCATAATGTACATTGGCTGTACCAGTCTAATTCCCACCAACAGTGAACAAGAATTTCTTTTTCCCACACCCTTACCAAAATTTGTTATCTCTCATCATTTTAATAACTGATGTGAGGTGGTATCTCATGGTGGTTTTAATTTGCCTTTCCCTGATGATTCATGATGTTGAGCATTTTTTCATATACCTGTTGGATTTTTTTTCTTCTTTAGAGAAATATCTATTCAGGTCTTTTGCCCATTTTTTAATCAAGTTATTTATTTTTCTACATTTGAGTTGTATGAGTTCTTTATAAATTTTGGTTATTAACTCCTTATCAGATATACATGGTTTACAAATATTTTGTCCCAATCTGTAGGCTGCCATTTCATTTTGTTAATCATTTCCTTTGCTGTATAGAAGCTTTAGTTTGACTTCTTTTGATTCAATTTATTGTCATGTTTATTCATTTGTTGAGTGCCTACTATCCACAGGCTGCCTCATTGGGTCTGTGAGGGATAGAAAAAATGCCTACAATGTAGTTACATCTTATGTGCATTTATCTTACTCCAATTCAGCTAAGGCCAGGAAAATGGGAGACAGAGGGTGAGAGAACAATTTAAACAGAGTAGCTAGTTCTGTCTACCTTCCTACCCACTGGTCCAGAGTGAGTGTGAGATGGGAGTTGTGAATATTTCTTTCCCTCAGTAGTCTCAGTTTTCAAGTGTTTTTCAAGACATGACCATTTCACCTCATGTGGGCGATCACTGTCTTTAAAGATATGTGTTTTTCATGCACCCTGGCCCTTAAACACAGGCCAACTACTCCACTGAGTGTTTAGCATGAAGATAACAATCTGTCCTATTGCAAGAAGAACAACCTGCTGTGTTGGACTTACCAAGAGATATAAATTAAATGCACTTATGTTTGCATGCTGGTGTGTCTGCATAAATGCTTCATATAGTGCTTCATAGGTCCAAGATATGTAAGAATCTTTCAAGGGTAATTTTGACTGTATCATTAAGATCTCAGAGCCTGTGATGAATGAAGAAGAATGCAATAAGGGGTTTGTGGCTGGGGAATTGTTAAAATGGACCAGAGAGGAGAATGACAGAAGCAGCAGAACCATTTAGGAGACTATCACAATACTTCACATACATGATAGCAGGAGCTTCAACCAGTGGAGGGGGACTAGTGGAGGAGATATGGAGCAGGTAGAAACAACCCGTAGGGAATGACTAGCCACGGAATAGTCTAGAGAAGGAGGAGTTAAAGCTTGCTCTGAGTTTTCTAGTCTGATAGATTAGGACAATGATAAAGATAAACATGACTACTGAAACAGGGAACATACTACATGACTCATTATATTAGTTTGAGGGAAGTTTGGATGGCCCAATTATGGGGTCAATTTTAGATACATTGAGTTGGAAGTACTTGAGAGACATACAAGTGGAGATGTCCAGTATATATAAAACGAGACTTGTATTTGGGACGATTCAGGCCTCCATATTTTGATGTGGTGAAGATACAACCTGCCTTAACTAGACTGAGAAATATAAAATAAGATATTAATAGTATGGCATTTTAATGTCCCAAATTGTACTGGCTGCAGCCCTACTGACTCATTGCCCAACTGTAGCTCCACTCTATCTTATTCTTTGTTCCCTGGAAAGGAAAGCTGAGGCAGGAGCTTGTGAGTGGCTTCTTTGTCAGGGACTGCAACCCCAGGAAACAGAAGTCAGGGAAGGGGGAGTGAGAAGCCTACGTGAGAGTGTGCTGATGAGATTGCCACCTTTTGGTATCAATGGAGATTGATTACTCAATCTTCTGAGAATTCATATAAAAAACTAGTTCTCAGGAGAACCCAGTGGAAGGAAGTGGGTAGAATTTATTTTCTGGCTCCATTTCACATAGGTCAAAGCTTTGCACCATGGAACGAATATCTCCCTTCTACTTCCAGGTGGCACTTGCATAGGCACAGTGGGGACCCCACAGCTTCCCAAGACACAGTGTCAATAAGGAAGCCCTGGGACAAAGGGCAACATGTGGCAGGTGTGGCATGAGCTGAGGGAGTCTTTCACCCGTGAACTCATGGCTGGGCAGCATAGCAGTGTCTGGGTAAGAAGGAATTAATTAAGGCTATGACTACAGAGAAGGGCAAGAGTACCTGAGGGGTGAATCTCCAACCTCAGTGTGCTCCCAGAAAAGTCTGAGAGTCCCCAGAGGGATGCCTGCTATGGGCCCACGAACCTGTCTGCCCACTTCATCTGCCATGCTCTCTCCAGCTCGGCCTCCCCAGCTGCTGCTGCTGCCTTGAGTTGCCCAAGAAAACGTTGCTGCCTCTGCTGGCAGCAATCTTCAGGACACAGTGATGTCTGAGTCAGGCCTGAGGTTCTCTGATGCTACCAAAGTCTCCGCTTCTGGGGTGCCAGAATTGTTCCAGGTAAGTGTGGAGGTTGGGAATGAAGAGAAGGGATGCATACAACCTCCAACCTCCTGCCACAATTTGTCACCAGCCTCTGAAAAACTTTGCTCTTACTGATTCCATGAACTCCCATAGGAAATCTTCTTATTCAACTTCTCTCCTTCATTTCTCATCTTCTTCAAACCGTCCCTCTCACTCTGCCACACACCAAAACCCCAGGTGTCTCTACAGGAGCAGCGACAGTTCAGGTACACTGTAATCTCGAAACACAAACTAGCAAGAAAGCATTCCTCTCCTCAACTCCTCACCTCCACCAAAAGCAAGCAAACAAAAACCACCTCCCCAAAATAAAGCTATCCCCCCAAAACAAAACAAAAACAAGAAGCAGTTCAGAAAAACTAATTTAAGCAAATACATGGATTTATATGGGAAACAGTACACTGAATACCTATGCTCAGATAAGGACACTTTTCAGTTTTTCCCAGGACTATGAGTGGCTACTTAGTTTACATTTATAACAAAAATGAATTGAAGTTTCTACTTTAGAAAGAAAACTGCATAGAGAGATAATACTTGAAGTTAAGTATTACTTGCCTTAATAGCTGAGCATCTTAGCCTAGTTTCCCCCCAAAACAACCTGAGGCGAAGGCTTGCAGCAGGAAATTTATCTGGAAATTTGATCTCAGGGAGAAGGAATTACAAAGGAGTAAAAATAAGAAAGGAGGGAAAGCCAAAACAAGGACCCACTGTCAAACGTTTACTAGTAAGGGCAACGGGTGTTTTTGTCCTGGAACCTCATGAGGAGCTGTGTGAAATGAGATTCAGAGCCATTCATCTAAGGGCTGAAAGGGAGAAGGAAGTGTTGATCCACTGCCTCTTGTCCCCCATTGGTCAAGGATGGCCTCAGGAGCCTGGATTTACTTGTGTGTTTATACAGCAGGATGCCTGCAGGTGATCCAGCAGAGAAGCCCGCAATGGGAAGCGAGAGGTACCTGTTAGGGACCCACAGTGAGGTGCCGTGGGCTGCACCAGCATGAAGCTGGTCAAAGACCACGAAGACATGGTCATCACAGCATGGGCTGGAGGAGAAAGTGGAGTTGAGAGGATCTGAGCGGTACGCAAGAGGTATCTGACCCAGTGAGATTTCCCCCATGGGACAGGGAAAAGCGATGAGGCCCAAGAACATGTATATCTCGGGAGGCTGGAGGAAAGGAAGAAGGGGTTGAGAAGGGACCAATGAAGAGGCATCAAAGAGATAGGAAGAAAATAAAATAGTAGTAAGAATAATAGCTACAGCCATGACAACAGTGACAGCAGTAGTAGTGACGGTAATAGCAGCAAGCACTGTATAAACGTGGGCTATGAGGCAGGCACTGTTCAAAGCTCTTTACATACATTATCTCATTTAATACTCACAACTGTATGAGATGGGCATAGTTATTCTCCCCATTTTGCACATGGTCACCGAGTTGCTGGCAGGTTAAGGTCCACAGCTCGTAATTGGTGGAGACGGAATGTGGCTCCAAATGCTGCACTCTTAACCACTTCACCCTGCTGCCCCGAAGCATATAAGGTGTCCATTAGGTAAGGGAAACGGGGATTCACAAGAAGGAAACGGGAAAGGGTGAGTGTTTCTTACTAAGGAGAAGAGAATGAAGCCTAAAGAAGGCCATCTGATTTATGGACAAGAGGCATTGGTCACTTTTGCAAATGTAGTTGGAGCTGAGTGGTAAGAACTCAGATCTCAAAGGGATGAGGGTGGAGTGGAGCCCAGGCCAGGTTTGGGGTCATTTGCTAGTGAAGGGGACTCAGTGTCTCATTTTAGAGTAATACCCACATGTTCTAATTTCCTAATAGAAGAGGGGGATCCAGTATTGAGGGAAGGAGAGTGGGATCAGCTGTACCCTAAATATTACCAAGCTTCAGTTGGCACAGTGCTCTCAGGTACAGAAAGTTCCCTCAGGTGGCGTTTCTTAGGCTAAGTGCCATCAAAGAAAGGTTAAGAAGCAGCACAGGACCCATTAGAGACTGAGGAAGCCTTTGGAGACAAGAATAACGAGCAGATTTTCATCCTCATTCTTTGCCATTTTTGATTTCCCACAAAATGGCAAAAAAAGGGCCACACTCTCTTGCCAACCTTCTACTTTCCCTCCTCCGGCCTCATTATCTGAGCTCAGTCATTACACTACATTTTCTGTGTCTTTAGATAGAAAAGCCAGCTCTTCAAACCATAACATTGGCAGCAGTTTTCTTCCTCCAGTTTGTAAAAAATTAAATCACAAATCAAAAGAATATGAGCCAAACATGCCACAGCCGTTTGGATTTACATAAAAGGGAAGCCATCAACACCTCCCTATCTTGGCTGATGAATGGATCTGATACTTCAGACTTATTTCTTGGTTTTTTCATGACCACAAGACCAAAACTAATCAGTCCAATTAGACGAACTTCCAGATTATAGCTCTGAAGTCAACTCAACAAGTAACATATCCAACAATATAATTTGCCAAGTATAATTTGGAGGATGGGGGTGGGGAGGAGGATCCTGATTTATCACAGCAGCTAAAGCCATATGCTAGTCTGAATACAAAATAGACAAAGAATGAGAAATAAAGTTATATTGGGGGCACTGTAACTACTGGCCATTATGTTTTCCCAATATTAAAAAAAAAAAAGAAATGAAAAAGAAAAACTGAGGTTAAGAACACCATCCAATAAAAGCCCTCAAAATAATTGTAAAATATGTAAAACACACTCAACGCAATTAGTTAAATGTTTAAAAAAAATCAAACCCCTGGAGAACTAAAAGAATATATAGATAAATATTTATCCAATTATAACGGTAGGATGGTCTTTCTTAGCATGGAAAGGAAAAACAACCATAAAGATTAAGAGATTTTACCACATGAATATTTAATTTTTCTGTACTCCACAAAAACCATTGTAAACAAAATCAGGCCTAAGACAAATGGAAAAATATATTTGCAACACATATGATAGTCAAATGGTTTACATCCTTAGCTTTATTTTTAACTGGTTTTATTGGGATATAATTTACATACTATACCATTCACCCACTTAAAGTATATAATTAATGGTTTTTAGATATTCACAGAATTGTGCAACCATCACCACAATTAATTTTATAATATTTTTATCACTTCAAAATGAAACTTTTATACCCATTAAAAGTTACTCCCCATTTCCTCCCAACCCTAAAGCCCTAGGGGGTCTCCACATTCTGTCTCTTTTTATTGAGGATATTACATATAAATGGAATCATACAAAAAGTGCTCTTTTTGTGACTGGCTTCTTTCACTCTGGGGGGTGTATACCATTCTCCTGTAGTGTAATTTGGGCATATTAATAGTTTTAAAGTTGTTTACAGTGTTTATCCAACAATTATTAGCTCAGGAATTTATCCTAAGGAAATAATCAGAGATGTGCACAATGATTTATATACAAAGAGGTTCATCAAGCATTATTTGTAATAGATAAAAATGGAAAGAACTAAAATGCTTGACAATAACTAACAGATAAATCCATGTCCATACAATGGAATGCAACGCCACCAATGGGAATTAATTGCTAGAGAAATACAAGGTCATAGGAACATGCTCATGATATATTATTAGATGAAATAGCACATATAATAAGATTCCAATATTGTTCAAAAGTTATCTATCGCTATCCATCTATCTATGTATCTATCCATTCATCCATCCTTAATGGTTTATTTCTGGATGAGGAAATATAAATTCAGGTGATTTGTTTTCTTCTTTATACCACTTCATATTCTCTAATTTTAAAAATCAATAAAAATTTATTACTTTTATGATAACAAAAAGCCATACAATCATTAAAAGAATAAATCTGATGTTCTCTTCCATAGAGCCTCTAGAGCTAGAACGACTGAAGTGGTGTCAGAAACCAGATTCGTGCAAGTGTGAGGAAGGCTGTGTTGTGCAGGTGTTAGTGGCTGGGGGTGAGTGTTCACACCATCTGCAAGACAAAGAGGTAAGTGAAACTGAAGGGTGTTTGTGCCGTGTTGCCAGCCTGACAGCCTAGTGCACACATTGGAACTTTAAAGACACACACACACACACACACACACACGGAACCACTGAGAGAATGATGCGGTTAGTATTGAGAGCTGCGGCTGAGAGTCATACTGAAGAGAAAGGCCAGAAGGACAATGATTTGTGCCACCAGGGAACTTAATGATAAGTAAGCCACATGGGGAGAGTGCAAGGAGGCCTAATGTTAGTGCGCGGGGTCGGGGTGGGGCACAGAGGGGAGCTGTCCAATAGTGGAGCACTTCAGTCAAATTTCGTATGTTGCTGTCGGTTAAGCATATGCCACCCCAATGCAAAACCTCCCTCCGGTTCCAGTTTTTTTCCCGATTTCTATGGATTTGTTTATGAATGCTAACTTGCTCATTTCTGGAGGTGACATCTGTGAGCTTCTGTTTCATGCACACAAGAGCCTTTCTAAAAGTTGCACTGGGTGATGCAGAGGAGGATGAAATCAATGCCACTTGCATAGTTCTCTAAGCTCTGTGGCTAGAGCACTGAGCAGAACAGGACAGCGATGGAAGATGAAGTTGGTGAGGTGGGTGGGGCCAGACCTGGGCGGGCCTTGAATGACAAGGACTTACATTTAGTCTGTGGTTTCATCAGTTTTGTTCTGTAGTCTGGAATCTGTCACCAACTCATTGTATGGCCCATTTACTTTCTTTGACCTTTAGTTGCCTCATTTGTAAAATTAGAATATTAGGTTAGGTAACTGTTAAAATTCTCCCCAACTCTGAAAGTATTAATCTACTATCTACCGTATACCAAAAGGGTGGCCACTTACCTTGCCACAACATCCAGAGATTACTAATCTCAGGAGCATGAATTACTATTGAGTGATACTAGGACAGTCCCAGCGCATAGCCACCTCGCCAGGTGATCTTTTCTCAAACTCGCCCAGGCTCCTGGAGAACATGGTCTCAGTTCTAGATTGAGAAGACCAGAGGAGCCTTGAGATTCTGGCTTATTTCATCCTGAATGAGGTTTCCAAATAAGACTTCCTACTCGGACTGTACATTTCATGAGGGCAGGGGCTCTATCTCCTTATGTATCACTCTATCCCTAAAACTCAACCATTATGTGGGACTCAGTAAATATTTGTTAAGTAACGAATGAACAGAAGTGTAAATACGGTAATATTAATACATGTGAAAACACTGTAAGAATTGTAAAACTCAGCACAAACGATAGCTGTTTACCCCAATATGGAAGGTTATTCGCAAATTGTTTTTTTAAATTATTTTTTGCAGATTTAGGCCAAATAATAGATTATCCAGAAAAGAGATTGATGGCTGTAAAACAGTTATCAATTAGAATTTCAGGATGGTTTCAGGAAACCCAAACATTAATCTTCCTCCCTCCCAAATGTAACTGAGATGACTAAAGAAATAGAAGTTTGAGCTTACGTGAAAGGCTCACGTGCTACATATTACTATGCCTGAAATAGGTTCATCTGAGGGTTCTGAAGAAGATAGAAACAAAGTTCCAGGAAAAGAGGAGTCATGGGAGACACGAGGAAGCCCGACTTGAGAAACTTTTTGCAGACTTCAGAGTCAGGAGGGAGTATCAACATTCCTAAATTTCTCATTGAATCTTAGAATCCCCTCATCTAGCCCATTCTCTAACACTTTAACATTCCCTGTATCAGTTAGACTCTCTAATGGAAAACAGTTGCGTTATGGAAAGTCATCCAACTCAAACTGGTTTCAGCAAATAAAGGGAATTGATTGATTGTCATGACTGATAAATTAAGTGGCAGTAATAGTTTCAGGCATAGCTGGATCCAGGGGCTAAAAAATAATCACCAGGAATCAATCTTTCCCTTTTAGCTCTTTGTTTTGTTTTCCTCTGTTTTGGTTTTATTTTCTGGTGGGTTATTTTCATATGGTGGCTCCTAGTATTAAAGATCAGAAACAACACAAAAGGAAAAGCATTTCTTACACTAATGATTTTAGTGAAAGTCTCAGGATTTAATCTGACAGGATCAACTTGGATCATGTGCTTACCCTGGAACCATTACTGTGGCCAAGTGGATGAGATGACCTGAATAGCCCCACCTGAATTATCTGTTAATTTATTTTGCCAGGGAACAGTTCCACCTTCACTTTATGGACAGAGAGCAGGGGGAACAGTTCCCCAAAAGAAAATAAAGTGCTGTTGCCAGAAAAGAGAATGAGAGCTTTGCAGACAAAAACAACAGTCTATAACTCCCCCTAGCCAGCTTTAATACCAGGTGTCCCTACTCGTGCTTGTACTTCTCCCGTGTCTCAGGCTGTTAGCTCCATGGAGCTCAGATGGGTTTATTAGAGTTTGCCCTATGCCAATCCTATATTTACCTCCTGCTGTGTCCACCCTCTGCCACTCTCAGTAATTTCATCAGTCCATATGAATAAAAAATATGTATTCGCCACCTCTTCCTGAAAATTAATAAACTGACAGTGGATTTTGGTTGCTTTACATCCACCACCCGGCCCCTCCAGGAGTTGATTACCACTCCTAGTAAGTCTTCTCTGGTCCTAATGAATCTTCTCTAGTTCTCAAGACAGAGAGCCTTGTGCTGACGTGGCCTGAGGGCCTGTCCCTGTCCATGGTTGGGGGATATGAGAAGGGGAACCCGTAAGAGGATGTACTGTGGGAGTGGGCTGAAGGTTTGCATCTTGGGAAGGGAGGGAGTTGGCAGCCTGGGCTAGGAGCAGAGTAGAGGAGGAAACACCAGCCAATACCTCCAGCTGGTGGAGGGGAAGTTAATAAGAGAATGAAACAAGCAGCATCATTGTTTCTCAAAGTATTGTCCTCAGCCCAGTGGTGATCTCATCATGGACCTCTAACTAATAAAAGGAAGAAAGAAAATTGTTTCCTAAAATCCTTACATACAATAGTGCACATTTTCATAAACTTATAAGTAAGTGCTACTTATTGGCAAATTCTAATTAAGGGTTACTAAAATGTGGTAAGAGAATGAACTATTAAGCAAAAATATAACACACTGCTTCTTTGGGGGGTTGGTTATTTTTTTTTTGTTACTTTGGGTTTCATTTTCCTGCTATAGACCAACCCAAGAAGAATAAAGCATCTGCTTCCCTCTCTGCCCCAGAGAAAAAGAGACCACCAGTATGGTTCTAAAGTGCTTAGCACTCCACACATCACCTCGCTCTTCCAAGTAAATGTAGATTGCACTTCAGGGCCATTGAAGGGATTGGTATGGGCTGCTGGGATTGGGAAAAGGCAGAACAGATGGGACTAAAGAGGGAAGGCAGAAGCTGAAAGGGGGGGAGCCTTGAGGATTTGTGAGCCTTGCAGAAGCTCAGGTTAAATTTGCTCGCTCAAGAGGTGACTGCATGGCACACCTCACGAGGCCAAGCAACAGGTTTGGCTGCCTGGAAGCTACATGAGATGTGGGGGGTCTATGTTAGGCCTGAAAGATTGAAGACACCTGCTTTTGTTCAAAATGGACTACGCTGCCTTAGATAGTGTACATTTTGGCAGTGATGATGGTGGACCAAAGACATTTTGGCAGTGATGATGGTGGACCAAAGACTATCTGCATAAATTCAGAGACTCTTATCAGACCCTAACATTGGAGGGAGCCCCCTACTCCTATAATGATGTTATGCATTTCATCAACCTGGCAAGTAAGCACTCACAATTAGAAGTTAAAAATGATATAACATTTTTTTGCATCCAAGTGTTTTGGATGGGATTCATAACTTCATATTAGGCCATCATAAATCAAAATTATTAGTGTTTGCTGAAGATTAGTTCAGCATTTTACTAATAAGTCTGGTGGACATACAATAATTTGGCTTCTACACTGTGAGATATTAGATATTTCTACCAGTTTTACAAAGGATGCACAGTTATCCATGTATCATCAGTGTTCATTGGAGTTTTCCATGGTTTTCAACCGCCAATAGTCTAGCTTTTTAGTTACAAATTACTGTTAGTTTTGTTTCATCCTTATCAATTTAATTTGTTATGGTTGGTTCAGTTAACCCTATGGTGTGTGATAATGTATGTCTTCATCAGTAGAGTTTTGTTGTATAATTTCCTGATATATAAATAGATTTTTAGACATATGTAGATAGCTTGAATATCAAACATCCATTTCCTATTGCTTATATAATCATCTGCCCGCCCATCAGCTTCTAAAGTGGTATTTTATTATGATCAGCAATTTTTTTTTCTGGTAGGAATTTGGAATGGGTAGGGTAAGTGGACTAAGGGGTTGTCTGCTTAGCTAAGTGGGCCTCAAACATAAGTTTGGGAATTGCTACCCAGAGATCATGCCCTCTTTGTAGTCTTTGAGACTCATGCCTTCCTCCTACGTATTCTTTTCCTTGCCTTTTATCCTCAGAAGTTCCCGGAACAAGAGATGAAATTTTAATTTATCAATTTCTGTGTTGGAACCACATATTTTCAGTTGTCACATAAAGATACAAAATAGTACTAGATTATTTAGATAAACAAAAAAGTCTTGATAAGTCAGCAGCAAAAATACTATAAATTACTTTTGATGATAATTTATATGAAATTTAATCTCTGCTTTGCAAGTAACCTGTTTCCTAGCATTTATATTAAATTTGATTTTAGGCTAATATTTTAAAATTAGGAAAAAATTGTATTTACTACTTAAAAATTCAGAAAATAATATAATAAATGTCATCGTACCCACCACCCACAATGAATAATGTTAACATTTTATAATATGTCTTTTGTTTATATGTTTTAAAACTAAAATATTACTGATCCAGCTGGAGCCTCTTCATACCTGGTGCTACTTTCACAAGTGGTTTGGTGTGTATCTAACTTCTAGTATATATTTCAGTACTTTTACTACATAAATATGTAACCCTAAACAAGTATTGCTATTGTAAGTTTTGAAACTTACTTAAATGGCACCATAATGTACACATAATTCTCTAACTTTGGTTTTTCATTTGGCATTATGTTTTTGAGATTTATTTTTACATACAGATCTAGTTTATTCATTTCATCTAGTTCATTCATTATATAAGAAAGTTTATGTAAGAGTGTTTCCTTTTATAAACATACGTATTTTATTCATCCATTCCCCTATCAATGGACAAATTAAAATATATAGCATTCTGTAAGTTATCACTTTAGCTATCATTTCCTGCTGGAAGGTTTTTCTACCCCTCCCTTCTTCCCACCATTAGACTGTACTAGATGCCCATCCTCTTCCTGGCCCCTGTGCTCACCCATATCATAGACTTCATCACATATTGTTGAAAAATGTCCCTTTTGCCTTAGACTGTAGACTCCACATTATCAGAGATGTGTAATCTGTTCATACTGTTCATGGTATAGTTCCTAGGTCAGCGCTGTGCATGGTACATGGTTGGCACTTTTTGATAAACGGATGAATGGATGATTCTATGCCATGGAGTAACTTATGCCAACGATTTACTGATGTAGCTTAAAATCAAAGTCCCAAACTAAGCACTCCTTGAGTCACTCTGTCCTACTTGCTGAACCTAGTTATCCCCTCCAGTTGAATAATGGCAGTCTTTTACCATTTGAAGTTACAACAAATTAAGCTAATGGATATAATATTCTCAATTTTAAGTTTGTCAAACCTTTGCCACCTGGTACCACTTGCTTATATTATAATCTAATATTAAATGGTCCCTGCTTTCATTCCAAATTATATATTTATTTCAAATTAAATAAGTCACAATTTTCTGGTGTTTCATAATAAGCACCTGCACTTCTGGGTGCTGTGCCACTTGAATAAGTATGAGAATCACTGTGTCAACTGCATAAAAAAAGAAGGCACTCAAGCCGCCCACCACTTTCATAAATAATACTTTTTGAAAACGTGTTTCAAAACAGTAAATGTCCAAAGGCTTAAAACTAGTCTTACATGTTATAAAGGGGCACTCCCTTTCTAGAGAGCAAAATCTTATAAAACTGGAAAGAATTATTTTTTCACATTCCAACTCCTTTAGCCCTGACAACCTGGTTGTTGCAAGAGTTCCTTCAGAGGCTTACTGGGAAGGAGGCAGCTATGGGCATACCCCACAGTCATCCCCCTGTTGCCATGGAGACTGGCCGAGTCAAGACTTTCTTACAGGCGTCACCCTGTCCTTCTTTCCTCCCCCAAGAGCTTGGAAGGCCCAAACTTTAAAACTTCTTATGCAAGCAGGGAGAGGAAAGAGGAGTGATTTTGACCCACAACTGTACAGGCGACTTACTTGCTAAGGGTTCTGCCTTCTAGGTGCTGCCTACCTACTTCCCAGTCATCTATCGCTCTGTCTCTTGTCTCTTCACCCACAGAAGGAGAGGAAAGACAGGGGCAGGAAAGGTGAATGTAAACTCCATGGGATTGTACAGAACTCTCATGGAGGGCATTGGACTTTTCAAAGTAGTTGAAAAGAGCTTCAAGCCAATCTTCTTTAATCTTGTGGGCAGGGTGACCCCAGCTGGCATGTGAGTTACATGTACATTAGCTTCTTTATTCTTCGCAATAACCCTAAAATACAGATATTATCATTATCCCTACTTGATAGATGGGGAAACTGAAGTCTGGACAATAATTTCCCAATATTACAGAGCTCATTAGGGGTAGAGTTGGGATTCAAATTAGGGTTGATTTGAGAGTGCAAATGTTTACCCATGATAAAATACAGCCTCTCTATAGGCACACATTTTAATTTATAGCAAGATCTCATTTGCACACCAAGTATTCCTATAGAAGTTTAAAGTGAATTGATCAGAGGGTATCAACCCATCATTTTCCTTTCTATGGTTCGTCTATTAGTTCATGTTCCCAAATTATTGAACATTGCCCAGCGTGGTGTCTGGTGTATGCCAGCAGTCCTAGCTGCTTGGGAGGCTGAGGTGTGAGGACCACTTGAATATCTGGGCTGGAGTGCCTTATGCCAATTGGTTGTCTGCACTAAGTTTGGCATCAATTAGTGACTTCCTGCGAGAAGGGAGCCACTAGGTTGCTTAAGGAGGGGTGAACGCAGGTCAGAAACAGAACAGGTTAAAACTTTTGTGCTGATCACTAGTGGGATGGCACCTGTGAATAGCCACTGCACTCCAGCCTGGACAATGTAGCCAGACCCTGTCTCTTAAAATAAATAGAATTTAATTAAAAAAATTATTGAAGATTCGTATTTTTCTAAGGACCGGATGTAAAAAAAAAAGACATGGTGTTTTGGCACAGAGTTATTTATAACCTATGCTCAAATAATTATGATTTAGTCTTATAGGTGCTCCAGAAAGAGAATGTGCAATGTGTATGGGGTCAGAGGAGTGGATAACAGCGTTTGAGAATTGTA
Organism: Cheirogaleus medius; assembly: GCA_008086735.1. Classification (NCBI taxonomy): domain Eukaryota; kingdom Metazoa; phylum Chordata; class Mammalia; order Primates; family Cheirogaleidae; genus Cheirogaleus; species Cheirogaleus medius. The sequence goes on along the minus strand of VBSM01003204.1, from coordinate 41,929,883 downwards.
CAAGTCTTCACAGAAGACATACTTTTAGCTTATCTATGAAATTGTGTAGAATAGAGGAATCAGAGAGACCTGGCTCAAAAATCTTTGTTCTATATCTGGTGTGATTTTTTGCAACTATCTTAATATTTCTGAGCCTTAGTTTTCTTATGATCGGGACAAAAATACACTTCTCATAGGGTTGATGGAAACATTAAATATTAGGTTATTAAATATGAAATGTCTGATTATCTCGAGTACTAAGTTTGACAGTTGATATCTCTGACATTTCACTTTGACACTACTTGTTTTTTTTTATTGTGAAGGTGCATCCTAAGTCCTTCAAACACATGTTTTGGCTTGTGATTATCTTTCAAATTTGTTCTTAGAGCAACTTTGTGAAACCATGGATAAGTAAAACATTTGTGTTATTTTCGAATATGAGTTCCATCCTGGAACCAGTGTATTGCAGACAGCTCAAAATATCAATGAAATGTTTGGGAAGGATGTGGCTAATGAACACACAGTATGTCGATGGTTTGAGAAGTTCCATTCTGGTGATTTTAATCTTGAAAATGAGCCATGTGGGTGACCTGAGAGCAAGGTGGATAATGATGAGCTGAAAGCTGTAGTGGGAGTGAATCCATCTAAACCTACCTGTGAATTAGCAGCAAGGGTTGACATTAATATTCCAACAATATTGAACCATTTGAAACAAATCAGCAAGGTAAAGAAGATGGATAGATGGGTACCACATGAATTAAACAAGCATCAGAAGAGAAATTCTCTCTAAGCTTGCCTTTCTTTGCTGTCACAACATAAAGGCAAACCGTTTCTACACCGTATTGTTACATGTGATGAAAAATGGAATCTTTTTGACAATCACAAGCATTCGCACAATGGTTCAATAAAGATGAAGTGATGAAACATATTCCAAAACCAAATATTCATCAAAGGAAGCTAATGATGTCTGTTCGGTGGTCCAGCGCTGGTATTATCCAAAATGATGAGGATGCTTGTGATGAAGCAGCTGAGATGGGTCAACAGAGACAGGCCAATCCTCTTGCAAGACAACACTCGACCACATGTCACACAAACCATGCTGCTCAAACTACAGCAGCTGGACTTGGAAACTATCTGTCATCCACCATATTCACCAGACCTTGCACCAACTGACTATCACTTCTTCCAGGCTTTGGACCACTTCTTGCAAGGAGAAATATTCAATTCTCAACAAGCTGTGGAAAATGCCTTTCGCAATTTCATTGCCTCTTGCTCTCCAGGTTTCTTTGCTTCTGGCATAAACAAGTTATCGTTAAGATGGGAAAACTGTGTGGGTAGTTTAGGCGCACACTTTGATTAATTGTACTGTTTCTTGTTTGAGATACACTTTTGATTTGAAATTGGACATTTCATATTTTATGTGGAGCATACATATCAATGAGAGTGATTATTGTTACCGATATCATTACTGTTGTAGATGGTAGACAAGGGGTTTGTAAGCAGAGAGGCTCCTTTCCCTAGAAGATCCCCAGTGAGAACCTTAGTGATGCTACAAATTTGTAATTGGTTATTGTTTTCAATTGTACTAGATCATAGGATTTTTTTGGCTTATACATGCAAATGACTGATCTCCAGGATCCTATCCAAAGTTATCCCTAGATGGATAGCTGGAGAGATCGACTCATGGCCTCTAATCTGGGGAGTCCTATGCTGCTTCTCGGACAAGATGATTGGCAGTGACTCAGGGAGGGAGGCAGTAGATGGGGGAGGATGATATAGGATCAAAAGAACTGAGACTCCAGGTCTGTAATCTCGATTTTCCCCCCACCCATCACCACCAATCAGAGAACTTTACATAGACCTCTCAGTTGTACTCCTTTTTGTGTCTGGACCATTTTTGTACTTTTCTCCTTAACATTTCATGTAGCATTTTCCCCAACAATAAAAACTGTTATTAACACAGTTTATTCTGGTTGCATAATTTTACGGAGAATCCACATGCCTATAAATGTGTTAGCCAAACTTGCACATGATTTTTCCCTAAGCCATCTCTGACTGAGTTGGAAGCTGGTAATAGTGCTTCTTCTATGCTGGGCACCATTCTAATTCTGTAAGTCTATTCACTCATTTAATACTGATGCCCCCCTTATGAGGTTAGCACTATCATCACCCCAGTTTTACTAACAGAGAAACCAAAGAAGAATGACACAAAGTAAAGCATCTGAAGTCCTGCTGTTGGTCAGTGGCAGAGCTGAGATTGGAAATTGCCAATCTTGTAACAGAGTATGTGTTCTTAACACATACTTAATGCTATACTGTACCTATAGAGAATTGTCAACCAATACCTGTATATACAGTGTTTAAGGAAAGGAACTAAATTGTATGTTGGCCAAAACACAACCTTTTGGCCTGTGCTACGGATAGGAGGTTTTAGCTATACTCTCAACAGTTTTTTTGTTGTCTGAATCTTTCAATTGGTGCCCAGAGAGTAAAAGAAAAAGAAGATCATAAGTAGGTCAATATGTGATTGGCTTGTTTTGATTACTCTGTAGCTGTGTTTTCTAAGATGACTCCTTGGCTTCAGCAATTTCCTGGAACCATGTGAGGGCATTTACTCAATCTAGCAATTTGGGAGCGTGGGGGAATGAGAACACAAGAGATGAAGATAAATATCAAGTGAAGTGAAAGTTTCAGAAAAAAGTGATCAGACCTAAAAGTGTGTAATAGTTATAGAATTTATATATCTTTTGAAATCATTTACTGTTAAAAATTTAGCAGTAATATAAGTAAAGACCTGAAGAAAAGATTAAAAAGTGAGTGGTAAGCAGATTAGGGGAGGTTGGCAATGACTACCACTGTATCAATGTTTCTTGGGGTCTCCCATGCCTTGCTTGATCGTTTAACTAATATCCTCTTATTTCTTTTCCAAATAGTTGCTCTGAACACATTAACACTGATATCGGTCAGGCCTAGCTGATTCAAACTCTATATATTATAGAGCAGGATGTTTCATTAAGGTAACTAGTAAGAAATCAATTTTTAAAAACTATTTTAGTTACCTGCAAGAATAAGTGGTTTTAGGTTTTAGGTATTAGTTTTTCAACATACACATGATCATCTTAAATGGAATTTTGTCTTCAGGAACTTTTAAAATAAAATCTGTAAGGCTGGAATTATCCAATGGCAAGAGAATCCATTAAAGCAGAGAAAGGGAAAAGCAAATCATGTTCTCTCAATATCTGGCCCGTTAGGTTGCCAGTTATTGATTTAGTCTGGGATGCAGTAGCATTAAATCTTCCTCATTATACAAGTCCTGTATATCTTTTTAGCTTCTCTATCTATGCTTTCATCTCTGGACCCAAAATTAAGCACAACATGCACAAACCATTTTAATATGCCTTGTGTCACTGGGAACACATTTATTCAGAAAGCTCTTTCCAGCATGATGAGTTTGTTTGGTTTGGCAGAGACTCTTCCTGATAATTAAAGCATCCCACCTTTCGCCCCACATAGTGCCCTGACCCGAAAGCCATTCTAGAACACAATGCTTGTGTTTGGGGTTTCCTCTTTGGGATGCTTTGCTACATCTTTGAAATCCCGACTGTCGATTATGTATAATAACCTAGATCAGAGTGATTCCTTCAAGTTGTTTAGGGCCTTGCTACTCAAAAAATGGTCCCTGGACCGGCAGCATCAGAAATGCAGAATCTCTGGCTCCATCCCCCGCAGACCTCCTGAGTCAGAATCTGCCTTCCTTTTAACCATCTGCAAGTGACTGGTATGTACATCAAAGTTTGAGAAGGTCTGCTCTAGTAAATGGGTAAAGAGGGTAAGATCAATAATGCAGAGGTGATACAACTGGACAGAGAATGTGAGTCTTTCTTTAACTTGCTCATATAAAAATAAAAGAAGTATTCTTAGGCAATGCTTATAGAACTTAGTAGTTTCCAAACAAATTGTATTCTTGAGCTGCAATTGTGTTTATTTCTGGACAGAATAGCATGAATAAAGGTGTTAAAGAGGATGAAATGATAAGGTAGTGGGTTAATTTGACTGGAGGAGGTTCAATCTGACCAGGTGTGAGGATAAAATCAAGTCTTATCTTTAGCACACTGATCCACTGGCTTTGGTCTTTATCTGTCACTTTTATTCATCATTTTCTTAACTCCCATTGACAACTCACAGATCACCAGACATGATTAGCTGTTAATTGCTTTGGCAAGATGCTTGATATTACCACTTTGACTGTTAGTAGCATTGATCCAGGAACAATTTTTATTTCTTTTTAAAACATTGCTCTGTCATTTTGTAGGCTTTCTTTGTCTAGATTATCATAACATAGAATAAGGCAAGAAAAGACATATGTGAATAATTTGTCTTTGTAAATATACTGCATATACTACATGTGAGCATTGCCTAGAAAAAATATTCCAGAAAAATAATTTAAGTTGCTGAATTTATAATCATTAATGTTCATCATTCTGGCCATTGGGCTACAGGGATAATAATTTTAGGGACTACGTTTTCTGGACCCCAAATTAGAACAATATATGAACAAAAATAAAATATTTCAAATGGGAAGTATCCTGGGAAATTTGATGAGTAGGTTAATTACTTTTCACAAGCATGATGATTCTACAAAAATTTACCAATGACAGATGCATAGTGGAGTTAAATAAAAGTCATTATTTTGGGGTTAAGTCCCTAATCTTTTTGAGGACACAATAATACGTGTTATGGCTTACATTTTTAAGCAGTTAAATTGCAGTATAATGTACAAGAAAAAGGTACGTATTACCCTGAATGTATCACTTGATACATTTGCACAGAGCTAACACGCTCATCGAAAAACAGAATAAAACCGGAACCATAACCGTCCTTCTGTGCTCCCTTGTGCTTCCTTTTTGTTTCTCCCCTACCCAGGTAACCACTATCCTGTCTTTTAACAACATAATTTAGTTTTGCCTGCTTTTGTACTTTTGTATAAATCAAGTCATATAGCATAGCCTCTCTTGTAATCTAGCTTTTTTCATTCAACATTGTATTTGAAATATATTATTGTGTGTAGTTTTAGTTCATTCATTCTAATTATTATATAGAATTCCACTGTGTGAATATACTGCACTTATTCCCTTCTGCTGATGGCCATGTAAGCAGCTGTTTTCGTTTTTGGATATTATCATTAGTGATGTTCTGAACATTCTAGTATGTGTTTTTTGGTGAATGTAGATAGGTTTTTGTGTCAGGTGTCTTCCTGAGAGTGGAATTGCTGGATATGTAACATTTCTCTTTAGTAGATTCTGCCGACTAACGTGGTTGTACCTGTTTACATACCAGTGTATGAGAAATCAAGTCTTTCCGCATTCTCTCTAGCAGTTGTTATTGTCTGACTTATACAAATTTTAACCATTCTGCATATAGTGATGTCACATTTAGATTTTGATTTGTATTTTGACATGACTTACATGTAACCAATGTTCAAGGAGAATCTTTTGTTGAATCTATAAGTGGCCATAGCTCTCCAAGTTATGGTTGTGTAGGGTAAAATTAGGCATAATTTAAGACGTCCAAAAGTTTTTTTTGTTTGTTTTTTGCTTAAAGAAAATATCTACTCCATGATGTTTTGCTTGAAATTTTCATTATTGACACTTACCCTTTAAGAGTCTTATGCAGCTGTGGATCTCTCACCGAGGTAGAGAATTATGTGGCCTGTAGAAATTACTTAATAACTGAATATATTTAATTTGATTAACTTATGAACATGATTTGTCACCTGATGGTGAGAGAATCCTTGAAAACTGGAACACATGATTTTGTGGAAGAATATTAGTGAATGGAAGAGGGAGGTTAGGGGTATGAGTGGGCAATGAGGCAGGGAAGTGCAGAAGTATCAAACTCCTTTTTGTTTCTCTCCCTACCCAGGTAACCACTGTCCTGTCTTTTAACAGCATAATTTAGTTTTGGCACTGAATAAATATGTGGAGCCCCCTGGGATGGCCAGGGGACCTCCTATCATGAGGAACAAAGAGGAACCCAAGAGGGCATTATTGCTCTGGGAGTCTAGACTATAAACAAATTAGTTTAGAGTTTTACCCACGATTGGCCCTGACTTCAATAGACAGGTGCAGATTCTTTTGTATGAAGAGAAAACAGCCTTATACTCCTAGACAGCAAATGTTCATCAACTTCAAATTACACCTCAAATGCTGCTGGTGTCTGGACCATTGATGGATGAGCTAGGTCTTTCCAGGTCTAATGCTGAGTAATGCAAATTAGATTCTCCTGAGTTATGCCTAGTGCAGCTGGAGGGCACAAAATAGTTGCCAGGGACATATCTCCATGCCAGATTCTTGCCAATGTTGTTAATAGTGTTGTACCCTGTACATGTGCAAGCACTCTTAGTTTTATTAATGACAATACTATGCTTTTGCCCTTTCTTTCACCTTTTAATTTTTGAATAGGGAATAACTTTGATTTTTATCCTGACTGTTCAGAAAGCAAATGCTAAACTGAAAGGCATGCATGCAGCCCCATTCTCCTACCAAACAAGCAGCCGGTGGGATCAGCTCAGAAAAACTATGCTATCTCTTGTGGATTTGCATGCTATGGGGAATAGACGATCTGAAGAAGAGAGGGAAATGCCTAGATAAACTAGCAAGAGAGGAAAGTGGCCTTGTGAACAGGAATTCCATTTCTACATTTCTTAGGGTTTATGGCTGGCCATCCATTCAACTTAGCCCTTGTCCCCAATCCAGAAACATCATTGCAACTCCTCTCTGAGTCATGCAGAAAGAAGTGATAGCACAAAAGCCATGCTTATCGCTGGTTATGAGTGAGCATATAGTAGAAAGAAGGGAGAAGATTCTTCTCCCTTCTGTAGCAAGAATAGAGAGAAAGAGAGTAAAGAAGGCTCTAGACTGAGCCACTTTCACGTTATGAAAATGTTAATTTGCAAGCCAAGTAAAGTCAGTGTTAAAATATATGCTAGATTTTGATAGCTCTGATAGACTTTTTAAGTACCCTTATCATGTGCCTCAAAAGCTTTTTTAACCACTTTAATCCCATCCAATTAGTCTTTGCACAAAATATGGAATTATTGGCAAAAATCATATTAAAACATGGTAATAGTACAAATATGTAACAAATTTGCTTCACTCAAATTATGTCCTACATACTTTATTTAGGTTTCTGTTATGATCTGAGAAGGATATTGCCCCGTCAAAAAAATTCTCAGCAGTCTCTCATATACATCTCACAGGAAATAGTGTTCCAGTAGAAACTCAGGTGGAACCTACAGAACCAAGAACCACCTAGGCATGCTACCCACTAGAGGGCAACATTGGCCATACACTTAGGGCTCTAACTCTCCTGAGAACAGTAGTGTAGCTATAGAATGGAAGAATGAATCTGTATACATATAAGCAAATAGTTCTCGTTGAACACCCAGTGTGTACTGGAATATTGGCTTGTGATGTTCATGTACATGAATAAGACCTCATTTTTAATCTTGAGAAGTATATATTCAAAAAAGAGATTATAATCACATATCCATTATGATTAACCCATCAATTGTATTTCAAATTTCATTTTGATACCAATTGATAGATGATACACCAATTTGATGTTGATGGCATTAGAGATACAACTACTACTTAAAACCTATCCAAAGCATTAATTGGGAAGTCTTTTTGGCATAAGTGAGTGTTAGAAGACAGACTAAACTATTTTTATTTTGTCTTGACTATAGAATAATCTAATTTAAATAAAGATGTCTTGCTAATCTTTTTAATAGGCCAATGATTTCTCATGTAGTGTAGGTAGACCATCTATTTTTCCTTAGTAGGACTAAATTTACCAGTAAAAAGATGAGAGTAAATTCTTATTGAATTATTTATCATTCATCTCCAGGATTAAAAATTATTTTTTTAATTCAAATGAAATATCAGTTTAACTGGTTATTTCATAAGTTAAATGAGTGCCGAAGTAAGTCATTCAGGATAAATCTATAATTTTATTACTTTATTGACTTTTTCCATTAGCATAAAAAGAAATGTCAGTAATATCAGTTAATATTTATTAAGCACTTTCTAGATACTTTGTAAAATCCCATCAAGTGTATGTTATTAATTTTTAACAAATAGCAGACACAATCTTGGTATATTTAATGTGATGTAGGGAAAATCCAACTATTCCAGATTAAGACAACATTTGGTTTGTATGTTTCTTAAACATCAAAGATAAAAAGATGTAGTACCATTAAAATTGACAGCTTTTCAGTCAACACTGATTAAATTAAGCTCAGTTTGGAGAATAGGAAATGAAGAAACTAGACTAGAGCAAATAAAAAAGTCTCAGTTAACGACATTACAGTTGTGACATGTGGACAAAAGCCAGATTAAGCAGATGCTATCATCAATTCATTTGTTGTCATGTTTGCAATGTGGCAACTGGCTCCAGAGACAGAAGATATTCTGGAAGTAGCGCATCCCGGGATGCTGGTTTTTGTTTACCCCACAAATGATCATCAGTCATAATGATGCAGTGATATTGGTCTTCACATCGGGAACTGTCAAAGCAGAAATCAAGGGAGACCAAAGCATTAGTTTTTAGTTCTATTTTTAAAAATCACAAGCATTACTTAAAGGCCTTTCCTCAAATTTCCTAGATTTTTCCCAAGAAGAAAATAAACTCTCCTTTTACCCTAAAACATAATCTACAAGCATTTTAAATATATTTGGAAACTTATTTATGACAATACATACCTTAGGTAGCTTAAGAGACCAGAATTCCATCAAGTGAAGAGATAAGCATGCATTACATGGCTTCTTTATTTAATTACAAAGTACAAAAGCCCATTAGCAGAATGGCCTGTTGGCCTGGAGAGAGGATGCTGGCCTGCCATGTGGTGGACCTGCAGTTTTTTCTCCTGCTCTGGCTTGCCAAGCTGGCAGAGGCTTGGAGAGCAGTCATTGTGCACACAGTCAACCTTTAGAAGGAAATGTATAATGATGCTGAACTCTGACCGCTTCATTGTCTTTGCATTAGGGTAATATACATATGAAATTCCTGCAAAACATGGCTACAAAAGGCATTTTATAAATGTTTGATTTATAATTTGAATCAAATATCTTTGGGAAAAAAGTATGAAATTATAATATAAATACATATTCTAGTTTGGGTACTGCTACCAGCTTAAAATGCCTGGTTTCTCCATTTGTAATGGTGATGGCTGGCCTGACTTACCCATAGGCTGTCTATATGGATCAGTGAGGCTATGTATGTGAACACCACCACATACATTGGAAAGCAGAGGTCCTTCTTCTGGTACTCACAGCTGGTTTTAGGGCCTTCCCTGAAATTACATCAAAACTGGATGTGATTGTCCTTATATACATTTACTTGGAGGGCTTACATCTACTTCTCAAAAGTGATTTTGATCCTAAAAAAGATTTAAAGAAAAATCACTGTTGTAAAATGTGAAATATACGTTATCTTCTTTTCATGATTAGTCTACTAAATGATTCATTTTAAATTTGTTGTTATTTCGGAGTTGTAGGGTAATTTTAACTTTACCATTGATAATTTATTTCCCAGCTTACATGTACGCATCTTTCTCAAATGCAAAGAGAAGACAAATCCATGCTCTTGATGGAAGACTATCTTACTTCTCAGGTTGAGAGATTTGTAATATAGTATGAAAAGCCTATAATACCAAACAGCCACTGGATGAGGGTAGAAATGCTTGGGAGTAAGGAGAAGTGCCTAAGAGAGGAGGGATAGCCTTCCCCTCAAAAAAGAGAGCATTTCACAAGGAGAGAGGAAGGGGATCCCCATTGGCTGGATTTCTACTAGGCTTTCTTTTATTCTCCAGTCCCATTCTGCTTGTTTAAAACAAAAACTTATTACTGTTTTTAAATGATAAAACAGCACTTGTTTATGGAAAATTTTCAAATAATACAGACTTGCAGAGGGTGAAAAATCCTTCATCACCCAACCCTCAACTCCCCAAATGGTAATTATTGTTAAATGCAAAACAATTTGTAACATTCTAAAATAATAACCTAGAGTAATTTCGGAAATTATTTGCTCAACAAGAATTTATGTAGTGTTAACTCTGTGTGTGGCCCTCTGCTAGACTTAGGGATAGAAAAAGTGAACAAGATGGGTTCAACTACTGTCATTATAGAAAATAATCATGCAGGGGGCAAAGAAAAGCAAATAAGCAATGACAATGCTGTTAAAGGATACTTCGGGAAATTACAGAAGGACCATCTGAGTAAGGGAAGTAAATCTAAGTTGAGATTTAGAGCAGGCCAAGTGGGGGAGGGGGTGGAGTGGTCATGTTTTATTATAGTACATGTATATAAATCACCCGTATAATCAATTTTAGCAAATCTTGTTTCAGAGTCTTTCTGTAAACATCTTATCTGCTCTATTCAATCACTGGCTGATATGATGGTTATTTTATGAAATTTTCTCCACCTACACAGAATCCAAATTCTGTTCACTTTCAGCAGCACCAACCACAGTACCAACTCACTTCTCAAAGTTCCCTAATCATTTAAACCCGCATCCATATTCACCATGTAAAACAGAATTGAATTAGATATGGTCAAAGAAGTGTTATCTAAGTGTTTCATGTGCACAAGTTTTATTCTTCTTGAATAGATTTTGAGCATATTAGAAGTAAGAAACATGTATTCTTTTATACCACATAGCACAGTATTATTCAATATTTTGTACTGGAAATCACAAAAAAAATACAAATTACAATGAGATCCAGTATGGACATATATAATGCATTCTATATTTTCTATTCCATCCTAATTCATTTTCTTTTTTAAAAAATGCTAGTTATGACCCACCAAATTGATTTTATGACCCTAAATTGATTTCCTTATGGGTTTTAACCCACAATTTGAAAAATACTTCTCTAGAACCTATAGTACAATGTTGCGCACAGATTTAGGGGTCAATTAAAAAATAAAACCACTCGCTAATTAATCGTTTAATCAGAATGTTACTTTTAGCCACACAGGCGGGAAGGCCTTTGAACTCCCAACTTACATTGCCTGGTATATTAGGAAGATAGGAAAATTAAAGGAGGCAGGGCCATTTCCCCCACCATCGTGGTTTTTGTCAGTCAAAGATCCAGCACTCTTTATCCCTAGTGTGGAGTGAGAAACAAAGCTCAATATGGGTGGTAAAACACTTGACTCATGGTCATGAGTCAAATCTTCACAGCAACATTTCTTTTGTATTACTTGAAGTGTTTGCTGAAGAACAAAGGCAAATGTAGATGATGTGGGCATTATCGGTTATTCTGAATTCTGCACATTTTCTCTGTTTTATGAGTTTATAATAACAATATCTGGAGCTCGAGGAACACAAAAAGGAAATGATTAATTCTGCAAGGGTTGGGTGTGGGGACTTTAGAACAAGAGTGGTGGGTGGTTTTGGAAGGCTTCACAAAACAAATATGTGAGGGGCTTGAGGAATGATTTGGATGTTGCTAGCGAAGAAAGAGAAGCAGGCATTGCAGAGACAACAGCATTCACAGAATCACCCTATGCGATGGTACCAGGAGCATAGATGCTGTGACTGATAGAACGGTAGCCAAAAAAGAGAAGAATCAAAGATAATGTCCCATACCATTAGGTGACTAGTGATGACCAAAAAAAAAGAGGAACTCAGAAAGAGCAGGGCTCAGAAGTTTGAGGAGGAAGATAATGCATTTGGCTTTAGACAAGCCAGGCCAGGGTTCATTTAAAGGAAACCATTTTGGGAAATTTTTATAAAATCAGTGGAAAATGGAATACACTGAAAATTATATAATCTGGTTTAAAATTATGCTACAGTAAATTGTTTTATATAATATCCCTGAAATTATTTATGAACCTGATTCAAGTTGGCTGGAAAAAAGCATACTGCCACAAGTATTAAAGATTGGCTCCAGGTATGTAAATATCAGTAATGATAAATGGCAATGTATTAGATATAGGGAGTTATCTAAAGGCATGGTTGGTATAAAGGCTAGCCTTGTTTAAAAGCATTATTAATGAGCTAGAAGAGGAATTTAACAGATGATACATAAGAAAGATTAGAAAAATAGCACAAATGGATGGATGGGGATACATTTAAATTGTATTTGGAAGATGACTATACTTGTGGGTAATTAATAAAAACACAGATATTCAATGGCTAGGGGAAAAATCTGGAAAACTACAAGAACAAAATAGGTATAGGATGCAAATAGGCATCAAATTAAATTTATTTTACCACAAGATATAACAAAATTTAGATGAATACATTACAAAGAGAAAATTTGTCCAAAACAGTGTAGTAACAGCTTTTTCCCCCCACAACCCTTGGGAGTCTTAGTCTAATGTAATGTAGAACATTAGTAATAATTGGTGCAGGATATAGAATAACTGGTGACAAAAAAAACCTGGTCAGCCAGACTGATTAGTAGTTTTTATGTCTTTGAAAACTCATATAAAAGGTACTATTTGACATCAAAGCTGTGCAGGTCTGAAAATAAAATAAAATAAAATTGAATTTTGAGAACTGTGGCTCTTACTTTTCTTCTAGCATTTTGGATAGCTGTATGCATCCAGTGAAATCTTGCTAAAGATGAGGGATATCGTGAAAGTAAATTTTCCTCTGAACATGTATAATGGAAATTATTTCTAGAAGTACTTTAAAGAAATCTGTTTTGTTTAAAATTAATCTAGGGGTATAAACTAAATGGATAGCCTTTTCCCCCATCTTTGCTCTATTTTTCTTTCTATGCATATCTTTTTCTGATTACAAAGTAGTATTTATTGTAAAAAATGATAAAATATGAAAACACAAATAAGTAATTTAAATTATTCATAATATCCATAATATCATCATTTAGGGCCACCCAGAGTTAACCTTTTAGTGCTTATTCATCCAATCTATTTTCTATGCCCATCGAAACAATATAAAATTGGGAACACATTTCAGATATTGTTTGGTAGGCTTCTTTTTCATTTGATAATAAATGATGAAAAATGTCTATGCTGTTAAATTGTCTTCTATAACATGATTTTAATGGCAACATAGTGTTTTATCACATGAATGTGCCATATTTTAATAGCATTTTATTTTGCATATGAGTTGCTTATGATTTTTAGCTGTTATGAATAACAATGATGAACATCCTTTCACATAAACCTTTGTTCACCTGATTTATTATAATCTAAAGGATATAATATAATTTGTAGGACTGGAATTGTTGGATTAAAGAGTATTAATGCTTTTTATAGCATTGAATATGTATTTCCAATATTCTTTCCATAAAAGTCATACCAGGACATGAAGTGCCTATTTACTCCTCCCTTGCCTGGATGGCTACTCAGCAAGGGCATGTTTACACACAAATAACATAATAATAATGTCTTATGTGTATTTAGTATTTACCTTTTTCCAAAATATTTTCTAATTTGGTTCCAACAAAAACTCACACAAAGTATATCATACATCATGGCTAACCTGGAAGGCTAGTTAATGTTTTCATAGGGAATAACAATATTTAAAATGAAAGAAATTTCCATATTCAACATATCTAAAAGCAATCTATGCATCTGAGCCAGAGCCATGTAATAACAGGGCTACAAATCTGAGATACAGTGAAGCCCAGGTAGTCATGCTAAGAGAAATCAAGGGTCTGGTTTAGGGAGTGGATCGATGGGTCAGACCATTGGCACATACCTAGCAATGGTCAAGGTGATGCAGGAAAACATAACCCAGGCAGTTAAGTAGAAATAAGAATATATGGGGGAAATAAACAGAAAGCATAGTACAGGATGACAGAGTGAACTGGACATTTCAGAACCAGATCCTGAAGGAACCAAGAAAAAGAAAGAATTCTGGAACTGGAACATCTAGGTTGGAGTCCTTGCTTGGCTCCTTACTCGTTAAGTGACCTTGGATTTCTGTGAGCCTAATCTTTCTCATCTGCCAAATGGGCATAATAATAACAATAATAATATAAACTGCAAGTGTCACTCTGAGGATTAAATGAGATAATGCTTTTGGTGATACTTTGTACATTTTAAATCACTATAGTAAGGTTAGTTATTATTGGGGTGAAGGAAAATGCAGTGAGGTGATGAACAGGTAAAAAATTCTGGGATATTAGAGAAAAGTTAGGAGATTCACAAGTTAGAATATAAAGAACTTCAGAAAGGCAAGGAGAAGTTTATATGTGATAATTTCTACTTTATTTTTTTTTGAGATGGGATCTCACTCTGTCACTCGGGCTAGAGTGCAGTGGCATCATCATAGCTCACTGCAACCTCCAACTCAAGCAATCCTCCTGCCTCAGCCTCCCAAGAAGCTGGGACTACAGGTGTGCGACACCACGCTGGGCTAATTTCTCTGCTTTTTCTAGAGACAGAGTCTCGCTCTGGCTCAGGCTAGTCTCAAACTCTTGGCCTCAAGTGATCCTCCCGCCTTGGCTTCCCAAAGTGCTAGGATTACAGGAGTGAGCCACCGTGCCCAGCCTACATTTTTATTTTTTAAATAATGTCTATAAATTGTATTATTTCCTGATTACAGAAGTCCTACATTTAGAAAATACAGAAAAATCACAAAGAAGAAAATAAAACCCCTTCACTTTCACCACCCAGTGAGAACTGTATTAAATGCTTAGTCAAATTCCAATTCTGTCATTTACCAACAATGTGACCTTGGGTAAATTACATAGCCTCTTTTTCCTCATATGTAAAAGGGAGATAATCGTAGTAATACTAGTAAAAATGATTCGCATTCATTGCACACTCTCACTGCCAGTTCTGAAATCAGTGCTTCATGCGGATTAATGCATTTAATACTTCCATCAAGCCTATGAAGTAGATTCTATAATATCTCCATTTTACAGAAGAGAAAGCCTCAGTTTAGAAAGGTTCAGTAATTAGCCCAAAGTTATGCAACTAGTAGGACCATCAGTAAATAAAATGAAAGCATAATTATTTGACATTAACAATCATGTGCAACCAAGGTGCATGGATAGGACACAAGTATGGAAATATACATAACCATTTGGTGACCAGAGCTAAGAAAAGTTTTAGATGCACACTGTCTGGGGGATGGACATGCTTGAAGCTCTGACTTGGGTGGGGCAAGGGCAATATATGTATACATAACCTAAACATTTGTACTCCCATAATATGTTTAAATAAAAAAAAATAAGGAAAAGTGTTAGGAAGTGTGCAAAGAATATTCTTTAAAAAATGTGATCTATAAACAATGTCACAGTCTTCCCTGATGATCTAAAGAGTACTAAATACATAGTAGGTGTGCAGGGAGTACCCCTCCTACACACATGGTAAAAATCACTAGTCAAAAGCAACACAGTTTTCCAGGGACTTGCAGTCCTAGAATGCTTCTGTATTAGTCAGGATGCTCCAGAGAAACAGAACCAAGAGGAGATGGTCTCTCTGTCTCTCTATCTATCTGATTTATCAGATTATGAAGGCTCAGAAGTCCCATGATCTACCTCTGCAAGCTGGAGACCCAGTAAAGACAGTGGTGTAGTTTGAAGGCCTAAGAGCTGGAGTGCTGAGGGTGTAGATTCCAGTCTAAGTCTGAAGGCCTGACAGCCAGGAACACCCAGGGCAGGAGGAGATCAATGCTCCAACTCAAGCAGTCAGGCAGAGAGCCAATGAATCCCCTTTTTCTCCATATTTTTGTCCTATTCAGGCCCTCAAGGGATTAGATGATGCCCACCCACTTGGGAGAGGGCAGTCAATCTGCTTTATTCAGTCTACCAATTTCAATGTGAACCTATTCTGGAAACACCTTCACAGACACACCCCAAAATTATGTTTAACCAGATATCTGGGCATCTCGTGATCTGATCAAGTTGACAGACACCTCCCCAACAGAGTGAGCCAGAGAGCCAATTCTCAAATGATCAGAATTGAAGCATGACATAAAATTTGTTTTTCTTCTTGGAGAAAATACTATGCCTTAAAACATTTCAGCTTACTAGGGCAAGGATTGGCAAATGTTTAGTGTAAGGGGCCAGATAATGGGTCTTAATAGGGCTTCACTCAGGTCTCTCTACTTCACATGTTGTAAATCAACTCTTCCATCAAGCTGATTATTCTGCTGTGTTTCTTAGAGATATTATCTGGTACTTTCTGTCATGTAGATGGTGCCCTTCCTTCCTCTCTACAGCTGATGTATATCAAGGGTGTTTCCTATTACCATAGTGCTTCAGTGACTTCTGTGTGATTCTGGGGGTGGAGCAGGGGTTGAATGCAGTTTAACACTTGTGCTTAAGGTATTTCTTTGGAATCTGAAGAATGTTTTAAAGTTTGAAGCTGGGTGCACTACCAGGAGAGTCTGTCCAGGTAGTCCCTATATCTTCTTTTTCATAGTCTTCCTTCAACCCCTGCGTGAAAGAAACCACCTGATTCCCAGTGAGTGGTTAAATTTAGATCCAGGCTAATGTGGCAAAGCACAGGATTAGGAGTTGAGACATAATTTCTCCTGTCAAATCTGTCACCAATTATATGTATGACCTCGGGCAAGTCACAACCTCTCTAGGCCAGGTTCCTTATCTGTATTAAGAGGTTTGGTCTAGACTGATGGTTTTCAAACCAAGATCCCATGTAACACGGGCCCTTTACGAGTGTGACTGGGGCTTTTAGACATGGAAATGGGGTAATGGCCTGGCTTTTCACAACTCTAAAAAACAAGATATTGAACAGACGTTTTTTCCTCAATTTAAGGCTCTTTACCCATAAATTTTTCTTAAGTCTTTTTAAAAATATATATATAATGGCTATTTGGACTAGCAGATAAAAAGCACATATGAAAAAGTAGATGATACTCATTTGAAATATTTGGAAACAACCAATTATTTCAGTTTTGAGAATATGTGTGCTCATGGTAGTGATTTTATACTGTACACTTATACTTGTATTATGTTTAAATAAAACTGTTCTCAGTTCACATGGTATTAAAATATATGAATATTTTTGGTATTCTGAAAAGATGTTTCACATGTGAGCAAGTTTGAGAACAACTTTTCATATGTGGTTGTGGTTTGGACCTATTGCATACTTACAATATAGCTATATTTCTTCTGGCAAAATTGTTCTCAATTCATATGAAATTAAATATATCAGCATTTCACAATATATTACAAAGAATATCATGAATTTCCAGGTGCTTTCCATCTGGACAAGTTTGAGGATGATGAGAGATATTCTATAAGGTTTCTTCTGGCTTTTATTGAAATTCTTCATTTTTAAAAGGGTCTCCTTAAGTTGTTCCTTCTGCTCACCACCCTCCTTTGCCATTTTTTTTTAACCAAACATCAGCTTCTTTAGTATCCTGCCATTATCTGTTCTCTACACATCCCACCTGGGGCAGGGGTGTCATTTTCCTATGAACATAGCACCAATGGGAAGGGATGGCTGTTTTCCAGAACTTCAGTGCTGTTGTAGCATTCTGCCATTTAGCTCTGGGCTCAGGACTTACAGTTTGATTGAAGATTCCAAACAATATGTCAGTCTAACTTTTAGGCATACATGTTGAAATTCAACCCATAATGGGATTATTTTTCTTTTGAGGTCTAAATGGGCGACAAGGCTGGAGACCTATCTCTGCCTTATGATTTTTGACAGCAGTTGGAGACTACCTTGTTGTGGTGGTTTTGTTCCTTATCAATTTAGTTAGGTTGGAATTATTTTCCCCTGAATCTCCTTGCCTGTGTGTCCTGGGTGAGAGTTGAGGACAAGACAAATTTGTACAAGATTTGGAAGACAGCAATTACATTCCCAAGGCTAGTGCTGGTCCCTGGGAGCTACTGCAGCTTATGCATGTTGTCACTGATCTGTTGACTCCCATTTGTCCTCTCAGGTCCCAGTTCATTGTCCTTTCTGTGTCCCATCTACTGTATCTTCCCAACTGCTAGTCCAGTTTGAAAACTAATGTTGAGTCACTAACATGACTTTAGGCAGATACAGAGGCAACATCCTTCCATAGATTCATCAATTCCCACAATTGTGTAAGATCTAATTCCTGCAATATTTCCTCATTCCATAGTGATTCTGTTTCCTTGACAGAATTCTATGTGATACACGTGCCAATGGCACTGTCTGCTTTTTCAGCTTTGCTTTACCATGAAGAGGTGTGGAATGAAGATAGGAACACATACGTGCCTTTTCTTTCCCCAGAGCAGACTGACAGGAGCAGGCAGTGGAGCCTGCTTCTATGAAGAGCACTGCTGGCTGATATGACTCAGGGAAGCACTCTTTCAAGGACACATGGATTAGATGAAATGGATAAAAAGTTGAAAAGAAAACCTGTCCACTAAGAAGATCATCTCCTCCTTGGCTTCAAAGTCATGGCTCACCTCCACTCATTTTCAAAATGTTGCTCAGTCTGGTTTTATAATTTCTATGGTCCCTTACATCTCAGAAACTCAGCAGGGTTTTCTATTTAGGGTGTCTTACAAGGTGCGAAGCATGCTGAACTCTCATCTAGACTCTCTGGGGAAGAATTTGCTTCCAAGCTCATTGAAGTCATTGGCAGTATTCAGGTCCTTGTGACTGTAGGACTGAAGTCCCTGTTTCTTCCTGGCTGCTGGCTGGGGGTCAAGTTCAGGTCCTAGGCGCCTCTCCTTCCTCTGATCCTTGCACAGGGTCCCCTCCATCTTCAAAGCTAGCAATGGTGCACGTTGAATCATTCGGCTTTCGGTTTCTCTGATTTCTCCTTCTGCTACTCTTCAGAAAGCTCTTTTTTTTTCAGTAATGGAAAAACTCTACTTTTAAAAGACTCATGTGATTAATCAGGATTTTCATCTGCAAAATTCTTATACAATAATACCCGGATTAGTGTTTGAATAACCAGGCACAGGAATCTCAGTGGGCCATCTTTAGAATTCTGCCAACCACAATTGTCCTCCAGAATCAAGCCTGATTGTACAGAAATGAAATGGAGACCCTTGAGAAATTTCAGTAGTAATTTTGGATAGAATTGAAGGACCTCAAACTAAAGTCTGTCTTCTAGTAGGTAATGTTACAACAAAGCTCAAGAGTAAATCACTAACCCTAACAAATACAGAAGAGTTAACCTTCTATTTATTTTTATGTGAACACAAGCTACTTCAAGGTAATTCATAAGCAAATTTCACTTAGAAATAACAATTTGACAAAAGTATAAAATGTCTAAACCTCCAAACATTGAGATACCCCTAAACACTGATAGAGGTTTTATTTTATTTATTTAATTTTGTTGTTAAATCTTAAACTGGGGATAATTTTCATAATCAAGTTACTTCTCTTACCCTTTTAATACTAATTTGTGGGTTGAAAATACTGATATTCAAATATGTGAATTACATACACACATGTGCACTTTTATCTGATTCTGCTTAAAAGCTACAATCTTCAACGGCTGACTCCCACTTTATTATTTGGAACTCAATCACTGTAGGAATGCAGATAAGTTCAAAGATACAACAGGATTCTGAAGCCAAAATACACTAATTTCATCCTACTGAAAGGAGACAGTTGTGTCCCACTGAGATGATGGAGTTCAGGCTACAAGCAAAGTTCAGGCAGGCGGGCTGCAGCATCTCCCTGCTCTGTAGTATGCAGCTTCTATCTGGCGCTCCCAGGAGCTGGGAATTTACCACAAACACTGCCTTGGGGAACAGTGTTAGCAGCTGAGAAACTGCAGAAACAAGCTGCTTCTCAGTGACTCCCAGATACTATCAGAATGCAAGAAAATAATTAAAATCCTAATTAAGTAGTTTCTCATCTGGCTCATTTGAAGATGCTCCAAAATGGTCAGATTTAAGGCATGGTAAACAGCTGAAGTGTTAAATTTGCTTGGTAGTTAAAACCTTTGTTAGGGGTCAGGTTTACATAAGGAATGTAAGATGGAGAGTTGAGACACTATCTGCACAATTCAAAGACAAAACAGTTTTGCTTGTGTTATTTGTATTTTTCAAGTGAAAACTTGTTTTCATTTTACTTTTTGTTTGCACCAATACTGATTTCTTTCTGTTTTTAGCATAGTATTGCGTGAGAAATAACTTTCATATTCAATAAATGAGATGGAGAATATGGGAGGCAGGTTGAAAAAATCCAAAGAATACATTGGGATTTTAAATAATAATTAAATTTGTCAAAATGTTTCTAATTTTGGCATTTTTTACTCATAAAACTATACAGTTATATATATTTTACTACTTTGTATTAGTTTAATGTGAAATAGCTGAAATAACAAAATACATAAAATCTATTTACATTTATAAATGAAATTTCATCTTGGCTTTATATTTTGGAGGTTGATTTTCTTCTGGCTACCTTCTCCCAGTTTTACTTTACTTCTCCTCCTGTATGGATCCAGTAAGAACCAAACATCACTGTGTTTTCCAGAGATGTAGTTTTTCAGGAGACATCTGTTAAAATTATATCACAAAAATGCATCCAACAAGTCTAAACATAATAAACGTAACCTTTGAGCTCTGTGTGGGGGCGTGTGTGCACATACTATAGAGATTACTCAGTAGTGATTTGTTATGTTATTATTTTATTATTTTGAAATTGCTATTTAGAGGTGACATGCATATACCAATATTTGGATGTTTAAGTATTGTTAACGTCATAATTAATGTTAGCTCCCGGCAGATTTGTATGGATCTCCGGTGATTCCCACCCTTTTCAGAACTCAGACCCACCCTTTTATTGGTTTCCCTGCTGCCAAACGTTACCTCTGGGACTCTTTTCAATGCTTCCTTTCCTCTGCTTCTTCCTCCCACTCTTCCTCTCTTATCCAAAACTTTCCGTGGGAGAAAAGTGTAGTGCTTCAACGTGTAGACTTTGGGCCAGGTGTGGTAGTACAGGCCTTAATCCTAGCACTTTGGAAGGCTGAGGCAGGAGGATCACTTGAGCCCAGGAGTCTGAGGCTGCAGTGAGCTATGATGATGCCACTGCACTCTAGCCCAGGTGACAGAGAGTGAGATCCCATCTCAAAAAAAAAAAAAAAAAATGTGGGCTTCAGAACTGGACTGCCTGGTTTGAATCCCTGCTGTGCCACTTACATGCTGTATGGTATTGGGTTAGTCGTTTAATCTTGCACCTGTTTCCTCAACTGAAAAATGGGGATAATATCAGCATTACATTATACAATTATTGTGAGCAGTGAATGAGTTTAGCACATAGAATGCACTTTATAGTGGTTAGCTAATATTATTTCTGTTAGATTATTATTTCTTGAACTCTGGTCTACATTAAACAAAACCCCCTACTTCCTTTGCCTTGTCATCTCTTTCATCTCCTGGCCGCAGCTAAAGCTTAGATTTTTTTTCCTAAGGACAACTCGAACAACTCAAGAGAAGCTGGCTCTTTCTTTCAAGTCTATCTTACCTCCGCCACTTCCAATCTAGTCCTCTTGCACTACAAGCAAAAACTCCTCCTCTTTTGAAGCCTCGATCAGTGTTTGCTTTCATCTACCTCCCTTCTACTCAGGTTTCCACATTTATGGAGACTTTGACACCAGGTTTACGGTTTTTCTCTCTTCTGTAAGCCAGTACACTGGCTAATTTCAGTGTGCATGTGGAAGATTCATCCAACACTCTGGCTTCCCAACACAGTCATCCCCCCTTATCTGTGGTTTCACTTTCTGTATTTCAGTTACCCATCGTCTACTGTGGTCCATAAATACTAAATGGAAAATTCTAGAAGTAAGTAATTCATAAGTTTTAAATTGCATGCTGTTCTGAGTGGCATGATGAAATCTCACACCATCCGGCTCCGTGCCTCCTGGGATGTGAATTATCTTTTGGTCCCGAGTACCTATGCTGTACACTCTCCTTGCCCCTTAGACACTTAGTAACCATCTTGGTTATCAGATCGACTGTCTCAGTATTGTTCTTTTTTATTATTAGTTATTTTTGTTAACCTCTTACTGCACTTAATTTGTAAATTAAACTCTATCATAGGTATGCATGTATAGGAAAAAACATACTATACACAGGGTTTGGTACTATCCTCAGTTTTAGGCATCCACTGGGGGTCTTGGAACGTATCCCTCTGGGATATGAAGGGACTAATATAATTGATCTCCTTAATTGATCTCCTTATTCTGATGACCTTCATCCTCTTAACACTTCAGCCCCACACTAGACATTGTCCACCCAGATCTGCTCTATCTCAAAAATCATACACTTAGATATCTTATTATTTGACCATAAGGATGGTCAGTGGGAGATGCCAAATGAGCAACTGCTGTATCCAGAGTATAAATTAAATTCTTGACAACAAGGCTTGGGCCTTATGCTTGCTCATATGCCTTCCCCACAAATCACATCATAGGAGTTTAAGATCTTATTTGATTGACTTACTGACTGATATCTTTTCAAGCCTACTTGAGTAAACTGATACCTGTTCTTTTTCTTTCTCTCAGTGGAATTGGAAATAGAAGTTCTTATTACATGTAGCCAGTATATAGTAACAGAGACTATTAATATTATTCCCCATTAAGATAGGTATAGGCAATACTTTATGAAGAACTGAATTATATTTTCGTGGAAATATTCTGATTTCCTTTATTCCCTCATACTAAAGAGTTTCCAGATCGGTTAGATTACTTTCAGATAATTCTTGTGGCTAGTCACAACTCTAGGAGCAATATGTTGGAAGGAATGAGGACAAAAGAGATTATAGTATTGGATGCCATTGTAGCAGAATATTCTAGATTAAAGGTAAGAAACCTACTGTACATTGTAAAGTTACTACACCAATATCACCTTAGTTTTCAGAACCGAATTCTAGGACTTTCTCCTTACCTGTATTTTTTGCTTCTTATAATAAATTTTTATATTACAAAACCATATATTATTATTTTTTAAGTATTTTAAGTACATATTCAGCCCTCCATATCCATGGTTTCACATCCACAGATTCAATCGTGAATCAAAAATATGTGGGAAAAAATGTGTCTGTGTTTAGCATGTACAGACATTTTTATCTTGTTATTCTCCTAACAATACAGAATAATGACTATTTACGTAGCATTTACATTGTATTAGGTATTATAAGTATTATAGAGATGATTTAAAGCATATGAATGTGCATAGGTTACAGGCAAATACTACACCATTTTATATCAGAGACTTGATCATCTGTGGATTTTGATATCAGTCACTTCCTGGAATCAATTCCCCATGGAGGCTGAGGGATGATAGTATAGTTCTCATCTTTCCATGTTAATAATTATACCACTGTAACATCATTTTCAGAGTGTGTGATATTCAACTGAATAGATACAATATACTTCATTTAACCAAACTACTATTTGTTGAACACATAGGTTGTATCAAGAATACTAAGAATACTGTATTGAAGCCTTTGCATACTACTTTTTTTTTTTTTTTTTTTTTTTTTTTTTAGAAACAAGGTCTCGCTCTGTCGTCCAGACTGGAGTGCACTGGCCTGATCATAGGTCACTGCAACCTTGAACTCCTGGGATCCAGAACAATCCTCCTGACTCAGCCTCTGGAGCAGTTGAGACTATAGGCACACACCACCGCAGCTAGCTAATTTTTAAAATGTTATTTTTTGTAGAGATGGGGTCTGGCTATATTGCACAGCTTGGTCTTGAACTCCTGGCCTCAAGCAATCCTCCCACCTTGGCCTCCCAAAGTGCTGGGATTACAGGCGTGAGCCACTGTGCCAAGCCCTCACATACTTCTTTTAATTACTTCTTTGGGTGACATTCCTAAGCTAATTCCTAGATCAAACTGTATATACTTTAAAATGTTTTCTTTTAAACAGTCCACAAAGAATACATGGTAGTTGTTGTTTAGTAATATACAGATTCAAATGTATATTTGTCTAGTCATACTCTCTATATTAAATATTACTAGAGTGAAATTTTGCAAAGGTTTTAATATTTTCCTTAGACTAATTCCTGGATCTGTTTCTGGGCCTCACTCAGGATGTGCATTTTGAAGAGTGCTTGACATACACTGCCAAATTGTCCTCTAGGAAGGATGCATGCTTCTTCTGGCCATGGGTGAGAGTCCTGTTTTCTGCTGATCTAGTCCAACATCAGACATTATCATTATAAAAATCTGGCAATTTCATAGATGAGAAATTGTAACTCTTTTTTAAAAATTTGTAGTTTTGATTCATGGTGATGTTAAATGCCTTAAAAGTGATTATTATGGTTTTACTTCATTTAGGGTAAATTATCTGTTCCTACACTTGGTTTCTTTTTCTACTGAGTCATGCTTTAGAGATTGGCTGGTCATTCAGTAAAACCATTTTGCTTTCCTCCTAAGCACACAGCTATACTATGTTTCCTAGCTTCCCATGTCGTGATTACATATGTGGCTGCTGAATGAGTTCTAGACCAAGCAGTCATAAACCTCTAGAGGTCACAAGGCCAGTATAAGTCTCGCCAGGCTAAAATGAAAGCATTAGTAGTTGTTTCTTCCTTTCTGGAGACTAGAGGAGAATCTGTTTCCTTATTCATTCGGGTCGTTGGCAGAATTCAGTTCCTTGTGGTTGTGGGATTGAAGACCCCGTTTTATGCTGCCTCCTGGGTGAGGAGTATTCCCAGCTCTTAGAGCCCACCCGCATTCATGGCTTCAAATCCAGCAATGGGTCTAGTCTAATGCTATGACTCTCTCCTGCTGCATCTCTCTGACTCACGATTCTGCCTTCCTCTTTTACTTTAATGGCACATGTGATTACACTGGGCCCACTCAGATGATCCAGGACAATCTCTCCATTTTAAGGTCAACTGATCAGCAATCTTAATTGTATCTGAAACCTGATTTCTTTCTGTCATGTAAGCTAACATATTCATGGACATACACACCGTGGCAAAGATAATGAGGGCCAACATTACACTGAGCACACCCTCTCTGTCTCTTCGCCTCTAGAATACGATGTTTAAGACAGGTATAATGTTGATCTTCATATTCCTTTCATTTAGAACAGTGATCGGCACAAATAGTGTAAATAAGACTCTGCTGATAATACAAGAATAAATTTTCATCCAATAACCTGATTAAACTGTACCAGTAAGCTTCCATTCCAATATCTTTGTATTTAAGTGCCTGTTGCAGGTGGCTTTAAATATTTCTGGGAAGAAGATTTTGGCATAAATAAATAACATATATCTTTTAAAATGTACCATGAATCTTTTGTATAATGCCACTTTCCCTTATTTTATATGTTATTTTTCTACACTGATTTTATTCTTGTTAATAACTTCTTTCATTTTCCTTCTAATACTTTCTGTGGATTTGGAAAATACAACCACCACCAAGTGGGAATTGAGGTATAGAATATTTATGTGATTCTCAAAGATACGCCCAGGACTAGAGTGATTGCACAACTAATTCTTTAGGGGCATCTCCATCGCAGAACCAAATGATCTCTTTGTCTTTTTCTCTTATTGTGATAAAATAAATATGACATCAAATTTGACATTTTACTCATTTTTAAGTATACAATTCAGTGGCATTAATTGCGTTCATACCGTTGTGCAACCATCACCATGTTTCCAAAGTTCTTCATCACCCCAACATTAAATTTTTTGTAAAAACTCTGTAGTTAACTAATTTCAATCTTTAATAATTTTCTGAAATTTAAGTATTTCTACTCCTAAGAAATATTATTGCCATTTTGTTATTAATTCAAAATAATCTTATCATTGGCAATTTAAATATCGAGATAATAAAATTTATCTTTTTTTTACAAGTTTTTCAGATTCCTCTGTACCTCAGGTGGTTTTTTTTGGTCAATATTCTTAAATAGAAACATAATATTCTCTAGGTAAATATTTATAAAACAACTTTTTTTCCTAAATGAACAAAACAGTAAACAATATTTAGAAGACTTTTAAATTTACTTCTAATACTAATGGCCAGAGTACTTTTTAAGAAAATCATTTGATAAGTAGATGTAGAACACATTTGCCTGGCTATTACCCACAGTATAAATACAAGAGACATAAACCTCAATATAACCTCATTTGTTAAAGAACAAATTTCAGTAAAAGTTGTTCTATTTACATGACATGTAATGAAGTTAAATTACAAAATTGCCATAAGAATCTCATTATAAGCTTGTCTTTCCCATAAGAAAGCTCCATGATTTTACCCAAAAAAGATCTTTGTGAAATAAGAAATGCTAATTATACATTATTATTATAATACAATACTATATTTACTAGTGTAAAAATAACTGGTGGTAGAATGATGGTGTTAATTACAAACAATTGGAACTTAGAAATTGTTTCCTACATACTAATTTTAGAATTAAGAAGATCAAATCTCTTTTCATTCATTTTGTCCCAGAAAGATTTGACCATAAATATTTTTTCGTACATATATACATGTTTGCATACACACAATGTAATTAATCAGAATCTTTGGATTAAATTGCAGTTTGAGGGCTGTAATGTCTCTTTATGTTTTATCCTTTTCAAGTAATGTATTTTTTTTATTTTAATACTTCTTGAAAGCAGATTAAATTTAGATTTCACTGAGAACAAAATTTTGGTATTATTTTGTAACTTTTCTGTTATGAAGACATCTTCTTGGAGTTCTATTTACAAAAATGTTATTAAATTATTTTACCTTTAAATTTAACTTTTATGTTTTTTGCATATTTTTCATTAACTGACCAAGACTTGGTTAATTTATCTCTTAAAGATAATCTTTGAATGGCATTATGGTTGTCATTATAATGACATAATACACCTAATTCACATTAGGTGTAACACAAAAAGTTTTAAGCATTATTATTTGTACCACAATTCTGATTAGTTTAAATATTTAAGTGTAAAATATTAATTATGACATCTTTTGCAAAGGATCCTATATGTTACAAATTCCAATTTGTTAAATATAGGGGGAGTATAATTCCCATATAATTACCAATATTTTTAAACTATGAAAACACTATTTTTGATTCAATAACTTGCTGAATTTACTAAGGTAAAAAATAATGAGGGGAATTAAGAAGAGAAAATGAGTTTCTCTTCACAGATAGGTTTTGACCCAATATACTAAATGGGTTATAAAATTTTATTTTAGCGAACTGAGATCAACTATCTGTTACACTGGAGTAACAGTCACATTTAATTTGTTTTATTAAAGTGCACTTTAGCTTTAGTTTACTTCCTGATAGCTCTTGAAACAAGATATTAGTTGATTCATTTGAATGAATCTAATTAAACAGCTATGATTGAGAAATGAAAGTGAGGAGTCTTTTTATCTAATATGTAGACATTATTAATGTCAAAAATTGCTTCTGGAAGGATGTGGTACCGTGAAAGTTAACATATAACTCTGCAGAAAAATAGAAGTAGTTTTACCTGCAACAAATTGTTCCAATTTATATGAATAAATATACAGTGGACAGTTTCCCATGACAGTCTCCCATTACAGTGTACAATTCAAGGATCCACAAAGACTTGGAATGAGTAAGTTTAATAAAAGCCTTTTTTCTATTAACCATGTGCCTCCTGAATCTTGTTATCACAATATATTTTCTATCATCAATTTGAAGCTATATTCCTATGGAAAATAGTTTAGTCCAAAGATGTAACAAACTTAATTAAAGATGAACAAATTAAAAGAAAATGTCAAAACAACTTTCTGATCAATATTAGAAACAAGAAAATATCTTGTTTAAAGAAACCTCAAGGAGATTTGAAATGGACGTTTCTAGAAACTGTACAATTTGAGATGGGGGAGAGAATTAGAATAGTCAATTTGGGGATAATATGAAATTTATAGTCCACTAATAGCAGGGAAGCAGGATAGGATGTTGATATTCTCTCACCTGCTTCCCTCCACTGTTTTGTTGTACTGCCGTTAACATTCATGTAAATTTTCTAATCCTTCCTTAATCTTCACTTCTTAATGGAAAAAATGTTTGTTGCTTTTATAATATTATGGAATTATAAACATGTTCTCTAATTCTGCCTCCTTCTCAGTCTATATTTGGGGAGATAGTGTCAAAGCCCTGAGGAAAAATCAAAGAAAGCCACTTTCTTTTTAAATTCAATATTGTTTACAGGGATTAGATTTTAAAACTGTTTTCAAGGAGACCTCAACGTTGTGGAAAGTGGATTAGGAATAAATCAAATTCATTTACTAGTTTGGGTTACATGATGTTAAAAGTATGAATATTTAGTGGTTATCTACAATAAAGTGTATGTCTATCTACAAAAAAAATCTTTGGGTATATTGAACAAAAAAAGAAACTTTGCTTGTTTCTTAAAAGAATGGACAAACTTCATTTCATAAACTATGAAGAGATGGAATCTTGTGGAATTAAAGAAGAAAAACTCATTTTATACCAAATCTAGTTAAACGTTTGAAGCATGAAGTGGCTCCTTCTCTTCACAGATGCCTCCTCGCAGTCCGAGGACGGGATATAAATGGGAGTTTTGGTGGTGTGAGATGATGGATGAGGGTCTCCTCTGGTTGCCAGAGGATCTGTGACCAGCACAAAAACTGCTTGGTCTGGGTTAATTAATTGCAGGAACAGTTTATTCAGATGCAGGGCAAGCACCTTGGCTAAAATCTCAGCATCTGTGTTGATTAAAGATCTGAGGCTGAAGAAAGCACATAGTTGGGGGTCTTAGATAGGTTTGGGAGCCATATGGGCTTCTTTTAATGAGGGAGGGCTTCTGTGATCCAAGTCTCAGAGCTGTGTTGTTCTAATCAGCATTAATGGAGCATCTCTAGCCCAGCATAAGTCACCTCACAGTATTATGAGGGCAATAATTTTTCCTGGTTATTTGTTTTAATATTCCATTCAGGATATCACCATTATTTTTCATTTCCTACAGACCTGGTGACAAAACTGGGTGCAAAACATTGCTGGCCTTGTTTAAGTCCAGGGCAGGTTTTTATTTTTTTTAATTTATCTCTTTTGAATGTCATTGTCAATGAAATGTCTACTAGGCTATTATGATACCTTTAAGATGTGAGTTGTAGAATGTATATTCTCCAAAATTTTATCTTCAGAGTAGTATGTCTGTAATCAGTTTTTCTTGGCTTTAACTTTCTGTTTATTATAGCTATGGAGAGAAGGACCCAGAGGTTCAAATGAAAAGTGAATAATAATACAAATGGGAAAATATAAGTTGCATCCAAAATTAAACTTCTTTAGGGTGCACAATCCACTGGGACATTGATAATTTGGTAAAATTATGGCTTGGTTGCTTACTAAATTATTGAGCTTATTTAAGGATTTTTAAGAATTATAAAGTTATACTTCACAAGGGTCTTAAGTCAGTAGTGAGTTTAGATACTCACTTAGGGGAAAAAAGCTTAAATCCTTTCTATTTTTAAATAAATAAATCCTTTTTCTTTTTAAATTACCTAGTTTGTGGCATTCTGTCATAGCAGCAGAAAACAGACTGAGACATTCATTCATCAGGATTGTGTTAATTCTGTAAAGTTTGGGCATTGTTGACAGATTGACTATATTGAATCTTTTAAATCATGAACATAGTATTTTTATCAGTTTAATATAAGTCTTTGATTTCTTCAATCAGCATTTTATAGTCCTTAGCACTGACTGATCCTGCACATCTTTCTTAAGATTCTTATCTAAATATGTAATATTTTGAGCTATCTCAAATGGTACTGTTGTAAAATTTTGGTTTCTAATTGTCTGTTGCTAATATATAATCACAGAATTGATTTTTATAAGTTTTCTTGCCTTTTTTAGTATTTACCCAACTTTATTGACGTATAATTGACAAATGAAATTGTGTATAAGCAACATGATGTTTTCATATGAGTATACATTGTAAAATGATTACTGTGATTGATTCTCTTAGCATTTCAAGTATACGGTACAATACAGTGTTAGTAATTATAGTCACTATGCTGCTAGACTTCCAGAATTTATTAATCCAGCATAACTGAAACTTTGTACCCTTTGACCAACATCTCCTCATTTCCCCCACCCCCTGACCCCTGGCAACCACCATTCTACTCTCTGCTTCTAGGAGTTCTATGTTTTTAGATTCCACATATAAGTAGATTATGCAGTAATCTCTGTGCCTGGCTTATTTCACTGTACATAATGTCCCTCAAGTTCATCCATGTTGTTGCAAATGAAAATATTTTCTTCTTCTTAAAGGCTGAATAATATTCTATTTTCTTTATCTATTCATCCCTTGATGAATACTAAGGTAGATTCCATATATTGGCCATTACAGATAGTGCTGCAGTGATTGTGGGAGTGCATATATCTCCTCAAAATACTGATTTCAACTATTTTGAATATACACCACGTAGTGGGGTTGCTGGATCATATGGTAGCCCTATTTTTAATTTTTGAGGAACCTCCATAATGGCTGTACCAATTTACATTCCTACTAGCAGTGTATAAGGGTCCTTTTTCTTCACATCCCTGCCAAAACTTGATATCTCTTGTCTTTTTCATAATAGGCATTGTGATAGGTATGAGGTGATATCTCATTGTGGTTTTGATTTGTATCTCCCTGATGACTAGTGATGTTGAGCATATTTTTCATATACCTGCTGGTCATTTGTTTTGAGAAATGTACATTCAATT
This sequence comes from Cheirogaleus medius, assembly GCA_008086735.1. Classification (NCBI taxonomy): domain Eukaryota; kingdom Metazoa; phylum Chordata; class Mammalia; order Primates; family Cheirogaleidae; genus Cheirogaleus; species Cheirogaleus medius. Next base: position 41,899,290 of record VBSM01003204.1, on the reverse strand, counting down.
CCTTTGTCCATTTAAAAAAATGACTTATTTGTTTTCTTGCAGTGTGTTGTGTGAGCTCCATATATATTTTTGAATATTAATCTTTATCAGATATATGGTTTGCAAATATTTTCTCCCATTCCACAGGTTGTCTGTTCACTCTGTTGATTGTTTCCTTTGGTGTACAGAAGCATTTAAGTTCAATGTAATCTCATTTGTCTATTTTTGCTTTTGTTGCCTGTGCTTTTAGGGTCATATCCAAAAAATAATTGCCCAAAAGATCCGAATAGACATTTATCAAAAGAAGTCATACAAATGGCCAAGAGGTATACTAAAAAAATGTTCAATATCATTAGTAATCAGAGAAATGCAAATCAAAGCTATAATGAGATATCATCTCACTCCAGTTAAAATGGTTTTTATCAAAAAGACAGGCAATAACGAATGCTGGCAGGATGTGGAGAAAGGGGAACCCTCATACACTGTTGGTGGCAATGTAAATTAGTGCAACCACTACGAAAACAGTATGGAGACTCCTCAAAAAACTAAAAATAGAACTACCATATGACCCAGCAATCCAACTGCTGGGTATACATCCAAAAGAAAGGAAGTCAGTATATCAAAAATATATCTTCACTCCCGTGTTTATTGCAGCACTATTCACAATAGCCAAGATTTGGAATCAACCTAAGTGTCCATCAACAGATGAATGGAATGGATGAAGAAAATGTCTTACATATACACAATGGAGTGTTATTCATTGTGTAAAAAAATAATAAAATCCTGTCTTTTGCAAAAATATGGATGGAACTGAGAACATTATGTCAAGTGAAATAAGCCAAGCACAGAAAGACAAATCTAGCATGTTCTCACTCGTATCTGGGAGCTAAACATTAAAACAATTGATTTCATGGTGACAGAGAGTAGAATGTGGTTACCAGATGTTGGGAAGGGTAGTGGGAGTGGGGTCAGGGGGATAGAATGGGGATGGTTAATGGGTGCAAAAATATAGTTAGTTAGACAGAATGAACAATATTTGATAGCAAAACAAAGTAACTATAGTCAATAATGAGTTATAGTATACTTTAACATAACTAAAAAAGTGAAATTGGAGTGTTCCTAACACTAAGAAATGATAAATACTTGAGGTGACAGAAACCCCAATTACTTGAATTTGGTTATTATACATTGTATGCCTGTATTGAAACATCACATGTACCCTATAAGTATACACAACTATTATGTACCCTTAATAATTAAAAGTGAAAAAATTTTAAAAATAAATTTAAAAAATCATTGCCCAGACCAATGTTAAGAAGCTTATTCCTTTTGTTCTCTTCTAGCAGTTTTACAATTGCAGGTCTACTTTTTAAATCCATTTTGAGTTGATTTTTATATAGGGTGTGAGATAAGAGTCCAATTTTATTCTTCTGCATGTGGATATCCAGTTTTTCTAGTATAATTTATTGAGAAACTATCTTTTCTTCTTATGTGTTCTTGGCACTTTTATCAAAGATCAATTGACCATAAATGAGTGGATTTATTTCCTGGGCTCTGTATTCTCTTCCATTGGTCTGTGTTTATGCTAGTACCACAATGTTTTGATTACTATAGCTTTCTTTGTAACACATTTTGAAATCAGATAGTATTTTGTGTCTAGTTTTGTTTTTCTGCTCAAGATTGCCTTAGCTATTTAGAGTCTTTTGTGATTCCCTGTAAATATTCAAATTGTTTTTTTCCAGTTCTGTGGAAAATGCCATTGGAATTTTGATAGGTATTGCTTTGAATCTGTAGATTGCTTTGGGTAGTATGGACATTTTAACAGTATTAATTCTTCCAGTCTATGAACACAAGATATCTTTCCAGTTATTTATGTCTTCTTCAATTTCATTCATTAATTTGCTTATTGTTTTCAGTTATATATCTTTCACATCCTTGTTTAACTTTATTCCTAAATAGTTTACTTTTTTGATACTATTGTAAATGAGATTATTTTCTTAGTTTCTTTTTCAGAGAGTTTGTTAGTGTATAGAAACACAACTGATGTTTTTATATTGATTTTGGATCCTGAAACTTTACTGAATTTGCTTATTAGTTTTAACAGTTTATTTTCTGGAAGGAGTCTTTAGGGTCTTCTGTATAAAAGATCATGTTATCTTCAGAGAAAATTTCACTTCTTCCTTTTCCAATTTGGATAGCTTTTATTTCTTTTCCTTGCCTAATTGCACTGGCGAGGACTTCCAGTGGTATGTTGAATAGAGGTGGCATGAGTGGGTGCACTTGTGCTCTCCTTAGATTTAAGGAAAAGCTTTCAGCTTTTTACCATTAGCATGATGTTAGCTGTGGGCTTATCATACATAGGCTTCACAATGTTGAGATACATTCCTTCTATACCCAAATGGTTGAGAGTTTTTATTATGAAAGGATGTTGACTTTTGTCAAATGCTTTTTTTTGCATCTATTGAGGTGATCATATGATTTTTAATCCTTCTTTCTGTTAATGTGGTACATCACATTTATTGACTGTCATATGTTGAAATGCCCTTGTATTCTAGGGCTAAATTCCACTTGATTATGGACTATGAATCTTTTAATGTGCTGGTGAATTCAGCTTGCTAGTATTTTTCAAAATTTTTGCATTTATTTTTTTGTGGTCTTATAAATTTATTTTACAACTAGAAGTTACTTCTCATCCATATTAGCTGTCTGTCAATTTTTGCAAGTGGTTACAGGTACATAGGTAATCAAAGTATAGAGGCTGTTTTGGTGACTCTTCATCCTCAGTATGTTTTTTGGACAACCACACAAGGAATGGTATGGAATATTTCTTATTCCTTTTTTAAGCCTGGTATTAATGTGCACATCTGGAATCCCCATCTCCTTCATAGAATATTTCTCTTTATGTGCTTCTTCTTGAAGCCTTATCCACGGATATGCTTGTGAATGTTGATGGTGTTTTCTCAGGTCACCATCTCATTGATGGCAGAATAGCTCTTCTTCTTGACATCTTTATTTGTGGGACCAAAGTTAGAAAAGAAGAATGGGAGGTATTGTTGCATCTATATTCATCAGGGTTATTTGACTATAATTTTGTTTTCTTGTAGTGTCCTTGTCTGGCTTTGGCAATGGGGTAATCCTTGCCTTGTAAAATACATTTTGAAGTGTTCCTTCCTCTTCGATTGTTTGGAAGAGTCTGAGAAGGATTGGTATTAATTTTTCTTTAAATATTTGATGCAATTCATCAGTGAATCCATTTGGTTCTGGGCTTTTCTTTGTGGGGAAGAATTTGACTGCTGACTCAATCTCCTTATTTGTTGTCAATCTATTCAGATTTTGTATTTCTTCATTATTCAGGTTTGGTAGGTTGTATGTGTCTGGGAACTGATCTATTTTTTCTAGGTTATCTCATTTTTTGGCATGTAGTTGTTCATAGTATTCTCTTTTGACTAGTTGCATTTCTGTGGTACTAGTTGTAATGTCTCCTCTTCCATATCTGATTTTATTTATCTGAGGCTTTTTTCTTAGACTATTAAAGATTTGTCATTTTTGTCTTCTCACAAAACCAACTCAGTTTCACTGATTTTTTTCTATTGTTCTTATAATCTCTATTTTATTTGTTTCTGCTATGATCTGTATTATTTCATCTTCCTGCTAACATTTGGCTTACCTTGTTCTTCTTTTTATAGCTCCATGAGGTACATCATTAAGTTGTTTAAATTCTTTCTTCTTTTCTATAGCTGTTTATTACTACAAACTTTCCTTTTAGAACTGCTTTGGCTGCATTCCATAAATTTTTGTTATGTTGTATTTTCATTTTTATTTGTCCTAAGATTCTATTTTTATTTCCCTTTTGATTTCTTCTTTGACTCATTTGGTTGGCCAGGAGTGTGTTGTTTAATTTCCACATATTTGTAAATTTTTCAATTTTCCTCCTGTTACTGATATTTAGTTTCATACCATTATGTTTGGAGTAGATATGCTTTTAATCTTTTTAAATGTGGTAAGACTTGTTTTGTGGCCTAGCATATCTTCTATTCTACAGAATGTCTGTGTATGCTTGAAAAGAATGTGTAATCTGTTGCTATTGGATGGAATGTTCTGTATGTGTCTCTTAGGTCCATTTAATCAAGTGTTCTTCAAGTTTACTGTTCTGTTACTGATTTTCTGTCTAGATGATCTGTGTATTGTTGAAAGTGGGGTATTGAAGTCCAGTAATAATATTATAATGCTGTCTATTTCTCTCTTCATATCTGTTAATATTTGTTTATAATACTTAATTGCTTCAACATTGGGTGCCTATGTTATTTATAATTATATCTTCTTCATAAATTGACCCTTTTATTGTATTAATATAATGACTTTCTTTGTTTCTTATAAGTTTTTGACTTAACATCTATTTTGTTTGTTATGAGTATAGCTACCCCAGCTTTTCATGTAGTTATCATTTACATGGAATATCTTTGTCCATCATTTCTTTTTCAGCCTATGTGTATCCTTAAAGCTAAAGTGAACCTCTTGTAGGCAGCAAATCATTTGATCTTGTGTTTTTAATCCATTCAGTCGCTATGTCTTTTGATTGGAGAATTTAATCCATTTACATGTAAAGTAATTATTGATAAGTAATGACTTATTACTGCCATATTGCTAGTTGTTTTCTGACTGTTTTGTTCCTTCCTTCCTTCCTTTTGTTCCTTCCTTCTTCTCTTGCTATCCTCTTCTGTGATTTGCTGATACATTTTTTTTTTTGGTGATAGTATGCTTTGATTCTTTTCTTTTTCTTTTGTGAAACTACTATAGATTTTTCCTTTTAGTTACCATATAGCTTACACAAAACATCTTATATTTATACCAGTTAATTTTAAGCAAAAAACTTACTTCAGGTGCATACAAAAACTCATGCTTTAACTTCTTCTCCCCCCACATTTTATGTTATTAATGTCAAAATTTACAGCTTTTTATATTGTATATCTATTAGCAAATTGTTGTACCTCTAGTTATTTTTAATACTTTTGTGCTGGCTGGGTATGGTGGCTCACACCTATAATCTTAGCTCTCTGGGAGGCTGAGGCAGGAGGATTGCTTGATCTCAGGAGTTCGAGACCAGCCTGAGCAAGAGCGAAACCTTGTCTCTACTAAAAATAGACAAAATTAGCTGGGCTTGGTGGTGCACACCTGTAGTCCCAGCTACTCAGAAAGCTGAGACAGGAGGACTGCTTGAGCCCACAAGTTTGAGGTTGCTGTGAGCTAGGCTGACATTATGGTACTCTACTCAGGGCAATGGAGTGAAACTCTGTCTCAAAACAACAACAACAACAACAAAAAACTACCTTTGTCCTTTAATTCAAACTCCGGCTCAAGTGATCCTCCTCCTTCAGCCTCCTGAGTAGTTGGTACTACAGGTGTGTGCCACCAAGCACAGGTAAGTTTTTCAAATTTTTTTTGTAGAGACAGTCTCACTAATTGCCCAGGCTGGTCTCGAACTTCTGGGCTCAAGCAAACTTCTCACCTGGGCCTCCTAAAGTGCTAGGATTATAAGCATGAGCCACTGCACCTGGTCCATTTATATATCTTAAACATAAATATAGTTCTTAAAAACAAAGAAAAATATTTGGCTAATCACAGATTTACACATTATATAAACCTGCTCCAAATAAACTTATAAATATGAACTAAGTACAGCAATTTAGAAAGATAAAAATTCATAATAAGATGACAAGAAATAAACTCAAAAGCACTTATTTCCAAGACTTGCCGATTATTACCAAAATCAATATGTATAAACATGTCCTTTTTTCCATTCTAAATAATGCTATTTAAAATATTTCTTCATATATAGAGAGAAAATTCATGAAATAAAGATATGGCGTGCAAATCTGAATGGAGTACGCTGTTCTGAAGATGTGAAATGATTATTTAAAGGTAAGCGAGATGCTTAAAATTTCATAACCTGGAATGAGAGATAAACAAAAAGATAAGTGGTTGACAGAGGACCACTTACAGCTATGGCCTCAGCCTACTAATATTATTTTCAGTTACTAAAATTCAGACACAGGCAGAAATTTTTAATTTAGGGCATAGAAACAAATCAAATAGCACAAAAACAAATGTCATATAAAACAATTATTGAATGTCATAGCAACTAATAAGTTTTATGTGGCTCTGAATTGACTTTGACGTAAATAAACACAGGAGAATATACAAAAAGAAAGTCCAAGAGAAAGTGATCAGCACACAATTATTATAAAGAAAGGCATAATTTTAAATAATTGCCATGCCATGAAGTAATTTCAATTATTTCAAAAACATTTAATTTGTATTTTCATTGGCATAACAATAGGCCTGTGATGACTGCCTCTTACACACAATTTGTTATTGTGTTTGGATTAGATAGTAATTATGGGAGGTAAAATTCCACCCAACATGTTATAAGTTTGTTCAGCTGAAATTAAATAAGGGTGTTGTTAAAGATTTGCTTCTGGAAAATGCCAAAGCCAAGAATGTCTAGACAAATCTTGAAATAAGTAACACATAATTTTCTGTAATTTTGCACATGTACAGCAGAGGGCACTAATATAATTATAGTAGTTAATTCTGATGGGAGTAATTATCTGTGATGTTGGGATTCACCGGAAGTAGTAAACTAGAAAGTTTTTCTCATCTTTATCAATGAATAGTTTCCTCCTATATAAATAGGGAAATCTTTGCATGGAATTTACTTAATTTTTATAGCTAAAGGGCCATAATAATAGAAAGTTAATGTTGATTATTCCCTAAGAAATCAACAACACAATGAGTGATCTTTGAGCATCATAAACCAGCTTCCTCAGAAGGCCAATAACACTTTATCAACCTTTCCCCCACTTACTCTTGCTCTCACATAGCTACACTCACCTAACTACATCTTCTCCCAAAACACGTCCTAGAAATCTAAAAGTGGAAAAACTTTTGGTTATGTTAGCAGCTTTTTATGATACAGTTGAAGCATTGTCTGTAATGATCTCCACAAGGCGATGGGAACTTTGAGACAAGTGGAAAGCCCAACAGTTAGCTGCTATGAAAAAATGAGAAAGTTAACCAAAACCAAAATCATACTCAAAAATGTTTTATCACAAAGCGGAAGAACAGATGGTCAAACAGTTTGCAGTCTTTACGTTCTAGGTAAAATTAGTAGAATAATTGCTACCCTTATACAAAGCATAGAGTGTGTATAGTAGAGAAAACAATCATTTGCTTTATAAATTTAAGTGTGCTAGGTGCATGGTAACACAGATATGATTATGGCAAAGGCCCTGCTTTCTAGACCTGAATTCTAGTGGCAGGCATCAGACATGCTGACTTATAAATGAGATAAAATTTGGTACATCCTGAGGGAACAGAGAAATGGGTATGAGTATGGGAACCTCTGGGAACCAGAAAGAACCTGTGGAGACAATGCCATTTAAATTGGGCTTTAAAGGATGGGTAGGCATTTTATTAGCTAAAGAAGTGGTGAAAAATCTTCCAGGAAGATAGAAAGTGCTCATGCCAAAGCTTGGAGGCATGAAAAGCTAATCACAAAATAAATATATCTCTAGCCTTCGAGGGAACATCCAACTGGAAGACACAATTCTATATTAGGAAGAAAGTAATTTTATTATGCTATTAAAGTAATTTGCAGTAGATGCTTAAGAAATTTAAGAGAGGAGTTAGCTTTGAATTTTAACAGAAGTCTTTGTTATTCCCAAAGAGTCTTTAATTGTGTGTGGATATATGGGAATGGGGAGAGGTTATCTGTTTCAATGCTTGCCTTTTACTGCTGCATTTTCCTATTTTAAGAAGCTACAAGAATCAGGAATTTGGCACCTTGTTTCTTAAAGGTTGTTGCTGTTGATTCTAGAAATTTCTGATTTCTAGCACTTAGTTGGGGTTGTGGTACTTTGGCTCTGAGAAACATTTTATTGTATAACCAGAAATTGTGTATATATATATATATATATATACATATTGTGTTTGTTTTTTTTGCATTAGTGTAAAAAACTTAGGTATGGTCAGAGCATATTGTCACAAGCAAGTGTCCTCAGAGGGTGCAAATGAGGATTATTTTGAGATCAAGACTTAATACAGAGCCAATTACCCATATCGTTATGGCCTATGCACTTTAAAGGGCTTATGAAAATATTTGAAACCTGAAAAATAATTTATTGGCTGCAAACTACTAAAAGGAAATGGCAAAATATAAATTAATATATGTCTAATTAGGTGCACAAAAATAAGTCTAACCACTCAGCTTCACCTTAACTCACCCCTTTTCTAGCTATACAAAACATTTTAATGTGGGATATCAATGCATTTTATATGTTGATGGGATTTTGAAAAAGACCTCTAAAAATAAAATGCTCAGGGTCTTCAAGCTCTTCAAATATCTCTGCTTACCCTGTTAATTGTCCTCATAATTTTATATTTGTACATTGTCCTGGGAATCCTTAATTATAAGAATCTACCACATTTGTTTCTAGAGAGATAGCAGGTGGGTGGAGTCAGGAGAACCACAGGCCTCAACACCTGATCTTGTTCCCGTTCCATTTTGTTAGTGGAGGCTGGTTAATAGCAACCCAATTACCCATGTCACGGTTTAGCCCAGGAATCATGTCTGTTCCTTTATTTTTTTGGCTCTGTAAGGTCAAAAAACTAAAATATTTTAGGGAATCATATTTAAGTTTGTAGGTAAGTTTACAGTTAGTAGATAGGAGATACATACTAGTGATTTTTGAGGAATGGCTCACAAAAGTCTCACAGATACATAATATACCTGATTTATTTTAACCACAACTTTCACATTGCTTAAAATATAATTTCTCCCCAAATAATTAAAAGCAGAAACTTGAAGACCTTCTTGTACACCAATGTTCACAGCAGCATTATTCACAATATTCAAAAGATGAAAACAACCCAAATGTCGATCAATAGGTGAGTAGATGAACAAAATGTAGTATATCCATATGATGGAATATTATTCAAGCCTTAAAAAGGATTGAAATTCTCATGCATGTTACAACATGGATGAACTTTAAAATTATGCCAAGTTAAACAAATCAGACTCAAAAGGGCAAAGATTGTATAATTCTACTTAAATGAAGTACTTAGAATATGCAAATTCATAGAGGCAGAAAGTAGAAAAAGATAGGGGTTGGGGAAAGGGGAGGAATGAAGAGTTATTGTTTAATGGGAACAGAGTTTCTATTTGGGATGGTGAAAAAGTTCTGGAAATGGAGAGTGGTGATGATTGTATAACAATGTAAATATACTTAATGCCACTGAGATGTACACATAAAAATCATTAACATGGTGAATTTTATATTATATATATATTACTACAATAAAAAACATAGTTTCTACAAAATAAACTCATTCTTAAGTCCCATCTCTGAAAACCAGAAGGCTAACTTTTCAAATGCAGAATAGGGAAAGAGAACAGATGTACTCAGCAGTTGGTGTGACTATAGGGTTTGGTGTAAAATCAAAGAATTGCGTATTTTTCTAATCCTGTGTGTTTGACAAAAATGTAATAATTAACACCAGAATTAGAGTTCATACTTTATAAGCACACCATTCAGAGTCAGGCCCTATACTAGCCCTTCAGTCTCCTTTCCCAGTGCCCTCTGCTTCAGTCCTAGCCATCACTAACACTGCAGGAAAGAATCATTGTTCCTACCTGGTTAAGTGGGAAGAGTAGAAGAAATGGAATAGCAGAAAAGAAAGCAAGGCCCTGGCCAGGATCACATGGGAGCTGTGATTTGTAAGTCAATACTGCCCCTGTCTTTGTTGTTTATTTAAAGTTGGAAAGATGGAGGCAAAATCATGCAACTGTGTGAATTAGGAGCATTATAAATAAAGCCTATTCGATTGTGTGTGTTTGATACTGTTGGCTGCCAACTGTATATGGATATCACTCAGCATTTCAAATTTAGTAGATCTCAAATGGAACTTTTGATTTCCTGCTTCTGCATCTGTTTGTTCAATAGTCTCCACCATTTCAGTATATGGTACCTTCAAATATTCAGATTCCCAAGCCAAAAATCTGAAAGTCATACTGGACCCTTTCTTTGCCCTCTTCTTTCACATCTAATCCATCAGCAAGTCCTGTTAGCTCAGCCTTCGCGATACATCCTGAATACCACCACACCACTCTTTTCTCCCTACAAACAACTTGGTCCAAGCCACCTCTTTCTTGTACTGGTATTCCTGCTTCTAGTCCCTTTTCCCCAACCCCACAATCCGTTCTCTCAACAGCAGAGTGGTCATTCCACTGTTGTAATGAAATCATATCTCTCCTCTGCTTAAATCCCTTCAATTATTTCCTATTAGTTTTAGAATAAAATCCAAACTCCTTCCTTCATCTTAGACCACATTTCTTTTCACTCTTTCTAATTCCAGCCATACCTACCTGCGCTTTATTTTTAGAACACACTAAGTAACTTTGTACCTCTGGGCTTTTGCATTTGTCATTCATACCCCAGACTTTCTCAATGGTTGGTTCCTTCTCATCTTTCAGGTTTCAGCTTCCACCTTTTCAGAGAGGCCCCTCTTAATCAACCTAATGAAAGTAGTCCCTGCACAGTTACTCTCTATCACATTACTCTACCTTACTTCCTTCTTTCTCTTTTCTTTCTTTCTCCCTCTCTTTCCTTCCTTCCTTCCTTCCTTCCTTCCTTCCTTCCTTCCTTCCTTCCTTCCTTCTCTTTTCTTTCTTTTTCTCTCTTTCCTTCCTTCCTTCTTTCTTTCTTTCTCTTTTTTTTTTAGCACTTATTACACTATGTTGCCTTTATAAATTTCTTTACTTGTCAATTATTTTTTGCCATGTGAGTTCCATGAAGGTAAAGACTGGTTTGCCTTTTCCTTTCTGTATCTCCTAGCACATAGTAGGTACTCCATACATAATTTGATGATCCACTAAGTGAGTAATTGTAAGATATCTTTTATGCAGTCTTTTGGTACAATTCCATTTCAAATGATTGCTCCAAGAAAATAATTCTGGAGAGACCAAGGTCCTTTATATTGCTAATCAAATGTTTCATAAAAACCACTTCAGATTTGGAATTTACTTATGGATCATAAAACTTGTTCCTTGGCTATGTGGACACTTTTATGTACTTGGAAACAGGCTTCTTTTGAAGCTCCAGGGTAACAGACATGTCCTGGGAAATAGTTTGTATGGATGTGTCATCCTTCACAACCTACAAAGCCCTGCAGAATTCAGATTTCACTCACAGGCATTGGCTTTATGTTCATACCTTCACTTTCCCTGTTGTCTATGGTCTCCCAGATATTTGCATGGTGTGCTTCCCACTCATTCGATGTTTTTGCTCAAATATTTCTTCTTAGAAATGTTTTTCCTGACTACTCTACCTAAAATGGCACCTGACCACTCCCATTACTCAATGTTCCCTTCCCTTTCTTTATTTTCTTATATAACATCATTAGTTAACAATATATTACACTGCACTGGGGCACCGTGGTGGTGGTGGTAGCTTTGTCGGGACACCCCAGCTGTCCTGTGGTTCGCACCTGAGCACAGGCTGGCCGAGGCTCTACTTGCCCACTCTTCGTACTGCTCGTGGGCACTTGCTGGTGGGGGCTGGGCCGTTCCCTCCTCCATCCCTGTCATGTCCGTCACCCTCTGTGCTTCTTCATGTTTCATGCTTTGCTTGCTTTCCATCCTGGTCACAACTGAGGTCTTCATGTTGTGAGGGATGCCACCTCCCTGCTTGACTCGACTCCCACCGCAGGGAGGGGTCCTGTGCAACCTGAGTGGGGTCGGCTGTCCTTGCCTAAGTGCAGGTGACTCCCAAACAACGAGTCAGGTGACATTGAAAGCCATGGGTTCTGAAGAGCTGAATTGTTGCAAAGTCCCAAGGGGCTGAATGAAAGTGATCATCCTTAATTAACACTCTATTTGCAATATTCTAGAAAACCATATATTGTGCTGGTTGAGGCCAAAGGTCAAGGTTGCTGCACTGTTCACCAAGAGAGGGATACAGCGGCCTTCAGCCCTGCTCCAACCACACGTGTGTTGTAACAGCCCTCTTCACACGTGCAAGTTCTCCCGTGCACAAAAAGACAAGGCTTTGGTACCGAATCCGAGAATCTTGTGTACTCTGCACAGCTTCTATTTGGACATAATTTCTTTTTAGGAATGAAGGAAAATTCTCTCATTTTTGAGCCATTCTTTTGTATATTCTACAAAATTGCATGTAACTTTATAAATATTTTTAAAAGATATAGTTTTTAAAATATTTAATATTCTGCTAATTTGATTTTGAATTGTAAATGTCAAGTATTCTGTTTTTGGGTTTTTTATGTTTTATTATACTTTGTTAAAAAGGAAAAATTGTACATTTTTAGAATGTTTTTATGAGTAAATTTAATGTACTGAAAATAAAAATTTAAAAAAAGAAAAAAAAGCCAATATATTTATGATGTTTTTTCCTACTAGAATATAAGCTCTGTAAAAAGAGGGATTGTGACTGTTTTGTTCATTGCTGTGTCCCTGGAAGTGTTCAATAAATATTTGTGGAAAGAATGAAGGCGTAACAGAGGGAATGGCCTAGAAAAAAATGGCAAAACATTTTCTGTCTCTTTAAAACATCCTCCATTCCTTTTTTGAGAACTAAAGCCTCCATCCCTACCTCAGGTCAGTGGTTGGGAGGGCCAGGGTAAGTCTTTTGTTTATTTGTGCAACAGGAGATGGCCCAGCCTGACCTGGTAAAGGGAGACCCTGGACGGAGGTTGGGAGATTGCCTTCAGCAGAGATGAGATGATCAGAATCATCAACTGTAGTTGAAAAGTAATTGCCTAAAGCCGAGAACTCATCCTTTAAAAGCTCTGTATTTTTGTGAATGTTCAGGACAAATTTGGATTTTGAGACAAGAAAGTACCATTTTTCCTCCTTCGCTGGCAAAGTAAACTCTCTTTCTTTTCTCCTCAAACTGTTTTTCCTCGTTCTTCTTAGGCCGCGTGGACAAGTGGCTGAGCTTTCAGTAACAAAGGAGTGTTCAGTAACAATGCAGTGTTCTGGCAAGGGGTCCCCAAATTGATTGCATTTTAGCCTTTTCTTTTCTTCCCAAGGAATTTGTAGTGGAAATTTGCTACAACAGAAAATGTTGTTAGAGAAAAAGAAATTTTGGTGTTACCAGGAATCATTTTATCCATGACTTAAGTTTCATTCCCCCCCAATAGTAGTTAGTATACATGCAACCCACCTATCTCAAATATTAACTTTGATATCCTGTACTCTATAAAATATTCTCTGTTCATAGCAAAACAATGTCTACCTACTACAGTGAGATATAAATATTAATACTATGAAGAATGGTAAGTACTGAAGGCAAGAATTTCTGTGGTTTGTAGAAAGCTGGCTGGTAGACACTTATCAAGCACTTGCTATGTTAGGGTGTTGTAGTAGGTATTGTGAGGGGTACAGAAAAACCAGAGACATTTTTTTCCATCTAGGATCTTATAATCTCTAAATTTATATAAATAAGTATAGAGATACAAATCATAAGTATATGAAATGTAAGAACCATTATAAAATAATAAAAGAGATGCAAAATATAAATTGAATACATATTATCTTGGGATATATAATATTTAGGATAATCAGAATTAGCTAATGTGGTCTAGACCTGAAAACTGAGTTTTATGAGGAATGTGAAGATGATAAAGAAAGTAAATAGGTACATTCCCTTTGGTGCTCCCTTTAGTAGAGTTTCTGTTCATAAGAAACTTAACTCTTTAGGTAACTCTTGCCCGAATTCTGTTACCTCTTCTCTGTAATGTGTGATTCACATTTTTCTTCTTTGTGGGCTGTTGAAGTTAAAGTAATGTCTAACCAGTTGCCAGAACGACTTAAGATTATTACTTTAAATCATTTATTGGCTATAATAGGGTGCTATTAGGACTGTGTCCCCGTTGTTGCTTATTAGACTATACTGGCCTTTTGAGCAGGTACCTTCTGTTTGCCCCTTCAGATTGTCTCTTGATATTTTCCACCATGCCCTCTGTCCTGGTGGGCAGAACCATAAGAGCTGGTTGTGTTCACAAGTGGGGAACACACAAGGAGATGGGCATGAGGGAAGAGTCAGGTTGGAGTGTTTGTTCCACTGGCTCCCCAACTTTTGAGTCTGTGCCTCTCACCAGGCAGCTCTCTTTACACAGCCCTTTCTGTCTCCAGGTACCATTAGCTGCTCATTCCCCTTGTCCCTTCAAGGGACATAATAGGGTGATAATATTAGGGTGATACTAGGCTGATAATATCTCCCACCCTTTGATTAGCTTCAGGGTCCTGCATTATTTCTCATAGTTTCCCTCAATCCTACTCTTGCATTTGTAATTAGTCCTTGTTTTAATTGTTCCTTAAAGTACTCAATATGAGTTGCCATCGACTTGGTGCTATACTCTGACTAATCACCTCATCAAGCAGAAGGGGAAACAGAGTCTGACCCTCTGATGATGAGATGACATATGTGTCTGGTCATAATTTTTGAACTATGTGAAAATCACATGGAACAACTGGAACTGTGGTATCTCCTTGTATACCTATAATCTTGACCTACAGCATTCTCAGGACTGATGGAGGATTAACAGTTGCTAGGAATTGCTCAAACAAAATTGTAGTAATTGTAAGCACAAAGTAATTCTCTTGGTTTACTTCCACCAACTCCTGGCTTGTGATTTCTCTACACTAGACTGACATAATATGTCTGCCACTGATTCCAGCGTCACATTGGCACATTCTAGCTTGTGAGTTTCTCTTTTAATGCTGAAGGAGTTGGGTGGCAAGTGATTCCTGATATAAATTTCTAGGACATGGCAAACACTAAAATTTGAGATAAAATTTTAAAATGATATAAAAAGAAACCTATGATATTTTAGGTCTTACCAATATTTAATAGTGGTTCAAAACTTGGTTATATCCTGCTCACCAAATAAAGATTATGCCAAATTGGTAAAGGAGAAATAGACATGTCTTAAAATTCTGTATTCTGAAAACAAAGAAACATAAAGGCCAAGAAACTGCTGGTATTTTCTCTTTTTAAACAGAAGTTAAACATAAGTTTTTAAAATTAAAGTGAGAGATGCTATTAAAATATCATATTAATTTGTATATTTCCCCAATATTTCAACTATACAAGGGTAATATTGAGAGAATTATGTGTCTCTATATTCTATTAATAATATATTTCATCCTCAGCAGACTTTATTATGTATTTCTGCAGAACAGAAATCATCCCTTTAAATATTTGAACAAAAAGTTGAACAGGAGAAACATCTTGATTGTTTTGGACATTTTTTATTCAAGTGTCAGCAGAGATCTTTGACTTATCCTTCTGAGTCACCAGTATAAATATTCAATGTTTCATACATTTTCTGTCATTTCAGCAAATAACTAATACAAGAAAGAACTCTCTATGTATACTTCTGGAACTGTGCACATGTTTCTTTTCTTTAGAAATTGTCTGTCAATAGAGATTTTATAACTGAACAACAAAAAGACAAACAACCCAATGAAAAAGTAGTCAAAGGACTTAAGTAGATATTTTTCCCAAGAAGGCAAACAAATGTCCAAGAAGTATGTGAAAAGATGTTCAATGTCATGAGTCATTGGGGAAATGCATATCAAAACCACACAATGAGATAGCACTTCAAACCCATTAGGATGGCCATAAAAAAGCAAAGCAAAACAAAAATGGAAAATAACAACTGTTGGCTAGGATGCTGAGAAATTGGAACTCTAATGTATTGCTTATGGAGATATAAAATGGCACAGCCAGTGTAGAAAACAGTTTGGTGGTTCCTCAGTAAGTTAAATATAGGATTACGATATGACCTAGCAATTCTACTTATAGGTATACATACACAAAATTTTAACATAGGTGTTTAAACAAAAACTTGTAGATGAATGTTTATAGTAGCTCTATTCACAAGAGGCAAAAGGTAGAAAGAATCCAAATGTCCATTAACTGATAAATGGGTAAACAAAATGTAGTATATCCATACAATGGAATATTATGCAGTTATAAAAAAGAATAAAGTATTGATATATACTACAACATGGATGAATCTTGAAAACATCATGCTAAGTAAAAGAAACCAGACACAAAAGGCCACATTTTGTATGGTTCCATTTACATGAAATATCTAGAATAGGCAAATACATAGAGACATAAAGGAGACTAGTGGTTCTCTGGGGGGATGGGGGAGGGGAGAATGTAGAGTGACTAATGGGAATGGGGTTTCCATTTCAGGTGATGAAAGTGTTCTGGAGCTGGCTAGTGGTGATGGTTGCCTAACATAATGAATGTAGTTAATGCCACTGAATTGTTTATTTGTTGCCATATTTAAATGGCTACAATGGTAAATTTTATGTTATGTGTATTTTACCACAAATTTTTAGAAAATTTTTTAAAAATTGCCTAGTTAAAGATTCAGGATATTGTCCTTTTGGGTGGGTGGCTATCTATCTATCTAAATAAATAAAACCATCATATATATACATAACCACCATTATGTATATATAATACATTATACATAATAGAAGAGATTTCACTGCTTTTCAAAAGAATCTTTCTATGATCAGGTGAAATGTGAAATGATGCCTTTTTGAGTCAATAACACAAGCAATTAAAATGTGCATTCATATTGATTTCAAGCCAAATATGTGAATTATGTGGTTAGAATTCCCAGTCTTATGCCCAGTGAAATCTCACCTGCTGTCTGACCTAATGCAGTATTTTATGTGACAGGTGTGGAGTAAGGGTAGAGATCAAAGGCACAGGTTTTAGAGTCAAGTGGAGTTCAGTGGATTGAAATCCTTGCTTTTCTAATAACAGATGTAGAACTTTAGGCAAGTTACAATAACCTCTCTTCTCTCAGTTTCCTCACTATTAAAATGGGGATAATAATATCTAATTTAAGGTGATGTAAGAACTGAATGAGTTCATATATGAATAGTACTTAGCACTGCACTCAGCATGTGGTAAATGCTCAATATGGTAGCTACTTCTAAGAAGGTTTATATGTGCTTTTTCTAATGTAATGCTTTATTAATATTGTGAGGTATTCACCTTCAGTGGGAGGGAAGCCCACTCATCTCACCTGAGTGGGATTCTAATTGGGAAAGTGTCTTTTGGCATGCTGACTAGATTTGGAAACAGATATTGTGATTTTGATTACACATTTTGATGACTTTCAGTTAAAGTCGTCATGTCCCGAGTTCTACAGTCCCTCAACCCCCATTTCAGCTCTCTCCAAGTCTTCTGGAACCCTTTCTGCAGAAGAGCTCAGATCTAGCTTTCCGTAAAATTCTGGTGCCAGCTCAACATACATGTCCTGACTAACACTTAAATAGTAAGAAAGCATTTTAAGGACAAAAGAAGAGAAGGTTATTGCCTATTCAAAGTTTATGAAGAAACCACATAAGAAGGAAGAAAGAGAATGAAAGATAAAGAAAGATAAAGCAAGCAGGTCTTCTTTCCTGAACATGCTCCAAATTACGATTTCAACCCCAGCTGTCGGGCAGCGTGGGACACGCTAACTCTGATATCCAGCCAATGCATAAAGCAGCTGACATAAAACTCAAAGAAAATCATGACTCTTGAAAAACAAAAGACAAGGGTGTACAAAGAATCATCATTTAAATGGAAAACCTGCTTGATAGTCCCAGCTCAGCACATGGCTTTCCATGTCTCCTTGACATCAGTCAGCTAGTTGTCGGCTGTAACGCAAAGCAGTTTTGCCAAGGGGAGTAAAGAAAACACTTAAGTGTAAAACTTATTCCTTGATCCTCAAGGAGTTTACAGCAGCTCTGGAGAGATTAGCCTTGTAACTAGCACTACAGGGCGGTCAATGAAACGTGACAAACGAGTTGGCAGGGGCCTTGAAGGAGGAGGGATTCACAGTTAAGGATCATTTGGGGCTGGGGGCTTGTCAAGGAAGGCTTTAAGAGGCGGGATGTAAGCTAGGTGGGATGTGTAGGTGGGAAATCGAAGAGTTCTTGGAGGACTCAGGAAGGGAAACTCCCGCCGGCGCGCAGGGCAGAGTGTCCTCACCCCTGGGGCCACAGCGCGTGCGCAGCTCAACGCTCGCGCCTGGCGCGCGGCCCGCGGGAAGCTGGCCAGAGCCTGAGAGCACGAGACCCCGCGCGCCAAGGCGGGAAAAGACTCGCGCATGCGCAGCTCGGCGCTCCAAGCTCGCCGGGATGGAGACGGGAAGGGGGAGTTTCCAAGAGGGAACTTGACTCGTTAGCAGCCGCGGCCATGGCGGCGCGTTCGCCGCCCTCACAGTTCCCTCCGCCCCCAGCGCGACAGTTGGGCCCCAAGTCCCCACGTGTTGGGCGGGGAGCTGAGGTACACGCAGTGCGCAGCGAGGCCTCGGGACTTGCCAGCGCAGCGCGGGAGGTCGTCGCTGACAAAAGTGATATAATCTGGCGGGGCGAAGAAGGGTCAGGGGGCCAGCGAGGGCCAGAGGGGACAGCTCCGGCTCATGCTCCTTTCCTCAGCGCGCCCATGGGGTCCAGGCGGCTAGAGGGCATCTCGGTAGAGGAGGCGATGGTGACCCGGACGCAGCTGCTGGAGGAAGAGCTGAGCAGCCTAAAGGAGGAGCTGGCCCTGTGTCAGGTATCGAGGACTCTCGCCGCCGGCCTTTTCCCTCCACAGCGGGGCCGGGACCCGCGGGGAGGCGCGCCCTTCTCCCTCTGCCTGAGACTGCGTCGCTCCGCGGGTTCGGGCCCTACCCAGCCCCGCCCGGAGACGCTCCCTCCCTGCTCCCACACCCAGCTCGGCCCGCTGCCTGGGGCTGGAGGGATGCGGCAGCGCCGGGTTCCCCAACCCCGGCCTCCTGCCCCATGCCGGACACCCGCCAGACGGGGTTCGCCTCCGCGCCCCGCGTTTGGTTTTGGTCACTTGGATACACGCAGTCGCACATCCCTCCTTTCCCCCTGCCCAAGTTCTAGGTGGTTACTGTAGTTGGTACCTGGTACCCACGAGTGGAGTGCAGTCCATGAGTTGAAATGAACAGAAAAGTGTAAACACTTTTGTTAAAGTAAAATCCATAGATGAAGGAGGAGCCTGTCTTTAATTTTCAAACCCACACTTGTCCTTGTTTTTACATAGTTAAACTTAAGTTGTAAACACAGACAAATAATTTTTAGGGAGCCTCGGAGCTGGGAACTTACAAGGGATTTTACTTAATAACCAACTATGGTAGGTCCGTAATCTTTGAGTGAGAAATCTCATTTTCCTGTGATCTTGCAGGTGAAAAGCATTGCTAAATCAGTTTCATTAGCATTACTTTCCTGTTATTTGCAGAGTTTGTTAAGGATGAGCTTGACTGTACTCATGTTCGTAGAAATTTAATTTTCCTTTAGTTTTGCACCCTTACTAACCCTCTCTTCTCTGATTTTACCAGAACCTTTAGACAGGGTTGTGAGATTAAATGTTGGGAACTCACTCAACAATAGATCTTTAAGTCATTGTCTTCAAGGTAGAAACCAGTTTGGCACTGCTAAACACCAAGGTAACTTTGTCAACTGTATCATCAGTTTAGGTTAAGGAAACAATTCGTGATATTCATCATCTCTCCTAGTCTGTGCTATTGGATTCTTTTGCCCTTTTTATGGCTCCTTGCTGACTGAGTCAAGGCTGTGAAAACAGGACTATCATGTTCAAATTTAATATGCCATTGGTTAAACAAGTTCAGGAGATTTTATGTGGCTGCCCTCTTTTCATTTTTCCATTTTCTGTTCTTCACTGGTTAAGGAGCAAAGAGATAAATAAAAGATACCATCGAACTAAAGCATTTTGTCATCTGCAGCTCTTACCCTTAGGGAGTTACAAGATGTGAGCCCATGATAAGAGCCTTTGTCACTTTAAGTCCTAATCTAAGACACTGTTTGCCCATATTTTCTGCACTCTTTCACCCATCACTCCCTCCCCTCATAGTTATGCCTTTGACTGGCTAAGGAGCTAAGATATTTCCTTTTTATGACTGACTTGATTAAGGAAGTGAATCTTTTGGAAACAGCCTTAAGAGCCCCTTCTCCCAAATCCATTCACTGTTAACATTCTTTAAACATAGGGCTCCAGACATGGCATTGGCTTTTGTGATCTTGCACATATATAGACTAGGAAGATGATTGAAATACTCTTGGCAGATGTAAAAATATAGAGACGGTCGTAATAGCCTAGCTGTTTCTTAAGATTTTGTAGTATTAATACCGTTAAATGATCATAGGCATTCCAGTAATATTAAGATGAGGTTGGCATTATCCAACACCATGAAACTAGTCAAACCAGACTCCTGCTCCAGCGAAAACTTGGGAAAAGTAGTAACTGAAATCCTAATTGTTTTGTAAAAAATCATTTAAGTAATAAAATACTTTTACATCTTTTTAATTCATTCTTCTGCTTATTTATTCAGCTGGGAATCACAGTACCCAAGAGTACATAGTATTAAAACTGTGCTAAAAATTGCAACCCAAAGTAAAATATTTTACATCTCAACCTAGTAAGTACACACACACACTAATTAATTTAGATTAATAAAACACATATTAAGTTAGATTAATAAAATGATTAATGATACTCATTTCTCTCATAGTTTGTTCTATTGGATTCTTTTGCCCCCTTTATAGGTCCTTGCTGAGTCAAGGCTGTAAAAACGTGACTATTTTGTTAAAATTTAATATGCCTTTGGTTAAACAAGTTTGGGACATTTATGTGGCTTCTCTTCATTTTCCAATTTTTGTTTTTCACTGGTGAAGGAGCAAAGGGATGAATAAAAGACACCAGTGAACCAAAGCCTTTTGTTCAGAGCATATAATTTCAGAAAGTATTTGCCTTAACAGTGTATTTTGAACTCTGATATTTTCCTTTCAATTCTATTCTTTTAAGAAATGCTTTTCAGATGTACTAAATTAATTTCAGAAGCCAATAATGGGTCAAACATATAGTTTGGAACAAAGAACCTTTCTAATTAGTACATTGTCATAAGTAGTAGCTTCATTTAGGTTAGTTTATATTGTTTCATATTGAGCTTATGAGAATTCAGTTATGTATTTGCTGGGTAAAGAAGAGAGTTTGAGTGATTCCACATACTCCATTGGAATGCCTCAGAACAAGCATGTAATAGAAAACAATTCAGTGTTTCTCTTAATTAAAGTATTTCATTCCACTCTATATGGTTGTATTATCTAATGAAACTTTTAAAAAATAAGACTACCAGATTAGCAAGCAAACTACACATAATGCCTACCTGAAGAAAAAGTGATTCATTTCACTGTGGGGAGAAAAGCCGTCTGTTATTGGACTTAGTGAGGATAGTAAGTTAGCTTCCATATGTAGCTTTTTCCTAAGGAGTTTTCAAAGGTGTTCCAAAGAGTAATTTTGCATCCATGACATTTATTCATTGATTTAGAACCTAACTCCATCTTTTAATTTTCATTGTATATTTTAAGAGTGTGTTATTTATAACAAAGGATGCTGAGGTATGTGTATGTGTGTATTTATTACCATTTATAGAATACCAGATGAGAAAAAGTAATATTTATGTAGTGTTTATAAAGCTTATTTTTTAAATATCAGCTAAAAATATTTATTAAACCTATAAACCAATTTCAGGTAAGAAATTATTTAGGACATTTCAATGAAATATGTGTTTATTACCAACTTTAATGATGAAATTAACTTTGGAATCACGTGGTATTAGAAGAGTATATGACCAGAGAACTCAGCCAGTTATATTTTATGTTAGAAATTTAGATACATTGAAACCTTGTCCATTCTTTCACAAAAAAGATTTTGAGACTGTATTATGTAATTAATTCCTACCATTGTTAGTAGATATATTCTAATTGGTGAATCTTTTTCTACAATTTTTTGTGATATGAATTTACAGAGTGACTACTTTGTGCCATACTTTGTAAGTAAACTCCTTCCATGGTTATCCTTGAGTACTAATAAGCAAATTATTTGTTTAAATGTAGGAAATAGTTTTCAGATGTTTTTAGAATTCATTCCTCCAATAGAGGTCAATTGAGGGCCTAATATATTGCTTAAACACTAAATTAGGTATTTGGAAAGCACGGTATCTATTTCCATGCTAGCTGATTGTAAAAGACAAAATCAATCCACCTCCAAGCAGATTTAAACCCAAATCATCTAGCATTTAGTCAACTGTTTCATAGGCTGAGTATAATAAACTTTGTGAGAAGGTGTAGGAATTTTTATTTCAATTTTAGATTATTTGATTATGTTTGGAAGTTCTACAGTGAGAATAAAGAATTTTATAATGAGTATTTTTTAAAGGTTTTTATTTTTAATTTTTTTAAAAAAGAACATCTTTATCCAAAGAAAGAGAAAATATAAAGAGAATATGATTGACAATAGTTTCTTTGTTTTAATAATGTCTAGAACAGTTTGAAAATTAGTTCTTTGTTTATTAGGGGGCTTTTTTTTATATAAAAGAGGGTCTTTTCAGTAATTAGAGATATAATCTACACTGAACATAATGTAGCGTTTAAATAACTACAAAACTCATGCATACTACAGTTCTGCAATCCATTTGTAGCATTTTATTGTTCACAAAATAACTTACTTTTTTTTCAAATCACCAGCCTTAATGGACATGAGCATGTTGGCTGTAGCTAATAACGATGTATTATATACTTGAAAATTGTTAAGAGAGTAGATTTTTAAGTGTTCTGACCACACACACAAAAATGATGAGTATGTGAGGCAATGGGTTATGTTAATTAGCTTTATTTAGCTATCCACCTTGTATACATATATCAAAACATGTTGTATACCATAAATATATATAATTGTTAATTAAAAGCCAAAAATTCTAAAAGAAAGAACAGATAAAAATATTTCTAGTTTTGGAGTAGAGAAGGCCTTTCAAACTGGTACATAAAATCCATAAGCCATAATGGGAAAGGTGGATAAATTTGAGTATGTAAAATTAATAACTTCCTTTTTCCAAAAAAATTGCCATCACAAATAAAGTTAAATAAACAACAGATTGGGAAGAATATTTCTAGCACATTTGGTAGACATAAGTTTAATTTTAAGATTTCCTATGAAATTACAACAGCACTTCTTATATTTCATTGGCAGAACTTAGTCACATAGTCCATAAGGCAAGAAAGGCCAGTCTGTTATTTGGGCAGCAAAGAGCCAAAATAGTTTCTGTAACTTAAAGAAAGGGAATGAGTGGTGGAGACAGACACAAGTTGAGGTATCTGCCATGCAAGTAAACCCAAATAACCAAACAAATACAGGATTATCAAATGTGTCATGAAGAAAAAAATGAAACAGGGTAAGAGGTTACCAGGGACTTGTGGGTTTTGGTGGCTGTTATAAATATAGTAGTTAGGGAAGAATTTTCTTTCAGGAGGTATTATTTAAGCAAAGAACTGGATGAAGTGAGGGAATAATCTGTATGAAAATCTGATGGATGATACAGTATGTGCAAAAGCCCTGGTTCAAGTATAGTGAGAAAGTCATTGTGAACAAGAAAGTGATAGATGAGGTTGGCAAGGTGTATATGGGGCCAGATCACAAGGGGTCTTGTAGTTTTGGTAAGCAGTTTGGATTATTTTCCTAACCTTATGGGAACCTATTGAGTTTTGAATTGTAAGGCTAGCAGACCATGGTGGAGAGTTAGGCAAGAGATGGAATTGCCATACTTTACACGTAAACTCTTTCCATGGTTTTCCCTGAGTCCTGATAAGCAAATTATTTGTTTAAATGTAGGAAATAGTTTTCAGATGTTTGTTGAATTGACTTGGGCTATTGACTTGGACTGGAGTCATAGTGGTAGAAGTAGTGAGAGTAGTCAGAATTGGGATATATTCTATAGATTAGGCTAATATGATTGACTGATGATTTGGATATGAAGTGTGATGAAAAGAGAGTAACCAAGGTTGACTCCTAGGCTTTAGGTCTTTGAACAAATGAATAAATGGTGTCATTTTCTGAAATACAGAGGGGCAGATTTGTGAGAGGGTAAGGAGTCAATAATTTTATTTTGGACAAATTAAATTTAAGATGCTTATTAGGCATTCAAGTGGAATTACTGAATCAGCAGTTAGAGATACAAGTCTGAACCTTGTATCTTGAGATAGAAATGTGGGAGTCTCAGTGTAGAGATGATATGCAAAATCATGGGACTGATAGGAGGTCATGTAGGGCAGTGGTTCACAACCCTGAGTGTACAGATTCACCTGAGGAACTTTAAAAAAATACTGATGCTTGGACCTTACCTGAGACCAATTAGTCAGAATCTCTAGATCATCAGTATTTTTAAAAAGCTTACCAAAAGTGATTCTTAACTGCCAGCCAGTGTTAATAACTAACCTAGGCAGTAAGGACAGAAACTGTCCATTGTCCATTGGTTTGGAAATATAGAGGACCTTGAAAAATGGTTTTAGCATAATAGTAGGGAGGAGAATCTTACTGGAGGACACGTAATAGAGTGAATGGGAGGTGAGGAAATGGAGACAATGATTATAGGCAATTCTTTCAAGGAGTTTTGTTGCAAAGGAGAGATGAAAAGTGGGGCAGTATCTAGAGGGCAATTTCCTTTTAGGACAGATTTACCTTAATATTCAGCATTTCAAAATTTGTATCCCCAAATATGGGTGATAGAAATGGTAAAAGTGAACGTGGGTTACCAGTGTAAGAACTTTTTAAAATAAAGCTTTCCTGCCATACTTTTAAAAAAAGAATCTATTGGTATAGTTATAGAACTAGGGATCAAGTAATTATGTTTTTTTAATTTCTAATTTAATGTAATATCTTCTCTGATACTACTACAAAGCCATGCATTTAAAATATCTTTTATTTCTTTAAGGCTGATAAAGAATTTGTATGGTCTTTGTGGAAACGTCTCCAGGTGACAAACCCAGATGTCACACACGCAGTCAGTTTGGTTGTGGAAAGGTGAGTTCCCAGATTATTTTCTCATGACTATTTGGTTTATTGAACTTGTTTCTTTTCGGTATTAAAGTTAAAACCTGTCATTAATGCCCCAAAGGGATTTATTTGATTTACAAATGAATATGGAATAGAATATTACAATTTTTGGATTTATTACAAGAGGTACTGTTACTAAGCAATGGACTTGCTTCCTGACGCGCATGGAAGCCAATGCTATACACCAGATTTTGAGAGAAGAAAAGGCTTATTGCAAGCTCTATCGGCAAAGAGACAGGAGGCAGTGCTCAAATCTGTCTCCTTGAGCTGGGGCCTAGGGGGTAGGTTTTATAAGCAGAGGGTAACTTCGAAGGAGATAGGAAAATACAACAAGGCATGATGTGGTTGGGTCATGCAAAGAGAGATGCTGGGTCCTGGGCTTTTAAGTTTGCATGGCTCTTAAGTTTGCATGGCAACAAAACACCCTTTGCTCCTTAATTTGACCCATGCTCCTCAGTTGAGGTACTTAAGTTCCCTATGCAGTTGACATTTTTGTTCCCACTGGCTCCAGGGTTGCTAATTGGGCACACTTGGTTCATCTGTGCATGCTTGGGTTATGTGACTTGCCATCTGGGCGTTCATTGCAACTGGCAAACAACTTATTCTGTTGTACAGGTAGGCTCTGTTTCCTGCTTATATTCTGACATATTTGGAAAGTTTGCAGATAAGAGATAAAACTATGTCTTAGACACTGTGTGTGTGTGTGTGCGTGTGTGCGTGTGTGTTGAACTGTTACAGTTCAACTTTAAAAATTGGTAAAGTCCCTGTTGTTTGGCTTTTTACTCCATAGACTGCCCCTGTAGGAAACTTCCTGGACATGACTCAGTTTTCCCCTAGGGAAATTGCAGTGTGTACTTGAAAGCCTGGGATGACCTTGCCAGAGCAGAATAAGTGTTCTGGAATAGGATGAAGGATTTCACATATTACCCTATAGGGGATGCCCAGTCATTTAACTGCGGATTATTGGGTCTTTTCCTTGGCCATTAGAAACAGTGGAGTGATGCTGGGTATTCCTTACCAAACATTTGGTATAAAGTAGTCCCATGACACTTAGCACAGCAATTAAAACACTTGCTTTCCTATTAAAAGGATTTCATTATATTTCGTAAATGAGAAGCTAAGCATATGGATACCTTTTCCTTTTTTAAAAATTGGAATCATGATCACATAATCTGCATATTATTTTTGATAACTTGAACTATATTCACTTTTGAAGTCACTAGCCCTGGGATCATTCTAGTACTGTCTCAAATCTGACTTGTTAAAAATCTGTGATATGTGCTTGATTATGTCTAATTTTACCATCCTTGGTTATTGTGAACACTTAAAATAGTGTAATCAGTTTCTTCTCATGTTGCTTGTATGTCTAATTCATCAATCAATTTTTTCCTTTTGATGAACAAAATTAAGTCTTTTGTTGAAGTACCCTTGTTACTTCCTCAATCATTCTTGAGATGAAATATGATCACTCAAACTCCCTCTGTTTTTTAGCAGCATAAATCTTCTAGAGATGTCTTAGGACTTTGTCATTTCTATGATTTTTTTTCTTTATCCTCCCCTCCTTTTATTTGCTAATTTTTTTCATCTTTCTAAACTTATCCTTAATTTTTACTTTTCTCTTGGTTGAGCAGAAGCAAATATTAAAATATTGTTGTCACTGACCTCATCCTTTGCAATTTCTATTTTTCATATTTACAATATACAAAATATATACATATAAAATATATACAATTTATAAATAAACACAGATAGTGTATATTAGAGGTGGGTACTCAAAAGTCTTTTGTTAATAAGATGTATAATGAGAAATTTTGGAGATTACTGCTTTATAGCTGTGATTCTCAAAATTTAGTGTACAAAAGATACGTGGAAAATTTATTAAAATGCCGATCTTTGGGACTTTCATGTGATTTATTGAATCTCTAGCTCTCAAATTATTTTTTCATGGTCCAGGTTTAAAATAAAGTTTAAAATGAACTTTCCAGGTAATTGTGATATCATAATCCATAGATCGCAGAGATACCTTAGATTTTGAATTGACTTGAAATTTGAAACCCATAAGTGGCATTTACAATTTTAAAACTATGTAAATATTTCCTAGAGAACCATGTAGTATGTTTGGACCCATTGAAATGTGAAAATGGTATGCCATTCAACCTGTACCTGTCAAAAGAGTATTCTAAATATCAAAATCAAATAGATTATTTTTCTGTATAGTCCATTAATTATCCAAATTATGCTCCATTTATTAATAGATCTGCTAAATATTTAAGTCATAGGCTTCCTAGACAACATTTTCCCCCTGGAATTTTTAATTGCCCTTCTTTTTACTTTTTCTTATTACAAAAAGGCTATGTTCCTTGTCAGACATTTTTATAATGGGCAGAAGATATTTTTCCTTGTTTTCTTTGGTTTATGGCATGAATTTGGACCAATTGCTTTCTAAACGTACTCACAGCTGTCATTCTAGGTTTTCTTTTCATTGTACTGCTGAAACTTGTTCCATACTTTCTAGAATCCCATGTCTTCTTTTTCTTTTTTATCAGATTACTTTTTTAAAGTATTTTTTCTCAGAAGGATGCATAGGTGGTACATTTTCTGACTCCTTGCATGGCTGAAAATGTCTATCTTTTACCCTTATGCTTGACTAATACTTCAGCTGAACATAAAATATTTATGTCCATGTAGTTTCCATGAGATTTTTGAAAGCATACCCCTGAGCTCTTCTAGCGTGCAGTGGTGCTACCAAGGAGCCCAATGCTAGGGTGATTCTTGTTTCTATCTAGACACTTGCTTGAAGCTTTTAGGAGTTTCTTGTTATATGTGATATTGTGAAATTTCAATATCATCTATTTATTTGGGTCTTTTAAACATTTATCCTTCTCAGCCTTTGGGCCTTTTCAAGCTCAAAACTTAAGATTTTTTTTTCGATTGAGAAATGTTTTTCTCTTATATATTTTCTTTATTGTCTGTGTTCTTCATTTCGGCATTGTGTCATAGATTGGACCTTCTGGATTTGGCTTTCTTTTCTCTCTTCTCTCTTCTCTTCTGTCTTCCATCTTTTTATGTTTTTGTTGTATCTCTTGAAAGGTCTTACTTTTTCTTCTATCATTAAGTGGATTTTTTCTGTTTGCTCTATGCTGTGGTCTGAATGTTGGTGTCCCCCCAAAACTCATATGTTAGAACGTAATACCCAGTGTGATAGTAGTGAGAGGTGGGGCTTTTAGGAAGTGATTAAGTCATGAGGTCTCTGCCTTATAATTGGATTAGTGCCCTTATAAAAGGAGCTTGAGTGAGCCTCCTGCCCTTTCTGCCATGTGAGGACACAGAAGGTGTCACTTATGAGGAACAAGCTTTTATTACTCACTCTAAGGTATTTTATTATAGCAGCCCAAATGGACTTTTGGAAGATTCTCTTTTTCGTTTTTTGAATTTTAGAAATCAAATTTTTATTTCTAAGAAATTACTTATTTGATTTTTTTGTGTTTAAAAGCAGTCTTCCTTAATAAGAGCAACTTTTTAATTTTTCTGATTATAATTTTCAAGTTCTTTTCTGTTTCTTGCATTATCTTTGTTTTCTGTTGGATAACTTCTGTTTTTCTTCCTAGTCTTTCTCTTTGATGATGTCAATTTTCTTCAAATGTATGATGAAGAGAAAGACTAGGCACCTTCATTCATGTTTTTGAATGAAATTCTACATTGCTTTATATAGGTATGTTGCTCATATGGGTTTACTTTATATTTTTTGTGTATCTGTTTACCAGGCTTCTGCTCAGAATGGAAGGATTCACTGTGGTATTCTTGTAACTGGTTGGGGAAGGGCTTATTGACAGGCTTTCCTGAAAGGTGTGTAGTAGAGGGACTTCATTATAGTGAATGATATAGTTAGGTCCTTTAAGTCAGGCCCTTTTCTGGTTGTATTGATTGTATTGTTTACCCCAACGCCCACAGGAGGGACCTTTGCCAGACATATGGTTGTTTTGAAAGCAGTCTTTGGTCATTTGCTATAGGTAAATGCTGCAGGTAGCTGTTATGAACACAGATGATTATGAGGCCAAGCTTTTTGGTAAATGGTTTCTTAATTAATCAGCTTGATTTCTGTGGGCTTCTGCCCTCTGTGTTCACTTATTGGGTACTTAAAGCTCTCTGAGGCCTCTTCCACAAAGGACAGCATCCTCCTATACTGTAGACTTCTATTTAGGTTTTGGATTATGATTTCACTCCTTTGGTTTATGTGTCTCTATGATTGTATACTTCTGTCTTTAAGCTATTTATCAAATTTTTGATCTATTTATGGCCCCTTTTCTTATTTTCCATGTTGATAGGAATGATTTAAAGCAATGTGACTTGGGGATTTCAATGTTATGTTATTAGCTCATCATCTTAAAGCAGAAGTATAATATTCTATTATCCTATTTCATATAGAATAATTCTATATATTGATATATAGATAAGAATATGATATATTCTATTCAATAATAGAATATATCAAAATATATTCTATTATTTTGATATAGCATACTTATTTTTAACCAGTGTCATCTTGCTGTACATTTAATTAGCTGCAAAGGCAGAGAGAATACATTAATGAACTCTCACGTTTACTCATTACTCACCTTGAACAATTATCAACACATGGCCAATCTTGTTTCATCTATAAAACTCTGTTTTCTCTGTATCTGCTTCCTCTACTACCAGTGGATTATTTTGAAGCAAATCCCAGACATCGTGCTATTTTACCTATAATTACTTTTGTGTTTACAGTCAATTCTAGTTATTAACAGTAGTTATATTCTATAAAGTCAGTTAAATACTGAATTAGCAAACACTGAACCATTACTCCTAGAGGAAGTAAAGGGTTAGGTTCCTATGAACCTCTGGTCACAACAGTTTTGGCAACTGATCAAAACATAAAATTGCTTTGTGTGTTTCTGTTTAAAAATAACGTATTTAATGTATATTGTTGATTCATTAACATTGAACTCATGGCCAACGGCGGTGTAACTCATGCCTGAACAAAGCTTATCTAGCATACTTTTTTCTAAGGCACATCACAGCCTTCTTGCACTTAGGAACACTAGATAACACTTAAGCACTATGCTTGATGATAATTTTAAGCAGTGAAATCGTCAAAAAAAGTATAAAAATGTGAAAAATATGGCACTAAATAGACCATGAAAAGGACACTTGTGTTTACAGTATATGAGCTGAAACAAGAAGGTAGATGTCACCTTATTTGACATCATTTGTGAACATGGGTCAGGTCACTCAAACTTTTTGCCACATAGTTTGTGCCTTCAGATGACTGCAAAATTGTCACAAGTATTGACTTTCACATTATAAATAAATTTTAGTGAGTAGGTAAGTTTGTAAATTCTGAATTTGTGAACAAGGATTGACTATCTTGGAAAGCTAAGGGCTCTTTTAACATAACCATGATATATTAATATATCATCATACTTAGAATTCTATAATTATTCTCTATTATTATGTTATATCCAGTTTGTTTTCATATTTCTGTCATTGTCTCATACCTTTGTAAAAAAGTTGGTGTGTTCCTAGAAGAATCTAGAGTCTACCTTTTCTTACTCCTCCATCTTTCTCTTACTCTTTTCTTTGCAATTTATTTTTGAAACAAATTGTGTTATTTAACCTGTAGAGTTTCCCATATTCTGGACTTTTCTGATTGTAGTACTCTGTACCCTATAGTTGCCATAACTTATAGTTAGAACTAGATGCTTATTCAGATTCATGTTTGATATTTTGGCAAAAATCTTTTTAGGTGATAATGTATGCAGGCATTCCTCAGATATTGTAGGCTCATTCCATGCCTCTGCAATAAAGCAAGTCACACAAACTTTTTGGTTTCCTAGTCCATATAAAAGTTATGTTTATACTATACTGTAGTCTATTAAGTGTACAATAACATGTCTATAAAACAACATACCATAATCTAAAATATTTTATTGCTAACAAATGCTGACCATCATCTGAGTCTTCAGTTGTAATCTTTTTGCTGGTGCAGGATCTTGACTTGATGTTGATGGTTGCTGACTATCAAGGTGGCAATTGCTGAAGGTTGAGGTGGCTGTGGCGATTTCTTAAGACAACAATGAACTTTGCCACATTGATAGACTCTTCCTTTCATGAAAGATTTCTCTGTGGCATACAATGCTATGTGATTTAATTTTACTCACAGCACAGCTTTCAAAGTTGGAGTCAATCCTCCCAAACCTTGCTGCTGCTTTATCAACTAAGTTTATGGCATATTCTACATCTCTTGTTGTCATTTCAACAGTGTTAACAGCATTTTTACCAGTAGTAGATTTCATCTCAAGAAACTACTTTCTTTTTTCGAAAGGATAAACAAAATTGATGGCCCTCTTGCTAGATTGACAAGGAA
>VBSM01003204.1:41857086-41867798 GCA_008086735.1 Cheirogaleus medius | reverse complement strand
AAAAGAAACTACTTTCTTGTCCCTAAGAAGCAACTCCTCATCCATTCAAGTTTTATCATGAGATTACACCAATTCAATCTCATCTTTAGGCTCCACTTCTAATTCTAGTTCCTTTACCATTTTTACCACATCTTCAGTAACTTCTTCCACTGAAATCTTGAACCCTGTGTTGATATCTTAGTGCCCTTTAAGTGTTCATTTTGCCTAATAGTTTTAGTATACTTTATCTTTATATAAATTATTTTATTAGGGATTAAATATTATGATTTTTGTGATTATGTCACTTCTTTTATATTTGTTACGTAGAATTCTTTCTAAAATAACTTTTTGATTAGGAAATTTGGTCATATGCTTCAACATTTAAAGAATATTAAAGAATATACAATGAAGAATCTCTTTCTCATCCTTGTCTCCAGCTGCCCCATTCCCTTCCTCACAGACAAGCAGTGATAATAGTGCATTTAGGCCTTTGATCTCTTTTGAGTTGTTTTGTATATGGTGTGAATTAAGGATCCAAATTCATTCGTTTGCATGTGGATATCCAGTTGTCCTAGCATGATATGTTGAAAAGACTCTTTTTCCCCTTTGGATGGTCTTAGCATCCTTGTCAAAAATAGTTGACTGTAGATGAATGAGCTTATTTTTGAACACTCAATTCTATTCCATTGGTCTGTGTGTCTGTCTTTGTCCCAGTACCACACCACCTTGATTACTGTTGTTTTGTAGAAAGTTTTGAGATCCATAAATATGAGTCCAAAGTAGTTTTTCTTTCTCAAGATTGTTTTGGCTGTTCTGGGTCCCATACAATTCCATATGAATTTTAGAACCAGCTAATTAGTTTCTACAAAAATCATCTGCGATTCTGATATTGATTGTATTGAATCTGTGAATCAGTTTAGGGAATATTGCCCTCTTATTGTTAAGTTTTCTGTATCATGAACATGGGATATTTTTCCAATTATTTAGAGCTTTAAAAATTTCTTTCAACAGTGTTTTATAGTTTTCAGAGTATAAGTTTTGGATTTATTTTGGTAAATCTATTCCTAAGTATTTTATTCTTTTGGATACTACTATAAATGTAATTTTTAAAAATTTTCAGATTATTAAGTGCAAGTATATAGATTACAGTTGATTTTTATATATTCATTATATTCATCTCATGTTCTGCAAGTGTCCTGAACTCACTTATTAGTTCTCCATAGTTTTTTTAGTGGATTCCTTAGGACTTTCTACATACAATATCATGGCATCTGCAAATAGATACAGTTTTACTTTTTCCTTTCTAATCTGAATGATTTTATTTTTTCTCTTGCCTATTTGCCCTGACTAGAATTTCAGTACATTGTTGAATAGAAGTGGTGAAGGCAGACATCTTGTCTTGTTCCTGATCATAGGGGTAAAGCATCCAGTCTTTAACTATTAAGTTTAATGTTATCTGTGGGTTTTTTTAATAGATGCTCTTTAGCAGGGTTTGGAAGTTCCCTTCCATTCCTAGTTTTTTAGTGTTTTTATCATGAAAGGATTTTTGTGTTTTGTCAAATACAGGTTGAGTATCCCTAATCTGAAAATCTAAAATTTGAAATGCTCCAAAATCCAAAACTTTTTTAGCACCTACTGAAGAGCTCAAGTGGAAAATTCCACACCTGCCATCATGTTATGGGTTAAGTCAAAACTTAATTTCATAGCACACACTGTATTCAGCATCCCCCAGGGAAAAAAGACCCTCCTAATACCCTTCAGTTGCAACATATCTTTTCTGCACATGCTGGTCATGTATATCATATTTTTTACTGTGAAGCACTTAGGTGTGAATAAGTGTAAGAAAATAATTATCCGTAGTATGTAAATTCAGAGTCAGGAATGATGATACCAAGCAATAACCTACTGTCCACGTTGGTAGCTGAGATAGTGACACTTTTGCTTTCTGTTGGTTCAATGTATACAAACTTTGTTTCATGCACAAAATTATTAAAAATTATTGTATAAAACTACCTTCAGGCTATGTATATAATGTATATATGAAATATAAATGAATTTTGTGTTTAGAGTTGGGTCCCATCCCCAATATGTTTCATTATATATGTGCAGATATTCCAAAATCCAAAGAATTCCAAAATCCCAAAAATTTCTGGTCCCAAGCATTTTGGATAAGGGATACTCAACCTGTACATTTATTGTATCTATTGAGATGATCATGTGACTTTTGGTTTGTATTCTATTGATGTGATATATACATTGATTTTTCAGATGTTAAACCTACCTTGCATTTCTAGGATAAATTCTACGTGGTCGTGGTATATAATTATTTTTATATTTTGGATTTGGTTTGCTAGTATTTTGTTGAGGATTTTTGTATTCATATTTATAAGATATTAGTCTATAGTTTTCTTGTAATGTGTTGGCTTTTTTGTATCAGGGTAATACTAGCCTTATAACATGATTTCGGAAGTGTTCCTTCTCATCTATTTTTTGGAAGAGTTTTTGAAGAATTGATATTAATTCTTTTTTAAAGGTTTGGTAGAATTCAGCAGTGAATCTATTCAGGTATGGGCTTTTCTTTGTGAGTAATTTTTTAGTTACTAATTCAGTTTCTTCATTTGTTACAGGTTGATTCAGATTTCTTATTTTTATTTGTCAATTTTCATAATTTTTATCTTTCTAGGAATTTGTCCATTTCTTCTGAATTTTCTAATTTGCTGGGTAGAGTTGTAGAGTTCCTTTAAAATCCCTTTTGTTTTTGTAAGATTGGTAGTAATATTTTCCTTTTTACTTCTGATTCTGGTAATTTTAGGCTTTTCTTTGTTATCGTGGTCAGTCTAGTTGAACTTTTGTCAATTTTGTTGATTTTTTCAAAGAACCAGCTTTTAGGTTTTTTTGTTTTGTTTTTGTTTTTTGAGACAGGGTCTTGCTCTGTTGCCTAGTCTAGAGTGCAGTGGTGTCATCATAGCTCACTGCAACCTCAAACTTCTGGGCTTGAGTGATCTTCCTGCCTCAGCCTCCCAAATAGCTGGTACTATAGGCATGCACCTCTATGCCCAGCTAATTTTTCTATTTTTTGTAGAGATGAGGTCTCACTCTTGCTCAGGCTGGTCTTGAACTCCTGGCCTCAAGTGATCCTCCTACTTTGGCCTCCCAGAGTGCTAGGATTATAGGCATGAGCCACCACACTAGCCCAGGTTTTAGTTCTATTTAGTTTTCTCTGTTATTTTTCTGTTCACTATTTCATTAGTTTCTCCTCTGATCTTTATTATTTCCTTCATTCTGCTTGCTTTAGGTTTGTTTAATTTTATTTTATTTTTCAGCATTACTGTTTTCAGACCTTTCTTCTTTCTTGGTACAGGCATTTATATTAATAGCTATAAACTTCCCTTTAGCACTGCTTTAGCTGTATCTTATAAGTTTTGATATTTTTGTTTTCATTTTCATTCATCTCGAAGTATTTTGTCTTGATTTTCTCTTTGACCCATTGATTATTTAGGAATTTGTGGTATAATTAACACATATTTGTGAGTTTCTCAATTTTCTCCCTAATTTTTATGTCAAATTTTGTTCCACTGTATTCAGATTTATTGGGATTTGTTTTATGACCTAGCAGATTATCTATCGTGGCTAGAACTTCTAAGCTTGAACTTTTTCATACTGTATTGCAAATAAAGCACGTTTCTTTGGGAAGAGATTAGTAACTCCCTGTTTTACTTCCTTTTTTCCTTCCAGGCAAAATCTCTGAGCTAGGCCTTGGAGTTGGGGGTATGGACAATATTATACTTCTCTCTGAATGGCACTCCCATTTATGGAGCTGATTGCTCAGTGGAGAGGAGACAGTAGCCTGAGGTCCTCTTGGCTTGCCTCTCCTGGCATGGAACCACTGCATCACAAGCTAGGGAAAGGTGGTTAGATCTCAATGTGCCATGTCCCAAGTAGAGCCTTTATTTCATAATTTGGGGCTGGGCAGAAGTATAGAATTCTTAGCTTTCAACTTGACTTGGACTTAGCCTCAGCATAGTTTGCAGGGGCAGAATGAGAAATGCTGATGTACTGTTCTCCTCAGGAAGAAAGCTCTCCATCTGGTGGGAAGCCCTGTGTTCTGGCTGCAGTTGTCTGGAGTGGAATCTCCACCTTAGTGAGCTTGATAGAGTGGAGGGGGGGAGTGGTCTTGGTTCAGGTACCATAGACATTTGCCTTTCTTACTGAATTTTTGTAGATTTTCTTGGATAGATGTTTCTTCATTTGCTATTTGCCCTTAGGACCATTTCCAGAGGCTTTAATTAGTTGTTTTTTTTTCTTTTCTTTTCTTCCTCAATAGTTTTCCCAGTTTTACTGGGGAGGAGGCCAGCAGAATAGCTCTTCACATGATCTTGCCTGAAGTCCATTTCTCAATGTTTGTTGTTTTAAGCAACTAAATTTTGGGGTAATTTCTTATCCAGCAATAGATAACGTATACACTGGATCAGAAGATACATATGGTTGTAATTGTGATAGAGCCTGTCAAATCACTAATTTTAGAAGTTGTACCAATTTGTGCTTCACCAGCAGTATAAGAAGGTGCTTGTTTTCCCTACATCCTGGCTATCACATTGTTTTCAAAATTCTGTATTTTTTCTTATCTGAAAGGTAAACATGATATCCTGAAGTAGGTTTCACTTGAATTTCTCTTGTGTAAGTGAAATCTAAGAGCCATTTTATATACTTTTCTGTGGACTTGTAGACTTTTTCTTTTATATATCTTTTTATGTCTATTGCCTGTGGCATTTCTAATTCATGTCCTGTGGTGTGCCCTTCAAACTCAGTATATTATATGTAGAACTTATTGGCTTCTCCTTTGAGTTGTTTTACTCCTTAGATTTTTACTACCACAGGCATGCCATTTTCTTCCTTTTCTTTAAATTTCACATCTTGAGGGTAATCTTTGATACCTTTTGGTCTCTTTTTGAAAGAAAATCAATTCCCAAGTTTAGTCACTTTCTCTTTTGCAGTGTCACTCAAATCTAGTAATTCCTCTGTGTTCTTAACTTCCAAATCCTCCGTTGTGGTTCTTAGTATCTCAGCTCTGAACATTTTATTGATTTCTTTTTCAAATATCAGTTCTGTTTTACATCTTCACTTTGAGACAAAGCAAGATGTAAGGCACCAAAGAAAATAATTTGTAAAATTCAAGTTAAAGGTAGCCATGAAAATTCTAGGACTTTCTGAATGGGTAAGGAAACTTGTAACTCTTAAGCTTGGAAATGTTGCAATGAAGCAAGACTGAGATTTAGACATGCATGGCCATCATTAAAACAGATATCTTTGCTACATTTACTCATTCTGCAAGCATCAATTGAATGTCATCTGATTGTTAGACACTCTGCTAAAAGTTAAAGAGATAGTGTTTAATGAGAAAGATATTGCAGAAAGATATAATTTGTAATGGAGTTTGATAAGTACTATGATAATGATATTTATTTAATGTAATTATTTATTTCTTTGATACCTGGAAAAAAGGGAAAAAAAGTTTTCACTCTTATGAATTTGTTTTTAAGTATTTCAAAGTTTATGTTATTGAAAATAAAATTTTGATTTTCCTAATAGAATAATATCATGCAAATAGAATTTTTTTTTTTTTGAAACAAGGTTTCACTCTGTTGCCCAGGCTAGAGTACGGTGGTGTCATCATAACACCCTAAACTCCGGGGCTCCAGCTATCCTCCTGCCTAAGCTTCCTGTGTAGCTGGGACTACAGGTGTGAACTACCATGCCCAGCTAATTGTTCTACTTTTTGTAGACATGAGGTCTTGAGAAAATATTTTTTATATATATTTCTCTTATAAATTTGTTTGTACAAAATATTATTTTCTATCATTTATAGATATTTGAATTTACCTGTCATTTCGTGAGTTCATTGTAAACTACTTCTGCCAAAAGTGTATTTTGAATATATCACTTGTTATTAGCTCTACAAATTCAATTTCTTTGCTATTTTATATAAACTTTTGCTTTAGATTATTAGTATCATAAGAGATAAACCACTGTATTTTACCTTTAAATTCATAAGGAAACATCACAACTTCATGAGACAGGAGTAATAAACATTGAAGAAACAGTAACATGGAGTTTCATAGAATATCAATACATTAGGAACCAAAGGAGCTTGAACTGTTCTCTTTGGATAGCTACAAGTGTGTGCCAAAGTCCAGAATCTTTGCCTTAGACACAGACTTCATCCTGGCTTTTAAAATTAATAATACATTATTTTGTCCATAAGAAAACATTATTAATATTTTGAGTTTGGAGTAAAACAACAGAAATTGCTATTATTTTGTCTGCTAAAATTGTTTTATAAATAATTTTGTGGACTTACCCAACAATGTGCAGTCCTGCATTTTGTGTAGCTATGCTTTAAAGTACTGTAGCTTGTGATCTATACCTACTGTTCCAAAATCCTAAGAAATGTATTGTGCTTCTTTGCTGTAATAAATCCATGCAGAGTTGGGCGATTGCTTATTAACCTATTTCTCCCAATCCCCCTCCTTTTTTTTACATTTGCTGCTATTGCTAATCTTTTTTGCAGAGGGAACAGTGGTTTCAGGGCCTGAGAACAGGCTAGCCTGCTGTGTTGGTGGCTCCAATGTTTGAGGCAAGGATATGCATGGATCAGCTGTGGACCTGGGGTTTGGAGTGTGGGTATGTAGTGTAGCTGCCGCTCTAGGATTTGTTGCATGTGTGAATTTGGGAGGTGGCAGCCCCCATCCCTGAGGTGGCAGTGGCTATTGGTTATCTCAGTGACAAAATCTGCCAGTGTCCTCTGAGGAACAGGTTGTTGGGGTTCCTACCTACAAACACTTAAGGGGACAAAACTGTAGGGAGGCTACTGCTACCTTTGGGGCTGGTAAGGTCCTCAGTAGTAAAGGCTACCAGAGTAGACTACTGGGGACCATGGTGATACCTGCCATGTGGCTGATACTGATTTCCTTATACTTCTTTGTTCCTAGCTGACTCCAGAAATCTTAGATATGCTGATCTCCCCAGCCATCCTTTCTGTGCAGTTATTCATCAGTTTTTGCTCCATTGTTATACTATAGGCTCTTAATTGGACGCTCGAGCCCTCTTAGAGCTATTTTGTTCATGGATAGCTTTCTAATTATTTTTTTGTGGGAGGACAAAGGCTGGTATTTCCTACTTTGCCACCTTGCTGCATCCTGCCTTTAAATCATATATTTTTTTTAATTATAAAAAGTTTGAATGCCTAATGTTTTCTATGAACTTTTTATTTTCTGGATATTATCCTAAAGTTGACTAAATTTTTAAAAATGAGGAATTTTTTCTAGGTCTCCAAAAAATGTTATTGGTATTTTAATAGGGATTGCATTGAATCTGTAGATCACTTTGGGTAGTACAGACATTTTAACAATGTTGATTCTACCGACCCATGAATAATTCTGTACTTCGTATGGAACCAGAGAAGATCCTGTATAGCAAAAGCAATCTTAACCAAAAATAACAAATTGGGAGGCATCAATTTACCAGACTTCAAGCTATACTACGAGGCTATAGTAACTAAAACAGCATGTGACTGGCACAAGAACAGAGACATAGACCAATGGAACAGAACTGAGAACTCAGATATAAAACCATACTCATATAGCCATCTAATCTTTGACAAAGTGACAACAACATACACTGGAGTAAAGAATCCTTATTCAATAAATGGTGCTGGGAAAATTGGATAGACACATGTAGAAGACCGAAACAGGATCTGCACCTCTCACCTCTCACAAAAATTAACTCACGGTAGACAACAGACTTAAACTTAAGACGTAAAACTATAAGAATTCTAGAAGAAAATGTTGGAAGAGCTCTTATAGACATTGGCCTAGGCAAAGAATTTAGGAAGAAGACCCCAAAGGCAATCACAGCAACAATAAAAATAGATAAATGGGACCTGATCAAATTAAAAAGCTTCTGCACAGTGAAGGAAACTATCACGAGAGTAAACAGCCAACCTACAGAATGGGAGAAAATATTTGCATGCTATAAAT
Source organism: Cheirogaleus medius (assembly GCA_008086735.1). Classification (NCBI taxonomy): domain Eukaryota; kingdom Metazoa; phylum Chordata; class Mammalia; order Primates; family Cheirogaleidae; genus Cheirogaleus; species Cheirogaleus medius. The sequence continues at coordinate 41,859,783 of VBSM01003204.1, read as the reverse complement.
CCAATAAAGGGTTGATAACTAGAGTCTATATAGAACTCAGGAAAATCAGCAAGAAAAAATAATCCTGTCAAAAAGTGGGCAAAGGACATGAACAGAAACTTTTTCATAGAAGGTAGACTAATGGCCGGCCAATAAACATATGAAAAAATACTCAACATCTCTAATCACCAGGGAAATGCAAATCAAAACCACATGAAATATCACGTATTTCCAGTGAGAATGGCCTTTATCAAAAAGTCCCCAAAACAATAAATGTTGGCATGGATGTGGAGAGATAGGAGTACTCCTACACTGCTGGTGGGACTGCAAACTAGTACAACCTCTGTGGAAAGCAATATGGAGATACCTCAAAGGGCTAAAAGTAGAACTACCATTTCATCCAGCAATCCCATTACTAGGCATCTACCCAAAGGTAAAAAAGACATTCTATAAAAAAGATATCTGCACTAGAATGTTTATGGCAGCACAATTCACAATTGCAAAGATGTGGAAACAACCCAAGTGCCCATCAATCCATGAGTGGATTAATAAAATGTGGTATATGTATACCATGGAGTTCTACTCAGCCACAAAAAACAATGGTGATCTAGCACCTCTTGTATTTTCCTGGATAGAGCTAGAACCCATTCTACTAAGTGAAGTATCCCAAGAATGGAAAAACAAGCACCACATGTACTCACCATCAAATTGGTATTAATTGATCAACACTTAAGTGCACATATAGTAATAACATTCATCGGGTGTCAGGCAGGTGGGGGTGGGGAGGAGGGGATGGGTATATTCACACCTAATGGGTGCAATGCGCACCGTTTGAGGGGCAGTTGTGTTTGAAGCTCTGATTTGGATGGGGCAAATGTAACCTAAACGTTTGTACCCCTGTAATATGCTGAAATAAAAAAATGGGGAATTTTGTTTAGAAGAGACTAAATATATTAAAATACGTCGTATTCAAACATAAACCTCTAGGATTCAGTGTACTTATTGCTAAGTCCAGTCTTAAGTGTATATCCATTCCCTCTATAAACTGTTTGATCTAACAAGCCTTTACATGAAGGCTTCCAATATGATTAATATCATATTTGTTTATGCTTATATTTCATCTTTGATGTCATATAGTATAAGGGAATAACCCTTGGAGACCTGAGGGAAAAGCTTTTAGAATTTTATGAAAACTGATAATTATAAACTGTTGGAAGATTTCTACAGATTTTTATGGAGAAAAGGAAAGTTAATGGCTTCAGCATCAGTGAAGACCAGTAGTCTTAATTTCAAAGAAGTCGGTGTCAAAAAGTACTAATAATGTGTCTCTCATCATTTAGTAGAAAGCCAGTAATGCTGAGTGTAACCTAAACATTATTAGTATGAAATTTTTAGTTATAGTGATGAATAATAACATCTAACATTTATACAGATTATTACTTTAATTTGAATATAAATTATCTCACTGGAAATTTAGTATCTTTTAACCTGACTGATGAATAGGAAACAAATTAGAGTATAAATTTCCTTAATCAATCATCAGTATTATGAAGATGGATTTATTCTTCAAAATAATAATTTCATGTGATATATATGTGCATATATATTTAATTTTAAAAGTAATATCTGCCATATGATACCCTGTTGTTGCTTATTTTAAGGAAATAATTTATATAAACCTTGTTTTCTGCTCTAGTCTTAAAATAGGAGTATTGCATAAGTGTGCATGGATGCTTATCACGCTTGACCGCATATTTTAACTACTGTGAATTAGCTGCTGTGAACACTTGTGTACATGTTTTTTGTTGTGAACTTAAGTTTTTATTTATCTGGGATAAATGGCCAAGAGTGCAATTGCTAGCTGATATGATAGTTATATCTTTTGTTTCTTAAGAAATTGCCAAACCATTTTCCAGAGTGTCTATCCCATTTTACATTCTCCCCAGAGAGAATGTAAAATGCAGTTTATCTGCATCTGCAGCAGAATTTGATGTTGTCACTGTATTTTCTTTTAGCCATTCTGTTGGTGTAGTCATACATCATTGTATTATTTATTTATTTAGACATGGGGTCTTGATATATCTCTCAGGCTGATCCAAACTCCTAACCTCAAGCCATCCCCCCACCTCAGCCTCCTGAGAGCTGGGACATGTGTCACATGTACCACTACAACCTGCTAATTTTTTATAAAAATCTTTTAGAGACCGTGTCTCTATGTTGGCTGTTTTGGCCAGGCTGGACTCAAACTCCTGGCCCCAAGCAATCCTCCCACCTCAGCCTCCCAAGTAGCTGGAACTGCAGTCATTGTAGTTTTAATTTGCATTTCCCTCATGGCTAATGATCTTGACCATATATTCTTGTGCTCATTTGACATCTGTATGTCCTCTTTGATGAAATGTTGTTCTTGTCTTTTGCCCATTTCCTATTTGGATTTTAAAAAGTTATTGTTGAATTTTGAAAGTTCTTCATATATTCTGGATACTCATCTCTGTCAGATAGGTGGTTTCCAAACATTTTCTCTATAGCTTGTGTTTCATCCTTTAACAGGGTCTTTTGTAGAGCAAAATTTAAAATTTTGATGAGGTCCAACTTTAATTTTTTGTTTTATGGATGTGCTTTTGGTGTCAAACTGATAAATTTTTTGCCTAGCCCTAGATCCTGAAGATTTTCTCTTATTTTTTTAAATAAAAGTTTTATAGTTTTATATTTTTTTTTTTT
>VBSM01003204.1:41834809-41856986 GCA_008086735.1 Cheirogaleus medius | reverse complement strand
AACTCCTGGCCTCAAGCAATCTTCCCACCTTGGCCTCCCAGAGTGCTGGGATTACAGGTGTGAGTCACTGTGCCCAGCTGCATGATCCACTTTAAATTAATTTTTGTATAAGGAGATACGAAGTTTAAAAGAATTTTAACTCTATTTTTTTTTTAAATCTTGCTTGGATTTTGAAAGGATTTGTTTTTAACCTGGATGTCAATTTGGGGAGAAGTGAGATCTTTACTATGTTGATTCTCCCAGTCCAGGAACACAGTATGTCTCTCCATTTATTTAGATCTTCTTTGATTTCTTTTATTAGCATTTTGTACTTTTCAGCACACGTGTCCTGTATAATTCTTTTTATATATTACTAAATACTATTTGCTAATATTTTATTAAGGATTTTTTTGCATTTGTAATCATGAGGGATATTAGTCTGTAGATTTCTCTTTTTATACTGTCTTTGGTTTTCATATTGGAGGTAAGGGTAGCTTCATAAAATGAATTGAGAAGTGTTCCTTTCTCTTCTGTTTTCTAGAATGAATTTTGTAGAATTGGTGTTATTCTTCTTTAAATGTTTGTAGAATTCTCAAGTGGAATCATCTCAGCTTGGAGAGTTCTTTTTTGGGAGTTTTCAAATTACCAGTTCAATTTCCTTAATAGTTATAGGACTATCCAATTTATCTATTTCATGTTGGTGGAAGTGTGTTTGTTTTATCATTTTGAGGAATTAGTCAATTTTTCTGAAGTTGTCAAATTTATGTGTGTAGAGTTGTTTACAGTTTTCCCTTATAGTTTTGGTGTTTGGGGTGTCTATAGTGCTAATCCTGTTTCAATCTTGATATTGGCAATATGTGTCTTCTCTCTTTTTTTTTGGTCAGTCTTGCTAGAAGTTTTCAAAATGTGTTGCTTTAAAAAAGCTAGTTTGTTTGATTGGTTTTCTCTGTTGTTTTTCTCTTTCTCATTTCATTGATTTCTGCTCTTTATGATTTCCTTTTTTTTGTTATCTCTGGGTCTATTTTTATTTTTGTAATTTCTTGGGGTTGACATGTAGATTATTGATTTGAGATTTTTCCCTCTTTTGTAATACACACATTTAATTGTATGTTTCCCTTTCAACTGCTTTAGATTCATCCTTCATATTTTGATATGTTGTATTTTCATTTTTATTCAGTTCTATGTATTTTTTAATTTCCTCTGAGACTTTGTATTTGACCAAGAATTATGTAGAAGTGTGTTATTTAATTTCCAAGTGTTTGGACATTTTTCTGTTGTCTTTCTCTTATTAATTTTTGATTTGATTACATATGGTGAGAGAATGTACTCCATGATTTAATTTCTTTTAAGTTTGTCAAGGTTTGTTTTGTGGCCCAAGATAATGGTTTGTATAAATTTGTGGGAATTTGAAAAGAATATATATATTTCTGCTGGAGTGTTCTATAAATATTGATTAGATTCTAAAGGTTGATTATATTGTTGAGCTCTTCTGTAACCTTGATAATGTACTGTCTAGTTCTATGTTATTGAGAAAGAGGTTTTGAAGTTGCCAGACATAAATGTTGATTTATCTATTTCTCTTTTCAGTTCTGTCAGTTTTTTCTGCATATACGAGGGCTGCCTGGAAAGTATCCAGCTGTTGTTAATATGTAATTTTCATATTACATGGCTGGATACTTTCCAGACAGCCCTCATATTTTGCAGCTCTAAAGTTTGGAACATACACATTTAGGATCACTAAATGTTCTTGGTAGATTGATCCTGTTATCATTGTAATGTTGCTCTCTGTTTCTGATAATTTTCTTTGCTTTAAAGTATACTTTATCCAATGTTAATATAAGCACTACTTTTTGTTTTGAAGAATGATTGCATGATACATCTTTTTCCTTTCTTTTCCTTTCAACTTACCTATATTGCCATATTTGAAATGAGTTTCTCTTAGATACCATATAGTTGTATCATGTTTTTAGATCTACTTCATTGATCTCTATCTTTTAATTTATGTATTTTGGATTATTTACATTCAGTGTAATTATTTATTGATATGTTAGCTTCTAAGTGTGTGACTTTACTTTTTCTTTTCTGTTTGCTGTCTTTGTTTTCTTTTATTCTGCCTTCCTGTTGGCTACTTGATCAATTTTTGGAATTTCGTTTTGATTTATCTGTAGTGCGTTGATGGTATCTTTTTGTATAACTCTTTTAGTGGTTGCTTTAAGTATTACATTATATAATATTAATATGTACATAAGTTATCACAGTCTACTGGTGTCATTTTACCACTTTAAGTGATATGTAGAAACCTTACTCTCTTATTTCCCTTCACCTTTTCCATTTATAATATAATTGCCATGAATATTTTTTCTGTATACATTTAGAACCATATACGGTATTATTATACTTTTTATTTCAACTATCAAACTTAATTTAGAAAATTGAAGAAGACAGGGAAAGTCTGTTGTATGTACCCAAATTTTTGGTGTTATTCTTTTCTTTCTTTCTTTTTGATGTTCCAGGATTCCTCCTTTTATCATTTCTTTTTCGTTTAGAAAACTTTAGCCATTCTTTTATGGTTGGTCTCCTGCTAACAAATTTTTGCAGTTTTCCTTTTTTAAAGAATATCTTGATTTTCTTTTCATTCCTGAAAGATATTTTCACTGGATATAGAATTCTGGGATTATTCATTCCTTTTAGTACTTGAAAAATGTTGCACCCCTTCCTTTTAGTTTCCATGGTTTCCAGTGAGAAATCTGCTATCATTTGAATCATTGTTTCCTTATGGGTAATGTGGTATTTCTCAGGTGCTATTCATTTAGTTTAAGTCTGTTTCCTCTGTTGTTTAGATTGGATAAATTTTACTGTTCTCTCTTCCCTTTCACCATTTCTTTCCTGTCCTTTCCAGTTAGCTGTTGAGCCCATCCATTGAGTTATTTTGGGTTTTTTCTTTTCAGTTATAAAATTTGCATTTGCTTTTTCTTTAAATCATCTATCTTTTTGCTCAGACTTTCTGTTTCTTTGCTAAGGCTTCGAATTTATTTCTTTGTGTCTTTATAACTGCTCATAGAAACATTTTTGTGATGGCTGCTTTAAAATTGTCATATAATTCTAACATCTCTATCATCTTGGTGGTAGCATTCTGTTAATTTTTTAAAAATTTAGTTTGAGGCCAAGCACAGTGGCTCATTCCTGTAATCTCAGCACTTTTGGAGGCTGAGGTGGGAGGATCGCTTGGGGCTAGATGTTCCAGACCAGCCTGGGTAACACAGTGAGAGGAGATTTTTGTCTCTACAAAAACATAAAATTAGGTGGGCATAGTGATGTATGCCTGTCGTTCCAGCTACTCAGGAGGCTGAAGCGGGAGGATTGCTTGAGCCCAGGCATTTGAGACTGCCATGAGCTATATGAGTGCACCACTGCACTCCAACCTGGGGAACAGAATGAAACCCTGTGTCTCAAAAAAAAAAAAAAAAAAAAAAAATTCAATTTGAGATATTCCTGGTTCTTGGTATGATGAGTGATTTTTTATGGAATCTGGACATTTGTGTTATTATATTATGGACTCTGTGTCTTACTTAAATGTTCTATTTTAGTTGGCTTTCTCTGATAACCACTCTATCAGGGGAATAGGTGGCCCCTTCTCTGTACTGCCAGGAGAGGTTAGAAATTTAAGTTCCCCTTTTGGTCTCTGGCGACACCTGAGGTGTGGAGGGGCTACTTCTTATTGCTGGATAGGTGTGAGCATTCCTACTCTCTATTAGGCCTCCACTGATACCACCCTGGCTGGGAGGAACAAGAGTACCTTTTTACTGCTACCCATATGGCTTCCACTAACACCATGGGGGGAAGGGAGCCTTGTTACTGCTGGGAAGTGGTGAAAGTTCTAACTCTCCACTGGCCTCTTTTGATACTATTCTAGTGGTGAACAAGAGCTAGGAGAGGGAGTAGCTTGGTGAGTATGACCCTGTTTGTCCTTCTCTGAAACTGGCAACAATTGGGAGGTTTGGGAACCTCATTACATCCTTGCAAGGATTAAAGGTTAGGCTCCCCACTTGGCCTTTGCTGGTGTGGGTGGTGGTAGGGCCACATTTTTTGTTCCTGTGGTGTTTGCCTGGAGTAGAGTGATTCATGTCTGAAAGTTTTCTGTATTACTAGACTACTCTTTTCCTGGTCCGTTGGCTAGAGAGAGCAGACTTTTGTTGGGGTATTTTTCCTTCTGTACTTACTGGTGTTTCTAGGTTATCAACTTTTCTTGCTCCATGTCTGTGATATATGAGGCAAAAGAAAACCCAGGAATTCATTGCTGTGTAACAACAAGGTTCCAAGATCCCTAGCTAGTCTATCCTTTTTTCCTACACCTTCATGTTTTCTTATGTTTGTTTTACATATAATATCCAGGGTTTTTAGTTGTGTTTTGAGGGAGGAATAGATAAAATACTTCTAATCCATTTTCCTGGGAATGGAATATGACCATGTTTTTAAAAACTTACATTTTGCCATTGTATTTGGTAAGTTAATATTAATAGAAGTGGGTAATTTGACATTCCTGGAACTCACTATTCAGAATAGGGCTTAAAAAATGTGATAGATGAAGGTTTTACCCTAGAGGGAAGGTAGCAAATACCTGGCCGTGTGTCATTATCCTTTCCCTTCTATGTCAGAGCAGTATTTACTGATTGTTCACTACTCTCTTTCCTGTTGAATACTAAATTAAAGCAGCATTCTAGATAGCCCATTGCTAGGATTTTGTACTGGAGATAAAACTTATTTGCCATACCTGCCCTGGTGCTTTATTCAGTTGGACACAGTTAATCATGTGAAGTATAATGGGAGGGGCCCAGCTGCGATAGGTTCAATTGATGCAATTACTCTGGAAGCCAAGTGAAATAGGTCATTAATTGTTCCTGGAGGGTCTTTATCTTCAAAGTATCTATCTGCCTGTATGTGTAGACGTTAGTATCCCAGACTTTGTATTTACTAATGATTCTAGCAAGTATGGACCTTCAAGTTTTATCATCAGGAATTATCATTTACTTATTATTTTTTTTTGTGAGAGAGAGAAAAAAATTTATACTTAGTAAGCCAAAACATCTTTAAATCATCCATAAATCTAAACCATATTATACTCATGAATGGAGCACATCTACTCTGTCACCTGGAAGTATCACAGAACAATCCTCATTCTTTTAACAAATAAATCATTTTATATAAGGTTATTCAGGAGAATATAAACCTAGAAGAAAAGGGTGACCACAAAAATTCATTGAGTAGGATAGTACTGTTTTAATATATATTGATTTTTGAAAACTTGTAGCACTGAAAATTACTTCATGAACAAATATTTTTTTCTTTTCAAAAAATACAAAGAAAAGCATATAAGTATTTCAATAGATTCACAAGCATTAAAAATACAATTATAATAACTTAAAAATGTTCACATAAGAACCTAACAATAATATTTGACCATTCAGTAGCATTGATAAAGGCTTACCTATTCCTTTCAGTGCCTTTGGTTAGTTTTTATGTTATCATCATCAAAAATAAATTTTTCAAAGGAAAATGAGCTAGATATAATTATATATAAACAATGCTAACATCAATAGTATTTAAAGTAGTTGGGAAGTATACTAAACATGAAATACACTTTTGCATCCACTTATTTGAAAATACCTGGAGGCCTTTTCCTTATCCCAAAGGCATTTCTAATTTGCATAGCAAAGATAATATTATTTATATTTTCCTTTAATATTCAGATATGGTTATATTCACCAGATAAGAAATGTACCTAGCATGTGAAAGCTAGTATCTAATTTTGTGCTTAAGAACCAGTCAAGTATAAAGTGAGTAACTTCTGGTTGAAATGAAAAATAGTGAACTTTTTGAAGTTTCACATTAAGGTCATGATATAATATGATTTATGATAGCCATATGAGAGGGGCAACAAATGATCCCAAATGCTTATCTTACTTTTAATTAAATTTCTGTAGATATTAATCTTATAACTAATTTTGAAAAAGATTTTATGAAATATCTTCAAACTGTATTGGTGATTTCACCAGCAAAAGGACTTCTTGAAATTGTAAATGGACCTTATTATTTGAAAAATTATCAAACATATAATAAATATATATTAATAAAGTATAAATAAAATTATTGCTATCTTAGAATTTCAAAATCATTATATAAACATGAATATTTATTATAATATATACCACATTTTTATAGTATCTCTTCAACAAATTTCAAATATTTTTATTTTAATAATTAAAATACAGAAGTTTTAAAAAATGTAATATGTAATGTTAACTGATTTCAAAATTTAATTTTATGCATAAGACAAGTTACTTTTCAATAATGAACATTAATGTGGGGAACAAATATCATGAAAACATAAAACCAATTATTCTTCCTCTTGTGGATAGGTGTGAGGGAGGGACTGCTTTTTAGAATTGTGAACTGTATTGGGGGAGAAGTGTAGTGTTACTACTATGATAATGACTATAATTGCTATTGCTGTTATAAATTGGCTTAATTAGGGTTCAATCCAGTCATTTCAGCAGAGTTCCTACTAGCACAATTGCTATTGCAAGATTAATCATTAAAAACACAGTGGTAATGCACAGTAACCATAATCATAAAATTAACCCCTTCAAAATAAGCATGTCTTTATTCAAAACCTGGTAAGATCTAAGAGAATCTCTTAGGCAAAAATTTAAAATGTATCTTTAATTTATTACCATATTTTTCGAAGGTTTGTAGGCTTGAGTGAATTATGATATAAACAAATCTGGTATTAAAACTAAACCCATAGTATGTTTTTGTATGTCCTCTACTTAAATCTTAAAATTTTATGAAAGCGTTGGCCAAATAATATTAAATTTACATGCTCTTGAAGTCCAAATAGAATATTCTAGCCAAATGTTCCTTTGTTGGAGATTCTGAAAGTAAGCCAGTATGAATGTTTCTATTCTATTGGAAAATAAGAAATTCTATTGGAATTCTAGAAATGGAATTTTCTGTTTAAACCTGCCTTCTGGTAAAAATGTTGAACATATCTACTATTTATATTCCAGGGTGAAGTGTGTACTCTTTAATTTTCCAAAGAGGTTATCAAATTTTATTGCAATAGACAGCATTTCTCAAACATGAGTAAATTAAAAGGAAATCAAAAGTCAATTAACTTCCCTTACATGTTCACTATTGTGCTGGAAACTGGCTGTCTACAAATAAACATTACTTTTACTTTCAAAGGGTTTATTGAAAGATAATAAATTCCTAACTAGCATGTTGACACATCAGTGATTCTAAGATACATCACTATATTTGCCACAGCAAATGTTTTCTTTTTAATTGTCATCTGGCTCAGGTCTTCCTATGAAAATTGCTTTTAATTTTGTGCTCAATGTTTTTTCTTTTTTCAGTTAACTTCTCTTGAAAAAAGTTAGCTAAAAATCTATGATGAAATCCACATCATGAAATATTTTAGGTGTGCAAAATGTATAAAGAATAATTTAATAAATATTCAAATACTCTCTACTTTCCTTAAGAATTTTGTATGTATATATATATATATATATAGAGAGAGAGATATGTATATATAGAGATAGAAATTGTATTTTCCTTTGTATTCTTTCCCAGTCATAGCTTTCTTTCTCCAACCTTTTATACCTGAAGAAGACAAAAAGTACTGGGTTCAACAAAGTGTCATGTCAGTTTTAAATAACTAGATTTTTAAAAGCAATTCTGAAAAATTACTTCTTTAAAATACAAATATCTCACTAATATTTGTCAGAGAGGAAGAGACATGGAGAAGATTATCACATGTTTAGATTTATGATTTGCATTTCTATGCAAAATTCTGAAGATTAATCCAGTTCTGCCACGAAGGGTACATGTTATGGAACATAGCTTTCATATTGAGGTTAAAGCAAAGATAATTAATTTTTAAAAATTATGATGCTTATCATGGAAAACATCTGTAGACTCTAGAAAAGCCCACAGTCATTTTTGGGGGGTATATTTTAGAATGACTTATTTCACTTGTGAGAATTACTATTGATGCAGATGAAAATAATATCGTTTAGACAGCATTGTTTGGAAAATGATATAATATTCATTTATAAAACTGAATATTTCAACTAAAGGATCATAGGCAATGGTAAGCAAATAATTCAGCTCTATTTTGAATAATTTCTATTCAATGGTTTCAAGTTTTCTGATATTTTCCTCTGCACTATTTTATCTGATGTTAATCCCTTTCAGTATATGTTTCATTTCACATACTATATTTTTCACACTTAGAAGTTCCATTTGTGTTTTTTAATCTTCAATTTCTCTCCATTATGTCTGTTTTCCTTTAAATTCTTAAGTATCTTTTAAATATTTGCAATAGCTATTTCAAGATCCTTGAATTTCCTAGTACCATTATCTGAGTCATCAATTTTTTTCTCTCTGTTATGGATCATATGTTTCTACATCTTTGCTTACCTGATAATTTTTGGTTGGATGCTGGACATTGTCAATTTTATCTTGTTCATTATTGAATTTTTCTTGTATTCTCTAAAGAATGGTGGATTATTTTCTTGCGTGCGGTTAAGTTACTTGTGAATCAGTTTGATCTTTTTGAGGCTTATTTTTAAGCTTTGTCAGGGTAGCTCTAGAGCAGCTTTTCTTCTAGTCTAGGGTGGAATTTAATCCAGCCGTTAAGGCATGACCCTTCTGGGGACTCCCCTTAATGACCTGACAGTTACAAAGTCTTTTCACTCTGACAGATGGAGACATGAGCTATTTTTAGCCTTCTGTGACCTCTAGGAATTGTTTAGTATACTACTTTCCAATGGCATTCTCCCTTCCTTGGAGTACTTTTCTCTCAGGGATGGATTGATAAGTACTCAAAGAAAGAAGAACCTTCTGAAGACCTCTGGAGTACTTTCTTGATGCAGCTCCTTCCTCTAGTACTTTGTCCATCAAATTCTAGCTGCCTTGGCCTTCCTGACTCCAGTCTGTCTCTACTGAACTTAATGAGATTCTGATCTCTGTTTGGATCTCCTCTTCCTTTGTTTTAGCTTGAAAACTGTCTCTATGTAGTAAGCTGGGGCAATCTTAGAACTTAGCCTCATTAGACACTTTTCTTCTGGGATCATAGTCCTTTGCTACATGTTGTGTAATGTTTGAAAATACTTTGTATATTTTGTACAGGTTTTAAACTGTTTAAGGCAGCAGAGTAAATCTGGTCCCTGTTATTCCCTTATGGCTGGAAGTAGAAGTTAATTCAGCTTCATACACTGAGTAATGGCCTATAACTTTCAGACAATTTAATACATATAATGCACTGTGAACAGATAGTAACTGAATATTAAATTGTAGTTGTGCCAGGAAAAGATATTTTTTTCTTGTGAGTTTAATTTTATTCACATGGCAATGAAAAATTTTCATTTAAAGTACCAGATACCAAAAATTCAGCAATTTGTTTGTTGTTATAGTCAGAATTTCAAATAGCCCTCTCCTAATGAAATTGATTGATTGATGTAGGTAATAATGTTTATATCTGGAAATTCTTAGTGGTTAAAAAGTTATGTGAAAATATCTCTATTTAACCTTGAGAATATATGACTTATTTCTTTTATCTGAGTTGTTATATTCTTACACTTTTTCAATTTTAGACTTGAAGAGGAAGGTATGAGCTTGCTGAAATGCTGAGGGTAGTATAGGAAGAAGTGAGATTAAAGTTGAGTGAGACATGAGGAGTTGTAATTATAGTAATTAGGAACTACCAGGGATTTAAGAGACTTGTTGGTAAAGATCTTTGTTACTATAAATGTTGCAATTAATAACTATTCACACATTATAATTCTTAGTTATTTAAATAATAGATCTGTTTTCTTTAAAGATTAACTCAGAGATTCCCAAGTGTTCATAGTTCATAATGCCCTTAGTGTCTCAGTAATTTTTTCGTGGTACCCCAATACAAAGAGAAATACCTAAGAGTTCCATTGATTAAATATTTATGTTCTAACAACTTAGTGATCATTAAAAATATATGCATAAGTTAAAAGAAAAATTTATCCTTAAATGGCCATAGTTATTTACTAATAGGAAGTGTGAGCCTGTTGGATACTGGACAACTTCTCAAACCTTGAAAGCAGATTGGACACTCTTGTTTCCTATTTCACGTTGCCTTTTGCTCTCTACTTGCTTTTTTCATCACAGCAATTGTTAAAAACCCTGCTTCATGATGCCACAAAAGGAATGTAGTACAATCTAACATTGAAACCCTGAACTTCCTCTAGCTGGTAATCTGTGTAGTATTCAGCAGATGTCAAGTATTGCTGTATTTCCCTCAGACATTTAAAATATCTGCAGTGCCATGTGTGTTTGCTACTGCACCCCTGGAGACTTGTACACATTTTGGGTACTGTGGGATTAACTGATTGTCTTCTAATGTTTATCACTATTTTATATGGAGTTCTGGCATGATTAATGTCCTAATTTCTCTATTTCAAAAATAGAGATTCTTTTTTGATTGGTAGAGTTTTTAAAGAAATTGAGTTAGTAATGGTAAAATAGGGGAATAATATGACATTTTTCTTGATGGAAAAGTGCTTTCAGCAGAGGCTTCATAGAGAAATTATTGGTTAACCTGGCTTTATATAGTAATGTTTACAAATAATCTGGAATACAAAGAGAAATAGTGAATAAAATATTGGAACATGATCTTAAATAGGATACAAATAAAGGAAGAAATTACTGTACAAGGTGGTATGAATAAACAGAAAAGAAAAAATGAATTTTATTGTGAGTATATATAAGGGAAAATAATTAAATCTATCTGTGCTATTATTGGATTTCATGGTATCACCTATTGTCTTGTAATGGACTAAAGATATTGCTGATTGATTTTTAAAGGTATCTGTCCACTGAACTGTACTAAACTATACTGGGACTCAAAATGAATTTTTTGAATGGTGCGTTTTATAAGGAAGTACATTCTGAATCTTGTGGGAAAATATTACTCTGTAATATTATAAAGATACATTTGCAATTCCATGTGTTCATAGTTTAATACATCATAGAACAATCATAATACTAATAGCTTATATTTATCATGTGTTTATTATGGGCCATGCACAGTACTTAGTGCTTTCCATATATTGGCTGAATTCTTACAATAACCCTGTGAGGTAGGCCCTGTTAATTTATTATTCTTACTTAACAGATGAAGGAACTGAGGCACAGGAAGGTTAAGTAATTTGCTGAAACTCACAGAGATAATAAATGGTGGAATCAGTATTTGAAATCTGGCAGTATGGTTCCAGAGCCCTTATTTTCTAACTACTACCTAAGAGGAGAGTGAACTTTCCCCTGAGTGTTAACAAAGAAAATACTAGTTAGGAAAAAAGAAGACAACAAATGAATGTGATCTAAGTTTATTTTAAGATCCTAGACTTCTTAGTATCTTTTATTAGTAGATTGGATCGGGAAAATAAGATAAACAGAATACCTTGAAAGTTTAAAAGATAAAGTAATATGTTACTTAGTGGTATTTTATTCCATTTATGCTAGTGATGAATTCAAGATTAAAATTGGAATATGTTTCATGGTGAATTCAAGAAATTGGGTTATAGCAAGCAGTTACTGGAAGCTGGGTCTGTTTGAGAGGTCATACAGATGATTTGGGGAGAGAGCATAACCATGCTTAATCATAATTTTGACCTATAATATCACTGGAAATGAAAGATATTTAATTTAGCAGGCTAGCAGTATGACCTTTTTCTTGTATCCTTTGCTTCTTGATGAAGACTATGATTTTTTTCCTTTTTTGATATACTTTCCCATCTCAGGACAAAATACCAAAACATGCAATTACTATATGTTTTTATTATCTTGAGTCTTCTTAAAGCTTCTGTATGTTTTTATGGTTTTTTAAGTTCTAGGTTTATGTAGAATATAGTATAGTTTGTATACTTAAAGGTGCTTAATAAATACTTCTAACTTAATTCAAAATTATTTACCGGATGCCTAGTATATGCTCATCATGTGCAAATTGCATGTGGGGAAAGAGGGTCAAGGGAAGGAAAAGGCATAGTGTTTCTTATGAAGGTGGTCTGGTAAAAAAATACCTCCCTTACTTAATAAAGAAGCTCTTTCCTGCAGTATTCTCTATCTCAGCCTCATGTTTTTGTTTATAATACTCGTTAAATTAAATGAGTACTTTTTCTATGATTAAAGATTTATTTGTCATACATGAGAATCTCTTATAGCTTTCTATGAAATCAGAACTTCTGGAGATCTATGTAAGATTAAATTTTATTGTAAGGAATTTTGAAACTGACAATAAGTAAAGGTGGTTAGGAATACAGACTTAGAAGGTATTTAGATCAGAGTTTAAATTTTTAAATATTTCTGTGACTTCCTTAAACTCTCTAGACCTCAGTTTCCACATCTTTTGAAAGAATTTTATAAAGGAGTTTTTAAAAGATTAGAGAAGATATGCATACGGCATTTAGTTCAAAGCTTGGCCAGGAATAGGTACTCAAAAATGGCAAGGATACTTTAAAAATTATCTTAAGTGTCAGAACTTTACCAGGGATGTGTGAAGAATGGATTTTAACCATTGAGGGCTTGTAGAAAAAAGAATTATTTATATGGATTTTTCTTTCAGTGAGTTGTAGATTCATTTAGGATGTTCTTGAACTATAATTAACCAATGACCTCTATAAGATTGTGATCTATCAAGGTTTAGGATGAAAATTTAGGTATCTGCATTTTAAAACAGCTTTATAGTCAATTCTGGCATTCACCTCAGGTAAAGTATTATGATTCTACAGAAGAGAATCTAAGCTACAGTGGTGATTATTTTACCATCTTTATAAATGGAAAAATACAAGATCTAATATTTAATAGTGTTAAAGACTGTTAGAGAAAATTTGTACATTTGTTATTGTAACTTGCTTAATATTTAGTTCTAACATCTGAAAAGAAATTATTTTTAATGGTTAGTGGTTAAGAGCACAGCCTGTAGAGCCAGACCACTAGGTTTGGAATCTTGGTTTGCTAGTTACTAGACTTCAGGCAAAGTACTGCCTTTTCTATGCCTTAGTGTTTTTTTCTGTAAAATAAAATAAGAATAGAGTTGTTTTTGAGTTAATGCATGTACAGGGATTATAATAATGCCTAGCACATAGGAAGTATATTATTATTATCACATGTTACAATTTAAGTTTTTTGAGTTTATATGTAGTCTTGAGAAAAGTCAATTAGTATCTTCTATATAATAGGCTTCCAAGAATAATAACTCTCAGCTTTGTTGTTTTTATTGTTCTTTAATATTATATCTTATTTGCTGTTTACTAATCCTAAAAATGTGTATTGTACTTGAATCTGAAAGCTCAATCCAGAAATGTATTTAAATCTCAAATTGAAGACATTCAGGATTTACCAATCATAATACTTTTTATTTTTTAAATATACATATTTCAAATTAAGCATATACACAAATTACATAATTTTCCTGTTTGTTTTACTTTTAAACACTACACCTTTGTATAAATCTTGAAGACATGGTTTGCTTTCTTTTTAACATTTTATACCTTCGTGTAGGCTTCTCAATACTTTTTTCTTGTATTTACTCTCTTTTTTCCAGTTGTTGTTGTCTTCTTTTCCTCCTCCTCCTTCTCCTCCTCTTCCTCTTCCTCTTCCTTCTTCTCCTTCTCCTTTCTGAAATGAAAACTCAATCCTGGAAAATGGGAACATAAAACGGTAGGCAAGATGATTTTTAGTTTCTTATTGGTATATTTATTTAGGATAAGCACGCCATATCCTTGAGATACTTATGTTTAAAGATTTAACCTCATGGTAGATGGGAGATTATCTTATATTTATGTTTAGAGTTAAAGTTTAGATGCTTGATAAGCAGACTGTTGCTGTAGGGTTATATTGTATACTCTTACCACTGGGAAAACCTCCCTTCGGCTCCATTCCAGTACTAAACACATGGGTTGCACAGCTGCTATATGGTTGTACACTGTCCCATGTGTATTAAGCCAACACAGCCTGCAGAGGGGTTGCATTTTGGAGCATGGTAGTAGCATGGCTGTTCAGAGACCCCAGAAGTGTAGCTGCCAGAGTTCTGCCATCTGGCAGTAGTACTGCTATGCAGTTCCACCTAGGGCATAAATATATTTTTGTTGAGCACTTTTCCTGTTGCAATGGCCATGAATGCCTAGGCAGAGATGTGGATGGATGGTCATGGGAACTAACAGAAAAGTGTTTAATTGGGACCACTGTAATGTTCAAGGTGAGAGAACATGCAATAAAGTGTGAAGAAACACATTTGAACTCGTACAATAGATGCAAGAAGCTTGACAAACGATCTTAACTTTTATGAGCCCCTTTAAATTAAAGAATTATGAGATTATAGTGAAGAATAGTTAAAATTATGTACATGGCAGAAGGTAATACAGAAACATAGCTTTTGTTTTTAAGGTAAAATAATTGGGATTGCCTTCATTTGATGAGAGTTTATTTCTGGTTTC
The DNA here is from genome assembly GCA_008086735.1 of Cheirogaleus medius. NCBI lineage: Eukaryota > Metazoa > Chordata > Mammalia > Primates > Cheirogaleidae > Cheirogaleus > Cheirogaleus medius. Next base: position 41,842,479 of record VBSM01003204.1, on the reverse strand, counting down.
ATTAAAAATTCCCAAAACATTGAACATAAGTCAACATTCCATGGAGAAGAAAGTATTATGCAGCTTGCATGTGTGCATATCTGCATATCAGAGCACAAAATATTGACATGATAATTGCAGTCAAGCCTGAGTGAGCAGTGGCCTTTGGGAATTCAGCTGGTGTTGTACCAACTGGATGGCTGCTCAGGACACAGTTTGAAATGCAAGGTGCAAGCTAGCACTTTATTCAGCACAGCCAGGCATCATTTAAAAATCCTTGGGGGCAACCCTGGTGATGTGCAGATGTTAAAACAGTCTGTTCTGAAGTGCTGATATTTTTGAACACTGTAAGAGACTTCTAGATTTTGGGTGAAAAATATTTGCACAGTTACTAAAGGCATATAAATACACGTTTCCAACTCTTTTATGATGTTTAACATAATATATGTTGAGTATATGCAGTAATATCTGGACAAGTAGTTAAAAGAGAAGAAATACAGAAAAATCAGGAAACAGTCATTTAATTTCTACTATAAAATAGAAAAAAAGTTTTTTTTTAGTTTTAGCTTTGTATATTTACAGATGGTGTTAAATTAATAAGAGTATCTGATATTATTTAGAAATATATTAAATCTAAACAGTTATGTTTATGTCCTATTAAATTATTGCTTATTTGTTTAAATAGTTCATTAATATACCATAATTTATAGATTCAGATTTAGATGTTGTAGTCTGATTCTATTCTGTGTTCTAGTCTGGACCTACCTGATTGAACAGGGAAAAAAAAATCATTTTTCATGTATGAGGCTGACTCCTCCAGCACAAGTTTTGGTTTTCAGATATAGCTTTAAATATTCATTTTATATTAAAGATAAAATATTATAGTTCTAAATTCTGGATTATATAATAAAAACAAAATTATGTATTAAAGCAAAATAGATATATTAAATATGTTTGGACCTTTAAGATAACTTCATACCAAAGTTTTTATATGTATTAGGATCTGTCAAATTTTTTTTATTTTGGGTATTAGAGATATTTTTAAAGATAGTTATTTTTACTGTGGAGTAAAATGTGTGATGTTTTTGTAACTTCTTTTTCAAGTTTTATTATTAGTGTATTATTTATAGATACCATTCTAGTAATTCATTGTGCATATTCAAAATAGGAAAATATATAGTTACAAAATTGTTTATGAATCAAAGGATAAATAATTTGATGATGGTATAATTCTCATTTCTCTAAACTTCCATTTTTTATTAATTTGTTTTAGAATCTAATGTTTAGAAGAAATTGGGAATGTTTAAATTGAAAGCCATTAATGTATAAAATCTACATTTTCATAGATTCAAATGAAAGAAAATGTTAGTCCAACTAACTTTATTTTGTGCATTATTGTTATCTGTTAATTAAGAATAATCAACTTCAGTAAATTTTGCTTTTTTCTTTGTTTTCAAATTTAGACCAATATTGCTACCTCATTTATAGTTAAATGTTTCTTTTAGACTCTAATATTTCATTTTGACATCTCATTAAAAATGGGCTCAAACCCAGAAATTATGATCCTGTTGTATTGTATAATATGACATAGTCCATAACATGATAAAATCTTGTTTCTTAATGATTTAAAATAACTTCTCAGATTTTTGAGTTTAGAAAAATGGCAAAAATTAGCATGGTAATTCATGTGGCTAAGTGTAGCAATGTTAAATGTTTAAATGGGTGGTACTCTTGGGAAAAGTGATTGGAGCTTTAAACTTGTACAGATTTGACAGCTTCTCTTCACTTCATTTTTCATCCTAAAGAAGTGTGCAAATATTCTTAGCTCACATCATTATTGCACATCAGTGGTTCTAATTAGCTAAACAGGAGTTTGTCTCAGTCATTGATCATCATCAACTTCTTGACAGTATCTCTTTTTTTTTTAGGAACATTTTTGTAAATGCGCAGAATCTGTATTAATTGAATTGACCAAATAGGTTGGTGATGTTTTAAACTTGAAAGAATTTTTTTAGTCTTATTTTTTAAAGCAAAAATACTGTATTCCTGTTGTAGCATTGTTTTCTCTTGGGAGCATTTTCCTTTTATGAAAATGTTAGACATCCCATACCACCAGGAGGAGCTGCTGGACAAATGTCCATATAAATTTGGAGTTGTGATTATTTTTTAATTTCAAAATTATATAGTAGTCAGTTTTAGAGTTTTTTGTTATAAAATATATCATTAAGGTATATTTTTGAAGTTTATAGTCTATATGATGCTTTATATTTAATTTATGTCCTTTTTTGTGGTATTATATCATTTAGATTAATCTATTAAGAAATGTGTCCATTATTATTATTTCAATAACTCCCAGGTTTTAGTGCACACCAGAATTGCTTGAGGCCTTGTACCTTAGTACTTTTGGCTGCTGTAACAGAATACCATAAACAGGGTGGCTTAAACAACAGAATCATGATGACACTGGTTTCATAAAAATTTATGACCACTAACTTCAGGTGGGCCTTAGTATTGCCTGGTAGTCTACCTACTTTTTCCTGGTCCATTTACTATCCCAGTGTCCTAGAATATTTAATGTTTCCTCTCTTAACTTCCAACACTTCTTTTTACATTCTCACTTTCAGCTGGTGGATATCCTTGCTTCCAATACCACTGAGAAAATAGGAGTTCTTAGAAGAAAGCTTTTACTCCTTCTCATAACCACATCTATTAACATACCTGAATCTGTACTCACATTCTCTCTTTTTATTTCTTTGGAAGAACTGTTTATGTTCCCACCCAAGGCCAAACTATGTGTACATGAAAGCCTCAAGGACGCAAGGATGTCATTCTGCAATTCTCCCTTTTCTCTCTACATCATCAGTATCTCTTGTGGTCCTGGATGATTCCTGTCAACATAAACATGTGCTATTTTATCTCTCATTTTAAAAAAAATCTCTTTTGATCTCACATTTCCCTTGAACTATGCCATTTCTCTGTTCCTTTTTACAGCAAAATTCCTCTGAAGAGTAGTTTTCACTATCTCCATTTTTTTCTCTTTCTCTCTTGAACTCACTCCAATTAGGCTTTCATACTCACCATTCTCCTAAAACAGCTCTTGTCAAGATATCACCAGTGACTTTAATATTGCTAAATCTAGCAGTCAGTTCTCAGTCTTTATCTTCTTTAATGTGTTTGCGGCATTTGACAGAGTTGATCATTCCTTTCTTCTATAGTTTATTCATTTATCTTTCTCTCCTGATTCTCTTCTTACATCACTGGCTTATCCTTCTAGTATCATGTGCTGTTTTTTTTCCATCTTACTAACCTATAAATGTTGAAGTGCTGTAGGACTCAATCAGACCTCTTTATCCAAAATCACTCCCTAGGTGATCCCATCTACTCTTAAGGTCTTAGATATACAGTAGTCCCCTTCTCTGCAGGAGATATGTTCCAAGCCCCCCAGTGAATGCCTGAAACCATGGATACCACCAAATCCTATGTACACCATGTTTTTTCCTATGCAGTAACAGGTGGGTAGTGTTTACAGCATGAATACACTGGACAATGGGATGATTCATGTCCTTAGCAGGCTAGAGCGGGATCGCTCGATATTTCTTCGCACACTCAAAGTGGTGCTACAATTTAAAGCAATGGATTGTTAACTTATAAAATTTTCCACTTAATATTTTTGGACCATAGTTGACCATGAGTAACTGAAACCATGGAAAGTGAAACTGAGGGTAAGGGAGGACTATTATATTTGTATGCTTCCTACATTTATATCTCCAGCTTTAACTTCTTTTCTGATTCCAAACTTGTTTATCCAACTGCCTACTCCTTTTGGATATTGATTAGGTATCTAAACTTAACATGTCCAAATTCAAAATCCTAATGTCCACCAATTTCCTTCTCCATATTTCAGATAATGTCTACTCCATCCTTCCAGTTGCTTAGTCAAAAAAGCCTTGGAGACATTCTTGACTTCACTCTCTCTTTTACATCTTATTTCGAATGCATCAAGAAATCCTGTTAGCTCTACTTTCAAAATATCCAGAATTTTTATCACTTCTAAATACTACTACATCTACCTATCTTGTTCAATTCATCTTTATTTTTCATCTGGGCTATTTCAGTTGCTTCCTAATTGGTCTTTTTGGTTTTACCCTTGATCCTAAAGTCTGTCCTTAATCTTTTTTTTTTTTTTTAATTGTTTTCTTTTAGACTCAGAAGGCCCAAATATACTCCGAGGTGAGCCCTGTGCCAGGCTTTGTGCTTGGGGAGAAGGGTCACAGGAAGAAGTGAGCCCTTTAATGGAAATAACCCTCAGCCCAGCAGCAATAGGGTGTGTGGAGGATCCCAGGGAGGGAGCCTGGGAATGGGGCGGGCTGAGTCCCCGCACTGAGGGAACAGAGAGATCTCTCTCAGCCCCCTGAGGTGGGCCTGGGGTCCCTGGGGAACTTGAGGGTTCCCGAGGCTCTTGTGGTTCTGAAATGTCCAATGATGCCCAAGGCTGACTGTGGACCAAGGATTTACAGGGTCAAGGATTTGGTGTGGGGTTGCGGTTAGGGGGTGGGGGGCAGTATCAAGTACTTGATGTTTCAGAGGCTTGGGGCTGAGGGCATCTTGTCTTAGGATCTCAGCCCTTATGGCCCCCAGCCAGTATGATACTCTAAAATAATGTTATTTCTCTGCTTAGAACTATCCTTTGCCTTCCCATTTTACTTCGGATCCAAATTTCACAGAGCATAGAAGACCATATATTATTACTATTTTATTTTATTTATTTATTTATTTTGAGACAGAGTCTTGCTCAGTCACCCTGCCTAGAGTGCAGTGGCATGATCATAGCTCACTGCAACCTCCAACTCCTGGGCTCAAGCAATCCTTCTGCCTCAGCCTCCTGAGTAGTTGGGACTGAAGACCATATATTATTTGATCCCCAATGACCTCTCTGTCATTATCTACCATTCCCTTTACTATAATATACTCACTTCTTTACTGTTCTTTGAATATTCCAACTATGTTCTTGCCTTATTTTCTTTGTACTTGCTTCTAATCCTATGGGTTGGAAAACTCTTCCCTGAGATCTGTATGACTCTCTCTTCCTTCTTTTAAATCTCTCCTCAGATATTACCTTTAAGGAGAGTTGTTTGTTAACTAGCCTATGAAAAATAGCAACGGCCTTCATTTCACTCCCAAATTCTCCAAGACTGGGCATCCCTTTCTTCATTACCCTAATTTATTGTCCTTATTATAACGATTTAACATACTGTGTTTTCACTAATGTGCTATTTATTTTCAGTATCTCTGTAATGTTAATTCCATGAAGGAAGCCATTTGGTTTATATTGTTCCATGCAGTATTCCTAGTCCAATGCCTGTCATATAATATGTGCTTCTTTCAATCTGAGGACTTTATTTAATTCTAAAATATTCTCGGCAATTACCTCTTAAAATATGGCTTTATTTTTCATCCCACGTTACTGCTTCTGGAACATTATAGACATGTGTTAAGAGTTTCCCAGTGAAATATACCTGCTTCAACTGTATTTTCATGTTTTCAATCTCATTTTTCTATGAAGTATTCTAGATGAATCCCTCATTATTGTCATTCATTTCATTAATTCTCTTTTTGTGTCTAGTTTTGAGCTTAGATCATTTAATTGTTTTTTGCTTCAGTGATTATAATTTTTATTTTCAGGAGTTTTAATTGATTTTTCATATCCACCTGTTATTTTATTTCTTGTTTTTGTTTTTAATATTAGTTATTCTTTTGTGTATTTAAGGACCCTTAACTTATTTTAAAGCTTTTCTCAGTGTGTTCTGTTATTTTCATGTTGACTAGAGGATTGCATCTTCTGACTTGAACTAGTGTGTCAGTGTATGTAGGCTCATGTGTTTCAGAATATTTTATTTATGGTCACATCTTGAGAGGGAAAGTTGCTGTTATTGTTTTCTTCCGCCTCTTTCTCCACTACCCCCGTCCCCCTTGTCTAATGCTTATTTCTTTGAACAGATTTTTATGGTTGCCTCTAAATTGTTAACCTCACTCCTATTCCCCTTCCTGAAATAGGTTTTATATTTGGTTGTTTGGGGCTCTTAGGCAGCAGTAACAGATGGGATTTACTGTATTTAGCCTCAGCTTGCAGAGTGTTTTGACTCAACTCCTGTGCTATGTGTATAAGCCTTTGCCATACTTGACTTTCATATAAGCCTTAGTATTAGGCAAGTGTGGGAAGCAGCCTTTTCCAGCTTCTACTCATGAGTTAGCATCCCCACTCCATTCTTTGGTTGCAAAGCAAACAATGATCCTGGCTATGCTTCTACATACTGCACAAGGCACTTTTATTCTCTATTATTACCAGAAGTTGAGTTCCTTTCCACCTCCTCCTGCATCTGGATCTGGAGGACAGCAAACAGCAGCTTTATCCACATTCATATCTGTGTATTTCTATTTAGTTTATGATCCTCAGGGACGTAGTTGTGTCTATTTAATTTTTATATGTTTTTTATATTAATACATTTAGAGAAGAGAGGGAGCCTCAAGTATGAACTTATTATGCTAACTTCTTGAAAGTTTAATGTAAATTTTTTTATGAACTATTCTACCTTCAACTTTTTCTTTTATAACCAGTGGTATGTTTTTCTGATTAGTGTCCCTTACATCCATTTGTGCCTTCTAAGGCCCTTTGCTGAATTTTACTTTCTCAAGTGAGGATTCTTTCCTTATTTCTTACCTGTACATTCTGTGATTCTTGGGTGATTTAGGTACATACTTCTATTTGTTTTACCTATTTTAAAGTTTTTAAAAAATATAAATCAGTGTCTAATAAATTTCTCCTCATTTATGATGTAAATTGACCAGTAATAGCCTGAATATATAGTATCTTAAGACCTTTGTTTTGTTTTCCTTTCCCCTCCTTTTCCTTTTTAAAGCTGTATTTGTTTATTTTTAGAAGATAGTTATTATTTCCAAGTAGTATGATTTTATGTTTCCCAGAGAAATATGCTTTGGTTATTCAACTACCATTTAGTATAGTTAGTAGTATTCTCAGAGATTAGAAATGTAAAGGAAGGTGTCAGAAATCCAAAAATTGTAGTATTATGGGATCTTGATTATTAGTAAATAAATCTCTGGCTCTGTTTTGAGACTCTTACTTAAAAATGGTAATATTTTATCCTTAATATAATTGTGTATATAAAATGTTTAAGTTAACTAGAACTTATTTCCTAATTTTTAATTATTTTCAAATTGATGACATTATAGTTATTGCAATCAAGGTTAAACCATGTTTTATTTATTTATTTTTATTTTTATTTCAGCATAGTATAGGGGTACAAACGTTAAGGTTACATACATTGCTCTTGCCTTCCCTCCCCCCTCGAGTCATAGCTTCAAGCATGTCCATCCCCCAGACAATGCACATCGTACTTATAATGTGTATATATATATATATATATATATACACACCCATCTCCTCCTCTCCCCTCTCACCTGCTGACACCCGATAAATGTTTTTGTGGTTTTTTTTTTTTTAACATTTTGGTTAGATTTTATAACTTTGCCTTTCCCTAGCAAGGGTTAGAGGTATGCCCTTCCCCTCCACACTATTCGCCACATCCCTCAGCTGTGGGTCTACCCCTCCAACCCTCGAGTCTCTGGTGAACACCACCACCCTTTGAGCACCATATTGATAATCGGTTAGTACC
>VBSM01003204.1:41823754-41834709 GCA_008086735.1 Cheirogaleus medius | reverse complement strand
AATGGGCTTAAACTCAATCCAGGATAATATAAGCGGTGCTAGCTTGCTGTCGTTACTTCTAAGACATTCTATTATAAAGACATATGCACCCGAATGTTTATGGCAGCACAATTCACTGTTGCAACGACGTGGAAATAATCCAAGTGCCCATCAATTCATGACTGGATTATTAAAATTTGGTATATGTTTACAATGTTTTATGTGGTTTTTAAAATCATATATCTAAATCTGGAAACTAAACTGTTCTTTGGATATGAAGTTGTCTTAGTTGTCAGCAATTGTAAGTTGCTGTCACTTGCCATATGGTTTCTGATTAATTCTGAAAGAACTGTCAACCCAAAATGATTTAATTTTCTATATTTTAAAGTGATATTCATTATTAGGATGTGAAAATTTAAACTGTTAACTACCAGTTATGACTAATAAACTCTCAATATATATATATTTTGTATCTAGAGAAAAACAGAAATCTGAAGCTAAGGACAGAAAAGTTCTAGAAATCCTGCAAGTCAAGGATGCTAAAATACAAGAATTGGAACAGGTTGGTGTTAAAATAAAAATATTAAAAATTATTATATTTGCCTTGGGTATTAGATCTTTAAAATTAATTTCAATTAGTTCTGCAGTAATGTTCATTAAGAATTATCAGGGTGATTATGTTAAAGCATTATTATTTTGAAATCACTATAGTCAGATTATTATTCTTCATTATTATATTTTGCATGTAGCCTATTTTTTTCTGAATTAATAGCCTATGATATTTATACATTAAAACTTTTTAGGTAATGTTATAGTTTTATAATATTATCTAGCTCTTGATTCATTGTTTTGTTGAACTTTGCCATTATTAGCAGTTATTCAATTCTGAAACTTGTAAATTTTTAGATGGTTTTATTTGTAGAAAAGATCAACAATAACTGAGGTGATTCTATTTATTCTTTTAAAAACCTGTATTTTTGAATTCGTGAAATCCTATCTTTTACATATAAAAATTATACAATTACAGATAATTGTGTATATAATTATATAACTATGTGTAATATATAAAATTGTGTCTGATTGTATAATCAGTATATCACTGCAAAAATGCATATGGTTGGTACTTCTAGGAACCATTTTCAGGATATAAATATCTTAAAAACAGAAGTGGTTTGTATCATATAATATTTAAATTCATTTTCTACCCTATTGCTCATTATGGACTAAATTAAGTATAATTTTTCTGGTTTAAATGGAGGTACCTTTTTGGCAACTATACTCTTCTGAGTTTTGAATCTGTTTTTCTTTCTAACTGATTAAAAGGTTATGAGAACTTTGATCTAATAGTTATTATAAAGTTGTTTTGTTAAAGGACTAAAAGTTGCATTCCCTATATTCACATAAATTCTTTCTAAAATGGAATGTAGATTACAATATGCCATATCAATTTGAAATTAACACCTTCTCCAAAGTTGTGTTTTTCTTATAGACAGTGTCATAATTGGTGCTATAATGATAAGATTTTAAGAATAACATTTTAGTCAGCTTATTCCAGAAAGAAACAGTTGTATTTGCCATGTGAGTATCAAACAATATCAAAATGCTTTGTAAAATAGGTAAATATTGTCATGTACCTGGTATATTAATTGAGCTAGGCTAAGCTGTCTAATACATACAACCTTATGACCTAGGAGTGGCAAAAATCATTTGCATTCACATTTCATAGAAAAAAAACCTGGCTACTCCAAGATTCAGGGGATTTGAGGAAATTTATATCCAGGCTGAGCAATCTCTTTCTTAGTTAACAACTCTGTTCTATGTAGAAGGAGAATGAGATTTGGCACTCTTTTTAATATCCTTTGGCTGCTTTTAGTGAATGCTCTTCACTTTACCAGTTCTGGATAGCTATAACATACTATTAAAAAAAGATGTTGGCTTTTGTAAATGACAATGTGTTTTCTCCTTTTCTTTGCTAAATTCTTTTTCTGTTCTGCTTCCTTGGGTAGAGATTATTTTATTATTTATCTTTTTGCAGACTTACATAGCTTATATATAAAATATTAAATTCCTGTGAGAGAAATTATTTGTTTTTAGCACCCCTCGCAAGTTTCTTAGCTTAAATTATGTACATTTTTGTGCAATGATGTTTACAACTTTCTATGAGGTATACTGTCAGTTAGGTTCAACAAAATATTGTATTAAATGTATATATTGTCCTGTGATGGTATTGTGGAAAAATTCAGACTTACATATCCTGCCTTTAATGATTTTTGAATCCCTTTGAGGATTAGGATGATGATAAAAGGAAGGTGCAAACAACCATATTCTCCTATACTAGTTTATAGGCTTTATGAGGGTGGGGCCTTCTCTCTCATTGACCCTTTTATACTCAGCATCTAATATTTACATTGTTTGGCTCTTAACATGCACATTGAATGTTGTTGGATGTATGATTGAAATAGAGTAAAAACAATGTATTAATGGTGCCATGAGAGAGTTACAAGCAAAATGCTGCAAAGATTCAAAGTAAGGAGAGATTAAATTCAGTGAAAAGATCTTGCCATTTCAAATGGATTTCAATAGGAGAAGATTGTTGGAGGATTTGCCCAGAGTAAATAGTAGGAAAAATGCATGAAGATAGCACTGTATGGTATATTTGGGTAATATTGAAATTTATAGTTTGTTTCATAGATAATATATAAAATTATAGGCTGAAATAAGAATAATTTTATGTTGGATGATCTGTTAGGAGAATATTTCATAGTCTAAGTATTGACATGGACCTGAATTATTAGGTTTGCAGGAACTAAAGGTATGTAAATGGAACCATAAATACTTGACAGTGATTTGAAAATGACTCTTAGGTTTTCAGTCTGGAGAAACCAGAAGAACATGGCATTATCAGGAATAAGGTTAGTTTCAGAAAGTACAACTTGTTTTGAGGGTAAGATGTTGAGCTTTTTTAGATAGTTTGTATTTTAGTTACTAATAGGAATTCCATTTAGAGATTTTTATCAAATTGTTGGAAGCATAGATCTGACACTTGGGAGGGAGTTTTGACCTTTGGATATAGATATTTAATGTTATAATTAGAGGGAAGACTTTAAATAGTGGGAAATTTAAAAAAAGGATATTTGCTGATATTGTTAATAGGTGAGAAGGACAAATTTTAGTAAAATAAATGAAAAGACTGTTTAAGGAAGTAAGGAGAGAGAAGTACAGTGCAATATCTCATGAATAAGAAAGGAGAGTTTCAAGAAGCAAAATGTTGTCATTATAAAATACTACAAAAATGTGATTTTTGAAAAGGACATTAAATTCAGCAGTCATGAAGTTTTAAAATGACTTTTAGAAAGTAACGCAAAGGGGATGGCATATGAAATGTTAAGAGATCACTGAATTCTGACAAAAATAATGAAAAGGAATGAAGAAAGGTGTCATTATCGGGAGGGTGCGCAGAGAAGTTGACTGATGTATTTTAAGTTATTGGCTCATGTGATTGTGATCTAGCATGTCAAAATTCTGCAGGGCAGGCTGGCAGAATAGTGACCCCAGGAAAGAACTGGGCAAGTCCTAGGGCAGTCTGGAGGTAGAATTCCTTCCTCCTCGGGGGATCAGAGATTTTTCTTAAGACCTTCAACTGTTTGGGTGAGGCCAACTTTCATTATGGAGGGTAATCTGCTTTACTCAAAGTCTACTAATTTAAATGTTAATTACATCTAAAGAATACCTTCACAATAACATCTAGGCTGGTAGTTGATAAAAAATTGAATACCATGGGTACCATGGCCTATCCAAGTTGACACATAAAACTAACCAAATGGTTAAAAAGAGCTGAGATAAATAGGCCTTTAGTGCAAGGTTTTATGTTTATGTAGCTAGGAGTTAGGCTGTATTTGCTGTTTGCTGTAAGATTGTATATGTTAGAGATGAAAGATTCCTCTGGTGTCCTTGTTTTTTATTTGAGTTTTTCTGGAGACTTCTTAAGTATTCTTGAGATGGACAGTTTTTTCAGTTTTCTTAAAAAGATAAACTTTAGACAAAATTAAATTTATTGCAGTTTAATTGGGCAGAATAAAACAATTCATGAATCAGCAAGCACTCAGGACCAAAAGTGATGCTTTGCTCCACAATGTGGGCAGGGAATATGTGTAGCCAGAAAATGGAAGTGACATACAGAATGCCCTGATTGGTTTTAGTTCAGCGTTTGCCTTATTTGGACATGTTTTGGCAGTTTGCAGCCTGTGATTAGCTGAAAGCTAGCCTGCTAGCTTGGCCAAGACTTGGCTATCTGTTACAAAAATATACTCTCAAGTTAGGCTGCAGTTTGTTTACATAATAAGTTAGATTACAATATACTACATATTATTGCATTTTATACATACATACAAAATTTCATATTACTATAATTTATTACATACATATAAATTAAATTTTTTAATAATTCCCTTTTTTGGTCAGCCTTTCAGTTTTGAGAGATTGACCAAAACCTTGGGCCCTGACATCACTTTCTGTCACCATCAAATGGACTTGTTTGGTCTCAGGGTGACATTTACAATTCACAGTGCCAATTAGTTGGATGATTCTTTATGTTTTCTTCATTTTTTTGTAACTTCTAACCCTGGTGAGTCCATTTGATGTACAAAGGATGGCTGTATGTGAACATGTAAGACCCTTGAGGGAATATAACACATCAGGGAGACCATTATGATAGTTATCAGGAGGATAATGCCAAGAAACTGAAGTGCACTTTTTAATAGGAGTCCCCATGAACTGAACTAATCAAAATCAAACAATTCAAAGTTTAGGCAATAATGATAATTCAACAGTATCTGATTCCTATTGGTCATAGTCTTTAGGCCTGAGAATTAAATTTTTGTTTGTATAGATTTCCTTTAGCCTCATCTTTCCATTTTCAATGATAAGAATGTTAACTGGTATAGGAAGGACATCTTTAATGGGAATTTTATCTGAAATCTACTTAACTCACTTATTTTTAACAATAATGCTTGGTTTGTTTATAAGGATGAGACGTTAAACAGCTACTCTTCATCTTAAGTTACTTTACTTGCTGACATATTTTGTAATGTAGAGATAATATAAACTTATTTTACCAGTAAACATAGGCAGAAGTTGTACATCTGTATTATATTTAATGCTGAAAATTCTGAAAAAATGCTTGTTTTGATCAAGCTAACAATATTCTCATTTTCTATATATTACCCAAGTCATATGAACTTGAAAAGAACTTGGGTTTGTTTTTATTTTTCTGAGAGAATTTATATAAGCACTTATTTTTCTTAAAGTCAATTAAATAGCGTTCTTTGACAATTCAGTTTGGCAGTATCATAAAGAGGTAGAAAAATATCATACCTACAGACATATATAGACAGAAACAGATCTTATGCCTTTTAATCTCAAATTTTAACCTTTTTCCAGGTACAGTAATATAAGCTCACTAGTTTATTAAAGAATATCTATATCCAAATTGTTTTTTGGCCAATGGAACAAGAGATCCTGCCCAGAAAGCCAAAGCTTCTGACTAATATTTGTGTAAAAGAATTTTAAGATTTTTAAATTTTCCTTCTGTAAGGAACCTTTTAAAGAGGCAATGTTAGATTCATTTAATCTTTTAGATGCCTCTGCCTACCAATTAAAAAATGGATCTCATTGCGCTTGTGGTGTTTTGGATCCTTTCTTTTCTAATACACTTCACAAGTGAACAATTTTATCTATGTTAAAACTTACCCACTATGGCCACTGTCATTCTAAGTTGTCCTTAGTAATGTTAACCCATTTTCTCAAAAATACACAGGTTCTGGGCTCATAATTTTTGTATATAAAATTAACCAATATCCCAGAAAGTTGAGTCCCAGATTCCTCAGATTTTGAGGAATCCATTTTCAAAAGGTCCTACCTGAAACCTCTGACTGGATCCTATCCAGTTACTTACTGGATCCAATTCAATTCTTGACCCAGTCCTCTAATAATATTGAAGAGCTTAAAACACATTTTTGGAGTTCGGAATGCAAGAGAGAACTCACCCATAACCTCTGGTTGCTGCGAGAGATGGGTGGGCACAATGGGCCCTGGAGAGTAACTTGTGCTTGGGCACTCAGTGCTTGTTGAAGTTACTGGAATTCTACTTCAGGTCCCACTTCTGAGGCCAGTTCGTTAAAAAGAAAACCTTAGACAAATTAAATTTAATAGAGCTTAATTGAGCAGAATAAAAAGATTCATGAACCAGGTAGCCCTTGGGACTAAAAGTGGTTCAGAGAGCTCTGCACCACAATGTGGGAAGGGAATATTTATAGTCAGAAAATGTAAATGTCATACAGAAACACCCTGATTGGTTACAGTTCATTCTTTGCCTTACTTGGACATGTTTTGGCAATTTGCAAGCTGAGATTGGCTGAACACTCAGCTGCTATGATTGGCTGAGACTTTGCTACCTTGTTACAAGAATATACTTTCAAGTTAGGTTGCAGTTGTTTACATATTGAGTTAGGTTACAGTTTGCTACATATGGAGGCAGCTTGAGGCCAAATTTAAATTAACAGTTCTATTATACTTTTATTATACAGAATCCCTATTGATGTGGTGGTGAGGTGTAGGAGGACGAGAGGAAACATTCTATAGCGTCATGACTGGGTCTTACTCTTTTGATGAGCTTGTGCTTCTCGACTGTGACCTTCACAAGTGCTTCTCAGTTTTGTTTTGTTTTACCCTTAGGAGAGATAGGAAGGCTAGAAGGGTACTGGAGTTGGGTCTTTTCCTTCCCTAGGGTGGTTAAGCTTTGGCAAAACCCCATTAGGTTGTACTCTGGTAAAATAGTTTCTCTTGGTGGCAGACCTTTTAAGAAGAAAAGAATACTCTTGGATGTATTTTAAAATGGTTACTTTTCCCCTCACTCTGGTGGAAAGGAAGGAATTATTCTCCAGTATTCTCCAGTCTTCCCTGTGCAGCAGTACCCAACCTTTTTGGCACCAGGAACGAGTTTCATAGAAGACAATTTTTCCAAGGGGGTGGTACCGCTTGGAGCTCAGGCAGTGGTGGGAGAGATGAGGAGCTGCTGTAAATACAGATGAAGCTTTGCATCCTAGCTGGCCTCTCACCTCCTCTGTGCCGTTTGGTTCCTAAGTGTCACAGAAGACAATTTTTCCCCATGGAGGTGGAGCAGTGGCATGGTAGAGCTCTGTGGTCAGGTCCCTAACCAGACCAGTACTGGTTTGCAACCCATGGATTGGGGACAGCAGCTACAGCATGACAGGGCTACTCTAGGTAAATCTCATTAAAATGTATCCCCCTGCCCAAGATTGAGCTCTTCTTGAGTTTTAAACTCTCAAAATTGTCCATACTGATCATCCAGTAATTCATTAATTACAGAGGTTTTTCTACCCTAGTAATGATCCCTGTGAAAATTTTTGCTCCTGAGTTTCTGCTACAGTTAAGTTGTTATTTTCTAGATTCACCTGTCTCTTAATTTTGGGGGCATTTGTTTGTCTGATGATCTCAGTTCTCTGATGGATCTAAGAAGAGGTGTTGATTTTCAGTTCCATTTTTTTCTTGTGTGAATAGAAGAGATGACTTTCAAGTTCCTTACATGCTGGAACTTGCTGGACTGGAAACCTGAAGTCCCTCCATTGAGGCTTTTTTTGGTTTGTTTGTTTCACTGAATAATATTAAATACCTCTTATTTAATATTTATAGCTATGTAATAGGGTAACAATTGGAATGGTAATTCCTTTAGCTTATTTAAATCTCCACTGTGCATCTAGTCAAATGATTAGAAAGTTATATAGATACACAGTATTTTTTTTTAGCTGGTTGCAGAAAAACTTTCATAGAAGTGCACTCTAGTAATAATTAGTGTAAAGAATTGCCATACAACTTATTTTTGGTAAGACTACGCTTTAGCTTTCTCACCGTTAGTTATAAAATAATGTGACACAGTTTTCTTGTATTATTGCTCTTGAAAACATGAGTTCTGATAACTTAGTATATTGCATTTAATTACGTGATAATTGTTCTTTAACATTATCACCTTTTTGTCCTACCTTCCAGGAAGCTCTTAAGTAATTTTTGGCTTTCCAATTGCAATTAATTCTCTTATCCTTTCTCCATTTACCATTATTTTAGTTATTATGGCTTCATTACTGCTTTATTTTTGGTTAAAACTTTCATGTCCATTTTGACAGTAGGTCAGTACAGATAATAAATTAATTATGCTCAAGTATTGCCTGGTAGTGTTTAGGTCTTATACTGTCACCCCCTTTTTTCCTCTGCTTCATACTTACTGTTATTCTCTTCTTTCTTTATAGACTTCTCTTGACCATGATTTGAATTATTCATTTCATGGCTTATCCATAATAAATTATTTGTTCCAGACATACTTTCTCTTGTCACCCTTATGCTTTATGGTTCCTCTGAGTTCTCTTTGCTATTTTAGTATCAACTGAAGCCAGATCATTAAGAATGTATTGTACTCCATTCAAAAGGTTTGTTGAAAAAGACTCATAAAGCTAAATTTTAAAATGAACTTTAACTGTATATTCCTGTGCTTTCATTATTTAAAGTAGATTATTGAGGTTGTATTTTATTAGGAAAATAAGTTGAATTATATAAACTTTTACAAATTTTTGAAAGTTTAATTTCTCAATCCTCTTCTGTTGTGAGTATGTGTTTGTCTTATTACTTTAATGATTGCAAAATATGTTATCAAATTATATTATGCCATGTAATTTCAAACTGATTATCAAAATATGATAGTTTTGGTCAACTAATTTATTATCTTATTATGTTTTTTTAATTTACAAATTAGGTCTGTTTTTCCTTGTGAATTACTAAGTTCACTCAAATGCCAAAATTTAAAGTATTAAATAAATCTTATGAAAGGGCTTGCTATTGGTGTCATTTATTTTGTCAGTGTCTATTAAGTTTAGCACACTTTAATGGGAAAAACTTTCTCAAACTTAAGTCAGTTGGTCAGTGTTCTCTCCTTACTAGAGTATAAATAATATTCAGAATAGACAAGGGATGCTCAAGTTTTGTCATTTCTCCTCTCAAAGGTTAGGCTTATAAATATTTTATAAATAATCTTAATGCTTACATCACTTTATCAAGCAGCATCAATCTTATCTGTAAGCATTTACTAATGTAGTTTGGGAGACAGTATGAGTATATAGAGAGATAATTAACAAAACTAGTTCATATGTTATGTGTCAAATGTGTAATACAGATACTACAAAAATTTAGAAATGGCAGGAATTACAAAATACTAGGATAGTTGGGGAAGCTTCATGGAGGAAGTAGAAGTTGAATCTTGAAAGAGTATAAGACTTAGATAAGAGTAGAAAAATGGACTATGAATTGTGAATGGGCCATTTTTATGTATCTATTTTACATTTGATTGATATCAGATACATTTTGATATGGCTTAATAATTAAAACAGGAAATAAAATTAAAAACTATAGTGAGGTACCATTTATACCTACTGGATTTATAAAAAATTCCCAAGCCTGACTGTTAAGTGTTGATGGGGAGCTAGAGTGATGTGAAGTCATCAAGGGTATATAGTCTATGACTTAGCAATTTCACCTCTAAGTATATCTGATCTAGAGAAGTGTTTTTCAAACATTTATTACTATGATCCCCACACTGAAAGAAGTATGTTTTATTTCATGACCCAATATACACATACATGAAGTATTAAATATAATAAAAGTTTCATATAATAATAGCTATCCTCTATGCATAATAAAGGTAAACATCAACAGTGTTTATATCAAATGTGAATTTAATAATATTAAAATAAAATAAAAGTCCCACATTAAGCACAAAAAAATTAGGAAATATTTATGAAGTATGCTTATTTCATAAGTTTATTCTTATGGGCATAGTTTTTTGCTAAGAATTTATGCATCTCACTTTGATATTTTCTGTTGGTGTTTTACTCCATTTAAAAAAGTGCTGATTCTGGTAACTAAATTGATTTAATGACCCATTACTAGATTGCAAACTGTAGTGTAAAAAATACTCCTTGGGAGAAATTCTTGCTCATGTATATCTGGAGACATGCTTAAGGGTGTTCATAGCAGCATTGTTTGTATACCCCTTTCCCTCAAATGGGAGATAGCTGAAATATATACTGATGAGACATAAATATAACATATTTGTATAATGAAATAATACTATACATCAAGGTAATTGAACTGCAGCTACATTCATTCTTATAGATGAATTTGGGAACACATATTGAGCAAAAATACCAAGCCACATAATATGTATAGTTTGATTTAATGTATAAGTTCAAAAATAAGCTAAGTTATACATATATTGAATAGGGATATACGTGTGTGTGTGTGTGTGTGTCTTCAAACTATAAAGAAAAACAAGGAAAGAAAAGAATGAGAGTTGGAATGAGTTAGTTATCATGAGAGTGGGCTTGTTATAAAAGCAAGTTCAGTGCCTTCTTACTCTTTCATTGGCTTTTATGCTTAATCTTGCCCTTCTGCTGTGGGATGACACAGCACGAAGACCCTCACCAGATGTCAGCACCATGCTCTTGAACTCCCTAGCCTCCAGAACTGTGAGCTAAAGAAACTATTGTTTATAAAAAAAAAGAAAGAATCAGAGTTTCAGTATAGTGGTTACCCTTGGAGGGAATAGGAGGTGAGGGGACATTCAGGAGATTGCAAAGATAAATGGTAAAGTTGTGTTTCTTGGCTGAATGGTGGTGGGTGAAGGGCTGCTCCTTTTATTCGTTTTCTTTATTCTTTACATACTTATCACAGATTATTTTTGTATATATTCAGTGTCTAAAATATTTTTTCTATTGATTTTATTTATTTATTTATTTATTTCAGCATATTATGGGGGTATAAATATTATGGTTACGTATATTGCCCATGTCCCCCCTCCTCCCTCGAGTCAGAGCTTCAAGCGTGACCATCTCCCAAACGTTGCACATCTCACT
>VBSM01003204.1:41778162-41823654 GCA_008086735.1 Cheirogaleus medius | reverse complement strand
AGGAAAATACAAGAGGTGCTATATCACCGTTGTTTCTTAAAGCTGAATAGTACTATAAATAAATTAACATTACAGCTTTAAAAAAGTAGAATATAGGGGATATTCTCAGTTTATTCCTAAAACTCAATCTACTTTTTATCCTGTCCCTGAATCTTACCATCATTTTCACTTTATCCTGAAGTCTTTTGGAGAGAGTTTGGTAGGGAGTAAATATGAGAGTACAAAATAAATCGATATTTTGTGATCAGCCTCAGTGATAGATCAGAGATGGAATAAAGGTCTACTGAACATACTACTTTTAAAAAGTGTGTTTCTGTCTTGATAGGTCAGACAGATGGCGCTATTGAATCTGTCTTGTGATAATTATGTCAGGCCATATAGTACATACTTAATAAATATTTGTTGAAAGAATGGCTAAGTTGACAAAAGTTGAAGAAGTTTAGGAAAGAGATAGTACCAAGATATCGATTTCAGTTTTAGCATGTTAGCTTGAAGTAGCAGCAGATAATCCAAGTAGAGGTATCATGTAGAAAGCTGGAAATGTGAGATTGGTGATTGGGAAAGTCAGGGCTGGATTAAGGATTGGTTAGTCTTTCAGACAGAGGTAGGACTGGAAGCCAAGAGAAGGGGTAAATTTTTTGAGAGAAAAAGCTATAAAGAGAAAAAGAGGGAAACTTAAGGATGAGTCATGGGTACATTTATCAGTTAGGTTCATTTAGGTGTCTTAGGCAGTTGATAAGAATATTCAGTAAATAATAGTGGCAATCTTAATATTCTGAATATATTTAGTACCAAAGCAAACTTGCCATTTTTTATTTTTAAAGATGATGTATGCCTTCACAACATCATAGTTGTTTTTAAAAAAATTTTCTAACAAATTACATTTAAATAAGAGAATAAGTAATTTTTAAGCTATAAATGCATTTTCTTTAATTAGAATATTTTGTAAAATCTTGTTTTTCTCCTTTATGTACCTAAATTCTGAAAGTTTGCTTTCTGGGTGTAGCTTAATATTCGGTATCTAGTTTTTTGTGTGTTCATCATAAATGGGTACCATACTTGCGTATTTTAGTTGAAAATTCATGAACATGTCACAGGAAATTAGAATTAGGATTATGGACATTATTATGAAAGCTAGTTAATCCTAACATTAGTAATCTAAAACCTTTAAAATAAAAATAATTTTTTCTTAAAAATAAAAGCTCACCACTAATTTAAATTTTTTCCACAGAGAGAATCAGTACTAAAACGGGAAATAAATGACCTTATAGAACGGCAGATTGCAGTAGATGAAGAAAACACTTTCTTAAGGAAGGAATTCAGTGACTTGGAGAAGAAATTTAAAGATAAAAGTCAAGAAGTTAAGGTATGTTGACTTGTACATAGTTTTGTAGGACTGTTGCTTTGAAGTCCTGCTTTAAGCTTCGTCAGCCCTTGTGGCACAGGAAGTGACAGGCTTGGAGGAAAAATTGCCTTAGGCTCTGCTGTACCATACAGTTTTTTCACAGGCAGAAACTCTGATAAAGATGCTTTAAAGCTAGAACTCTAAGCTTTATAACTTTCAGATAAATAGTTAATGATGGAAATGGAGCTAAGAAAGTAGGAGTGTGAATATGTGGCTTCTTGTAATTAGATTCTGATGGGACTGGCATTATTAATTGATAAAACCCAGGTCTGGGAGGATATGTCTGTGTGGGTCTCAAAAATAGCTGGGGACAGCATCAAAGGCAGCTTGATCAATTAATGGGCTCTTTGCAAATGTGTACTCATCAAAGCTGTCATCCAGTGAAAAAATATGACCCATCCACCTGCATGAAAAGAGGCCAATAAAAGTACACAGGTGACCTTGGCTATCAAATATAGAAGAAGCTGCTGTGAGGGTAAAACTGCACGGTTTATATTTGCTGATTAGTTCTCACTTTTTTTTGTTTTGTTTTTTTGTTTGTTTGTTTATTGGCCCTTGTGGTACTGTTCTACAGGACACTAAGGAGTGTGTTCAGAATAAAGAAGAACAAAATAGACTAGTTATAAAAAATCTGGAGGAGGAAAATCAGAAATTAAGTACCCGCTGCACTGACCTGCTAAATGACCTGGAGAAACTGAGGAAGCAGGAAGCACATTGGAGAAAAGAAAAATATAGCATTGATGCAAAAATAAAGGTATACAACGAGAATGGAATCCACGCTACTATTTTGGATCTAACTTCTTATAGGAAGTTTAATACATGTTATTTTCTTTAAATAACAAGTTATATATTCAGATCCACCAGTGGGGACTAGCATTAATTTATATTCTTTCACTTAAGACCCACAGCTTTTTAAAAATTGATGTTGCAAAGCAGGAAACTGACTTCAAATAGTTATCCTAAAATGTAATCATTAAAAAATAAAGGCTATTGCATTTTGAAATAAAATGTATTTTGAAAAAACATATTTAGAATCATGGGTTTTTACTTTTTTTCATTTAAGGTTTAAATTTATAATTATAGCTAGAATTCATTGCTATATAGTATTGACTTTATTTTCTAGGTCCTTTAAAAAATAAAGTATAAAAAAACACTAAACAGTTAAATATACTCATATGGTTCTAAGATGGTGCTTTCTTTAGCTTTAAAGGCCCTTATTCATAATAAAATTTTATTTTTATAGAAGATAAAAGTTATAGTCAATCTTTATAATATTCTTACGTTCTCTTTTTTAAGACTAAACAAAGCAGTGGGTTCTTATGTCCTTTTTGATCAGCATTTTTCAAAATAATACTTTTCTGTGGTATTCTCTTTGTCTTGAGAAGGTTTTTGTTCATTTCTTTTTGCATCACATTTAGGTTCTTTTTACCATATATTTTGTTGAAAAGGCCAGAAACAAATTTTGGTGCTTCTAAATAGGTCTATGCACATAAAAAGGAATATATATATCTATATATATAATTCATGTGTATATATAGCCATTCAACAAATATAAACAGTTGACCCTTCATATCCACAGGTTCTGCATTGGTGGATTCAACGAAATGTGGGTCAAAAGTATTTGGAAAAAAACAATAAAAAAATAACAATACAACAATAACAATTAATACTAACAAAAATATAGTGTAACAACTACTTACATTGTATTAGGTACTATAAGTAATCTTGAGATATGGTTTAAAGTATATGGGAGCATGTGTGTAGGTTCTATGCAAGTATTATACTGTGCCATTTCTGTAAGGGACTTGAGCATCTGTGAATTTTGGTATCTGTAGGGGGTCTTGGAACCAATCCTCCTTGGACGACTGTAGTATATATGGATGTATATGTGTATGATTGTGTGCATGAATTTCTAAGTTAGAAGAGAAGGATATATCTTTCTGATGTTGTAAATCAATCCCTTGCAGATATTTGAGGAAATGTCTTAAATCTATTAGTGCACAATCAGGGAATGACTGAGCCTGAACCATCGAGAGAAATGAATTCTGGTGCATTGGTTTTCTTAATTTTATATCAGTTTCTGCTTCTCTCTACATCCTTTAAACAATTTGGTAGTGTGATAAGGGTAAGTGGCACTTGTGTTAATTCACATTTACGTGATTAGTTGGTGATAATTTTTATTTCCTTTTTTATGTCACTCAAATAAGTTCTGTAATTTGCTGTGACTTTTAGTTCTGTGACTTTTTTCTATTGAGGTGTTTGCCTTTTTCTTATTGACTTGTAAGCATTCTTTATTTATTTTGCATACTAATGCTTTGTTATATATATTACAAACATACCTTCTGTTTTGTGAAACTTATGTAAGGTGAATTGAACTTTCAAAAGTTTGTGAATTATAGAGTCAATTTTATTATTATATTTTCTTCTTAATGTTTTTGCTTTATGAGTTTTATATGATAAAGTTTTCTCTACCCCAAAGTTTTTAATCATTTTTGGGTATGACTTTCCACATCATTTACTCAATAGTTTATTGACTTGTGATGCGATCTCTCTCACATCTCCAAATTTCCTTGTGTGTATGGGTTTGTTTCCTATTATTTTCATGGTTTTAGGTATTGTAGTTATATAATTTGACTCACTGTTTGGTAGGGAAATCTACCTTTTTTTTTTTTTTTTTTTTTGAGACTGGATCTTGCTGTGTTGCCCAGGCTGGAGTGTAGTGCTATAGTCATAGCTCACTGCAGCCTCAAACTCGTGGGCTCCAGTGATCCTCCCACCTCGCCCTCCTGAGTAGCTAGACGTACAGGTGCATACCACCATGCCTGTCTGAGTTTTTAATTTTTTGTGTGTGTGGCGACAAGGTCTGATTATGTTACCTAAGCTGGTCTTGAACTCCTGGCCTAAAGTGTTTCTCCTACCTCAGCCTCCCAAAGTCCTGGGATTACAGGCATTGGCCACTGTGCCTGGCCGGAAGTCTAGTTTTTTATTTTCTTTGTTAGTCATGAGCCCTATTTGTGTCCTTGATTAGGTTATAATATTAAGAATCATTTTTTATTAGTGTTAGTGAAAATGTTAGAAAGCAGATTGGAACCACACTTAATTTATGAATTAATTTTGAGAGAATTGTGATTCTACCATTCATGAATGTGTTGTAAGATTTTGTAACTTCCTCTAAAATGGCATTGCCCACTTCTATTAGATTTGTTCCTAGCTATTAATATTATTGTAAATAACATCATATTATAGGAAGTAATATATTTTCTATTATATTTTAAAATTGATTATTTCTGAAGTACAGGAATGTTGTTGATTTCTTTTGAGCTTTTATTCAACAGTTTTCTCCAACTGTCTAATTAGTTCTAATATGTCGTACATTCTTTTTGATTTTTCTAAGTTATACAATTACATTTTCTGTCAATAAGAAAACCTTTTCTTCTTCTTTCCTTTTTTAAAAGCTTTATTGGAAGGCATATAACTCACATGCTATACCTTTAATCTATTTAAAGTATAGAATTCAATGGTTTTTAGTTTATGCACAAAGTTGTAAAATAATCACCATAATCAAATTTAGAATATTTTCATCACTCCAAAAGGAAACTCCTGTACTGTTTAATCTGTCTATTATTGCAGGGGTTCAGCCATGAACTGTGCCATGGGGAAGGAAAAGATACTACTTTTTTCCCTACATATGCATATATTTTAATTTCTCTTAGATATGTACTTAAGAGTGAGATTATTGGGTCATATAGTAGCTCTGTTTTTAAGCTTTTGAGGAACTGTCAGCCTGTTTTTCAAAGCAGCTGCACCATTTTATATTGTCAATAGCCGTCTGTGAAGGCTTCGATTTCTCCATGTCCTAGTCAACAGTTGTTATTGTCTGCTTCTTTTATTATAACCATTCTCATGGGTGTGAAGTGATATCTTATTGTAATTTTGATTTGCATTTTCTTTATGGCTAATGATATTGAGCATCTTTTCATGTATTATTGGCCATTTATATATCTTTGGAGAAATGTCTATTTACATACTTTGCTTATATACTGGATGCAAGTCCCTTATCAGATCTATAAATTGAAACTATTTTCTTCAATTTTATGTTACTTTTTATTTTTTTGATGGTGTTTTTTTTTTTTTTTTTTTTTTTTTTAATTAGAGACAGGCTCTTTCGCCCAGGCTGGAGTGCAGTGGCCTAATCATACCTCACTGTAACCTCAAACTTCTGAGTTCAATTGATCCTCCCAAGTAGCCAGGACTATAGGCATGTGCCACTGCACCAAGCCCTGATGGTGTTCTTTAAAACACAAAAGTTTTTCATTTTGATGACATTTTTTTAAATTTGCCCTTTTTTTGGTGTTGCTTGTGCGTTTGGTGTCATATTTAAGAAATCGTTGCCTAATCAAAGGTTGAGAATATTGATAACTGTGTTTTTTCTAAGATTTTATAGTTTTATGTCTTACGTTCTTTGATCTATTTCGAGTTAGCTTTTGAATATGGTGTGAGATATGAATCCGACATCTTTCTTTTGCATGTGTTACTGAGTTGTTATAGCACCATTTGTTGAAAAGAGTATTCATTTCCCCACTGAATTTTCTTGGCACCTTTATTGAATATCAGTTGACTACAATTATAAGGGTTTAGACCAAAATTCTATTCCTTTGATCTGTATACGTCTATCCTTATGCCTGTACCATGCTATCTTAATTGTTGCAGATTTGTAGTGAGTTTTGAAATTGGAATGTATATGTCTTCCAAATTTATTTTCTTCTCTAAGATAGGCTATTCTGGGTCTCTTGCATTTTCATATGAATTTTAGAATCAGCTTTTCTGTTTTTGTAAAAAAGCCAGCTGAGATTTTGATAGAGATTGCATGGAATCACTAGATCAATTTGGGGAATATTATCATGTTAATAATATTAAATCTTCTGATCCATCAACATGTGATTTCTTTCATTTATTTAATCTTTTTTTTTTCCAGTTTTATAGTTTTCAGAGTATAAGTTTATACTTCTTTAGGTAAATATATTCATAATATTTTATTCTTTTTGATGCTATTATAATCATAATTATTTCTTAATTTTAATATCAGATCATCTAATCCTGGTTTATAAATATACAGTTTTGTATATTAATCTTGTGTGCTGCAACTGTTCTGAACAGGTTTACTAATTCTAATAATTTTTTATTAAATTCCTTAGGACTTTCTACATATTATATTATACCATCTGCAAATATAGATTGTTTTACTTCTTCTTCTATAATTCCGATGCTTTTTATTTCATTTAGTTTGTATTGCCCTGGCTAGAACCTCTGGTACAATGTTGAATAGAAAAGGAGAGAGTAGACATTGTGTCTTTTTCCTGATCTCTAATCTCTCTCTCACCTCTAATTTCATCTCTGATTTTAGTTATTTGCATCTTTCTCTATTTTTGTCAGTCAAAGGTTTGTCAGTTTTATTGGTCTTTTCAAAGAATCAAATTTGCTTTGATTCTCTCTATTGTTTTTCTATTCCCTTTTTAAAATTTCCACTCTAATCTTTGTTTCCTTCTGTTTAGGTTTAGTTTGCTATTCTGTTTCTAGTTTCTCAAAGTACAAAGTTAGGTTATTAGTTTGAAATACACCTTTTTAAAAAATGTAGACATTTATAGCTACAAATTTTCTGAGCAACGACCTTTGCTGCATGCTGTAAGTTAGGGTATGTTATGTTTTCATTTTTATTCATCTGGAAATATTTTATAACTCACTTTTGATTTCTTCTTTAATCCATTGGTTGAGTGTGTAGTTTCCACATATCAGTGGATTTTTTTCTTTTCCTTCTGCTGTTGATTTCTAGCTCGATCCCATTGTGTTCAGGAAAGACATTCTGTCCTGGGGAATGTTCCATGTGTACATGAGAAGAATGTGTATTCTACTGTTTTGGAATATTCTTAATAGTCCTTTTAGGTTTATTGTATCGTTTCAGACTTCTATATACTTACGGACCTTCACTGCAGATGTTTGATCTATTATTCAAAGTGGAGTATTGAATCTTCAACTATTATAGAATTTTCTATTTCTTCCTTCAATTTTTTAGTTGTTTGCTTTCTATATTTTAGGCTCTGTTGTTTGGTGCATATGTGTTTGCAATATTTTATCTCCTTGATGAATTGATTGTTTGGCCAATATATTTTGTTCTCTTTTCTCTCTTGTAACAGTTTTTGACTTAAAATCTATTTTTTATGATATTATATCTACCTCAGCTCTCTTTTGATTACTGTGTGCATGGCATATCTTTTTCCATCTTTTTACTTTTAACCTATTTGTGTTTTTGGATTTATGTAGTTATATAATGTTTTCTTTGTCCATTCTGTCAATCTCTCTTTTTTTGAGTGGAGAGTTTAATCCATTTCCATTTAATTATTAATATGAAAGAACTAACTTCTGCCATTTTCTTATGTTTTCTCTGTATACATTACATTTTCTCTGTATATATTACATCTTTTTTGTACATTATTTCATCTGTTGTTGCTTTTCTTTGTGTTTAGTTGATTTTTTGTAGTGACATTTTGATTACTTTTTAATTTTTGGTATATATTCTATTGATATTGTCTTTGTGGTTACCATGGGGATTACATATACCATCCTAAACTTATAGCAGTCTAATTTGATTTGATACCAAATATCTATAATAGCATATAAAATCTCTGCTTCTATATAGCTCTGTACCTACACTTTATGTTATTGTCACAAATTGCCTCTCAATACATTGTGTGCCCAAGGACATAGATTTATAAATATTTTATGTATTTGCCTTTGAAATCATGTAGGAAATAAAAAGTAGAGTTAGAAGCCAAACATATAATAACACTGGCTATTATATGTGCCCACATATTTACCCTTACTGGAATTTTTTTTTTTTTTTTTGAGACAGAGTCTGTTAGCCTGGACTAGAGTATAGTGACATCATAATAGCTCAGTCTGTCACCTGGGCTAGAGTATAGTGGCATCATAATAGCTCACTGCAACCTCAAACTCCTGGGCTCAAGTGATTCTTCTGCCTCTGTCTCTGTAGTATCTGGGACTATGGGCGCATGTCACTATGCCTGGCAATTTTTCTATTTTTGTAGAGATGGGGGTCTCACTCTGTTACCCAGGCTTGAGTGCAATGGTGTGATCACAGCTGATCTTTCCACCTCAGCCTCTGAGTAGCTGGAACACCACCACACCCAGCTAATTTTTAAAATTATTTTTTGTAGAAACAAGATCTCACTGTGTTGCCCAGGCTGGTCTCGAACTGGCCTTAAGCAGTCCTCCTGCCTTGGCCTCCCAAAGTGCTGAGATTATAGGCATGAGCCACTGTACCTAACCCCTTTTGTTCCTATATAATGTCCTTCTGTGTTATAACAGTTTTTGATTTAATGTCTGTTTTTAGTTTTGTTTTGGGATTATTTTTTTAATTTCAAAATACTGAGGGGGTTACAAGTATTTTTATTATATAGATATCTTCTATAATGCTTAAGTTGGGCTTTTAATGTGCCCATCACCAGAATAGTGTTCATTGTACCCAATAGGTAAGTTTTAATCAAGTTGATCATGGTGGATTTTTTTTTTATTATGCTATGGAATTCAGTTTGCAAGTATTTTGTAGAGGATTTTTGCATCTATGTTCATAAACGATATTGGTCTGTAGTTTTCATTTTTTGTTGTTGTGTCCTTTCCTGGCTTTGGTGTCAAAGTGAATAGTGGCTTCATAGAATGAGTTAGGGAGAATTCCTTCTTTCTTGATGTAATGGAATATTTTCTGTAGATTAGGTACCAATTCTTCTTTATAGGTCTGGAAGAATTTGGTTGTGAATCTGTCTGGTCTGGGGCTTTTTTTTGGTTGGGAAATTTTTATTACTGCTTGAGTCTTGCTGGTCTTTATTGGTCTATTCTAAGTTTCTGTTTCTTCTGGATTCAACCTTGGGAGGTATGTTTCCAAGAATTTGTCCATTTCTTCTAGGTTTACTAGTTTGTTTGTGTAGAGGTTTTTAGTATTCAAGAATGATATTTTGTATTTGTCTGGTATGAGTTGTAATATTTTCTTTTTCACTTCTGGTTGAGGGTGAGTTCTTTCTATTCTATTTCCATTTAATCTGGCCTATTGATTTTGTTTATCTTTTCAAAGAACCAACTTTTTGTTTCATTGATCCTTTGTATTGTTTTTTGTTTTCATTTCATTGAGTTCTGCACTGAGCTTTGTTATTTCTTTTCTTCTATTGGGTTCACTTTATTGTTATTTTTCTAGTTCCTGAGATGTGACATTATGTTGTTAATTTGTGATCTTTCTGTCTTTTTGATGTAGGCATTTAAGGCTATGAACTTTCCTCTTAGGGCTGTTTTTTGTGTTTCCCTTCGATTTTGAAATCTTGTCTTCCCTTTTCCATTCAGTTTGAAGAATCTTGATTTCTACCTTAATTCCATCATTGACCCAAGGATCATTCAGCAGCAGTTTGTTTAATTTCCATGACTTTCTGTGGATTTACATGTTTTTCTTGGAATTGATTTCTAGTTTTATTCCACTGTGTTCTGAGAAGATACATGGTATGATTTCAGTTTTTTTGAATTTGTTGAGACTTGTTTGGTGGCTTAAGATGTGATCAATCTTGGAAAATATCCCAAGTGCTAATGAGAAAAATATATATTCAGTAGTTTTTAGGTAGAATGTTCTGTAAATGTCTGTTGGATTCATTTGTTCTAGAGTCCTACTTAAGTCCAGTGTTTCTTTATTCCTTTTCTGCTTCAGTGATCTTTCCAGTATTGTCAGAGGAATATTGAAGTCCCTGGTTATTCAGGGATCCTCAAACTTTTTAAACAAGGGGCCAGTTCACTGTCCCTCAGACCGTGGAAGGGCCGTTGGAGAGTGCGGCGCACGTTCCACACATGCGCACTGTGGGCCCAGGATGAGTCCGCTGCTCAGCAGGACAGGCAGCAGCGGCAAAAACACCCGGCGGGCCAGATAAATGTCCTCAGCGGGGCCGCATGTGGCCCGTGGGCTGTAGTTTGAGGACCCCTGTTTACTTCTTGCTTAGATCTAAAAGAATTTGCTTTATGAAACTGTTGAGCTCCTGTGTTAGGTGCATATATATTTAGGATTGTTATATCTTGTTGAATTGATCCCTTTACCATTATATAATGACCATCTTTTTCTTTTTTCATCATTGTTAATTTAAAGTTTATTTTATCAGATACAAGAATGGCTATACCTGCTCACTTTTGTTTTTCATTTTCATGGAATATATATTTTAATCCCTTTACCTTGAGTCTGTATGAGTCCTTGTGAGCTAGATGTGTTTCCTGGAGACAGCAGATACTTAGTGTGTTTTCCTCCATTCAGCCAGACTATGTCTTTTAAGAGGGTCATTCAGACTGTTCACATTAATTGTTAGTATTGAGATGTGGGATGCTGTTCTTTTCATCATGTTGGATGATACCTGATTGTTTTGTTTTCCCTATGTGCTAGTGTTTTATTAGAGATGTGAGATGTAACTTTGGGGTATTCTTACATTAGTTGGTGACTCTTGTGCTGTCACAGATATAGTGTACTTTTGAGCATTTCCTGTAGGGCAGGTCTAGTAGTGACAGATTCCCTTAGTGTTGCTTGTCTAGGAAAGACTTTATTTCTCCTTCATTTTTGAAACTTAGTTTAGCAGGATACAAAATTATTGGCTGGCAGTTATTTTAAGGAGACTAAAGATAGGAACAAATTCCTTTCTGGCTTTTAAGATTTCTCTTGAGAAATCTGCTGTTAGTTTAATGGGTGTTCTTTTGTGAGTTACTTGATGTTTTCACCTCATGGCTCATAGGAGTTCTTCCTTTCTGTTGACTTTGGCCATACTGATGACTATATGCCATGGTGATTCCTTTTTTACAATGAATCTCCCAAGTGTTTGTTGAGCTTATTATATTCAGATGTCTAGATCTCTAGGATCTCTAGCAAGACTAGTGAAATTTTGCTTAGTTATTCCCTCAAATAGGTTTTCCAGACCATGCTCTTTTTCTTCTTTATCCTCAGGGATGCCTATGATTATTATATTTGGCCATTTTACATAATCCCATATTTCTCATAGACTTTATTCATTCCTCTTGATAATTTGTTATATATTTTTGATTGACTTGGTTAATTTGAAACAGTTGTCTTTATGCTCTGAAATTCTTTCTTCTACTTGGTCTAGTCTACCCTTAAAGCTATCCACTATTTGTATTTTTCTAAATGAATTTTTCATTTCTGTAAATTCTATTTGTTTTTTTAAAAATATATTTATCTCTTTCATCCATTCTTCAATTGCTTTTCTGGTTTCTTTGAGTTAGTTTTCCATTTTCATGTATTTCATTGAGCTTCCTTTCAATCCATAATTGGAATTCTTTATCTGTCACATGAGTATTTTCATTTTTGTTGGGATCCATTTCTAGAGAGCTATCCCTTTGCTCTCATTTTTCATACTTCCGGAGTTCTTGTGCTGATTCCTTCTCATCTGGAGTGACTGTTGCTTCTTGCTTTTGAATTTTTTTTTTCATTTAGACTGGGCTTTTTTTTTTTTCTTTTTTCCCCCCTCATTCTTAAAGGTATGTCTGTAGCATATGTCGGGTAAGGACTTTTGACTATGCTTGTGGGTACTTTGATGGGGGTCTAGGTTCTGGATGAGTACCTGGTTATAGATACCCTTAATATGGTGATTTTCCCAGTTGCTAGTTATTTGTAGGCTCTAGCAGTTATACACTATGTGCATTAGCAGATTCCTTGTCTCTTGTTGATAAAGGAAGGAGGAAGTCTTTGAAATCCTTTCTCTTCCCCCAGCCCCATGGTCTTCTTAACAGTGAGAATTATATTGCAACACCCAGTTGCAATGAGACGGTAGGTGGTACTACTCTGAGACTGTAGGTGGTGCTTGTGGGTGAGAGCCAACCATGCCCTATATGATTGAGTCTGTAAATGCTGTTATGGGCTATACAAGTTGTCTTCCTTGCCAATAGGTGGCGCTTGCAGGAAAGAGCCAGCTGCAGTGTTGTTTTCTTGTACCTGTGACCAAATCTAGTTCATCAGGAGAAGCACTTGAATGCCCCATGTGGTAGGCAGGGCCCTGGAGCTCCCAGGGGATTCCTTACCCTCCACCATAGTAGAGGTTGGTGAGGAGCAAGCCTGGGAGGGGCTGGGTAAGATGGATTTGCCTTTAGTCTCCACAGAGGCAGGCATAAGAACTGTCTGGGCAGGGGTCAAGGGTCTGCTCTCAGGTTGCTGGGGAAAGCCACCAGGGAGGGGTAGAAGTGGCCCTACCAAGCCAGAAAGTCTCCTTGTGTGGGAGGGGCCATCTGGGATTCACAGACTGGCTGTGAATGGGAGTGAGTTTCACTCTTCCCACTCCTCCCCCCTTCCCCTGTCCTGAGGACTACTCCTGGCATCTGGCGGTATGCTGCAGTCCAAAGTAGCTAAGGTCACCAGCAGTGACACCGCAGGCTGCCGAGGATCCCACCCCCAACCAAAAGTGCAGCTTTTCTGTGGGGGGAGGGGTGATCCACGAATGTGCTGTGGCTCAGACCCACACTGCTCTTTCTTTTCAGTTCTGTCTGTGTGGGCTCCCTTCCTTCCCAAGATTAGTTCACAAATCTCCTCTTGGTGTCCCCAAGCAACACTATCAGCTCCTGGAGGTATGTATGGTATCTGGCCTGCAGTCCTGCACTCTGGTCCACCAAGTTCAGTCCCTGACTGTGCCAGGGAGGAGTATGCTGGTCCCGAGTTTCCTGTGGAGTGATCAAGCAGGTTTAATGTCTCCTGCTTCAAGATATTCCCTGCTTTGCTGGAGCAGCTAGGTGAGCAACACTAGTGAGGGTCAGCAGACAGGGAAGCTCACAGTTATAGCACCCTTTGGTCCACTAAAGTCTTTTAGAGGAAAGTGCAAGCCCTACTCTCTGTGAGAGCTTCAATGTAGTGGATGCACTAACAGAGGGGAAGCAGCTGTAGCTACTCCTGTTAGCTCTGCAACAATTGTTCTTTGGGGTGCTTCTGCCACTCAGCAGCACTGGGTGGAGGATGGGAAGGGGAGGAAGAGTCTGAATGAAGGAGAGCTGACACTCTGATCATCTTTGTTGCTCTCCCTGTAAGGCCACCCATCTGAAATGTCCATGCTCTGGGATCACACAGATTCCTTGGAACCCCATCATCCCACGTGGCCACAACAGCCTGGGCCAGAGTTGATAAATGTTTGTGTGGGACCACTGACATGAAAACTGAAGGGCTGAAGGTCCCTGGGGAGGACAAAGGCACACAATATGTGGAGAAACAGTATGGCGCCCACTCCTTTTATCTGTGGTGACAGGGAATGACCCCAAGGGGGCTAGCAGCCTGATGCTTTGCCTTGGGACTCAAAGTTTCTTAGAGGTTGATCTCTGCTGATGTCTTCCTCCTTCTTGTTCTGCTCCACAGCTTCTTCCCGAGAAATCTCTAGTAAGTTCTTGCACTTTTGTCTCAGAATTATACCTGAGCTATATGTTTTTTCATGCGAAACTTTTCCTTCTTTCTGAGACCATCTGGCGAATGGGCTCTAGTCAACCATCTTACCTTATGACTCCTTTATGTCTCTTTTCTCTGATATTGGTACAGCCACTCCAGATTTATTTTTGGTTATCATTTTCATGGAATATGGTTTCTATCTTTTCATTTTCAAGTTAGGTTTGTCCTAAGATCTAAAGTGATCTTCTTGTCAATAGTGTATAGTTGGATCCTGTTTGATATTTAAAAAAATCTATATAATTGATTGGGGAGCTTAATCTGTTTATATTTACAGTATTCACTGATACAAAAGCACATACTTTTGTTGTTTTTTACATGCCTTGTAGCATTTTATTTCTTCTTTCTTTTCTTCCTTGTTTTGTGTTTTGCTGATTTTGTTCTTTTTATTTCAGCATATTCCTGGCAAGTAAATGTTTAGGTTACATGTATTGCCTTTGCCCCACCTGAGTCAGAGCTTCAAGACTGTCCATTCCCAGCTGGTGTGCACCATACCCATTAGGTGTGAATATACCCATCCCCTCATCTCCCACCTGCCCAGCACCTGATGAATGTTACTACTATATGTGCACATAAATGTTAATCATTTAATACCAATTTTATGGTGACTACATGCAGAGTTTATTTTTCCATTCATGTGATACTTCACTTAGTAGAATGGGCTCTAGCTCTATCCAGGATAATAGAAGAGGGGCTAGATCACCATTGTTTTTTGTGGCTGAGTAGAACTCCCTGGTATATATATACCACATTTTATTGATCCACTCATGTGGTGATGGGCACTTGGGTTGTATCCACATCTTTGCAATTGTGAACTGTGCTGCTATAAACATTCTAGTGCAGATATCTTTTTTATAGAAGGTCTTTTTTTCCTTTAGGTAGATGCCCAGTAATGGGATTGCTGGATCAAATGATGGTTCTACTTTTAGCTTTTTGAGGTATCTCCATATTACTTTCCACAGAGGTTGCCCTAGTTTGCAGTCCCACCAGCAGTGTATGAGTGTTCCTATCTCTCCACATCCATGCCAACATTTGTTGTTTTGGTACTTTTTGATAAAAGCCATTCTTACTGGAGTTAATTGATATCTCATTATGGTTTTGATTTGCATTTCCCTGATGATTAGAGATGTTGAGCATTTTTTCATATGTTTGTTTGCCATTAGTCTATCTTCTATTGAAAAGTTTTTGTTCATGTCCTTTGGCCACTTTTTAAGGGGTTGTTTGATTTAGTGATGTCTTTAGACTCCACTTACAATTGTAGTTCTCTTACTTTTGCTACCATATATTCAGTTACTTCTTCCATGGCAGTCTTGACCCCCTCAAAGTCATCCATGGGGGCTGGAATTTGACTTTCTCCCACGAATCACGGATTTTCTTAATGACATCTAGAATGGTGAATCCTTTCCAGAAAGTTTTCAGTGTACTTTTGCCACATGAGAGGAATCACTATTCATAGCAGCTGTAGCCTTACAAAATGTATTTCTTAAAAAAAAAGGACTTGAGGGTTGAAATTACTCCTTGATCCATGGGCTGTAGAATGGATGTGATGTTAGCTGGCAAAAACAACATTAATGTTTTCATAAATGTCCATCAGAGCTCTTGGGTTAACCAGGACATTGTCAGTCTTTTTTCTGAGCAATAGGTATTAACAGTGGGCTTTAAATATTCAGCCAAGTATGCTGTAAACAGAAGTACTGTCATCTAGGCTTTGTTGTTCCATTTATAGAGCAAGAAAAAGTAGATTTAGCATAATTATTAAAGGCCCTAGGGTTTTGTGAATAGGAAATGTGCATTGGCTTCAACTTAAAGTCACCAACTGCATTAGTCCCTAACAAGAGAATCAGTCTGTCTTGTGAAGCTTAGATGGCAGGCATTGACTTCTCTCCAGCTATGAAAGTACTTGATGGCAACATCTTTTAGTAGAAGGTTGTTTTGTCTACATTGAAAATATGTTGTTTAGTGTAGCCACCTTCGTGAATGATCTTTGCTAGATCTTCTGGATAACTTACTGTGCTTCTACATCAGCACTTTCTGCTCCACCTTGTACTTTTTTGTTATAGAAATGGGTTCTTTCCTTAAATCTCATGAACCGACCTCTGCTGGCTTCCAGTTTTTTTCCTGCGGCTTCCTTATCTCTCTCAGCCTTCATAGATTTGAAGAGAGCTAGGGCCTTGTTCTGGATTAGGTTTTGGCTTTAAGGGAATGTTGTGGCTGGTTTGATCTATCCAGACCAGTGAAACTTACTGTGTATAAGCAATAAGGCTCTTTCACTTTCTTATTAATTGTGTTTTCACAGAGAAGTGCTTTTAAATTCCTTCAAGAACTTTTCCTTTGCGTTTACAACGTGGCTAATTGATACAAGAGGCTGAATTCGTTTATTGGTCCTAGCAATTTTTTCATGGAATTATGATTAGCATTTTCTACATATAAGATCATGTTGTCTCTCAGCAGGGATAATTTTACTTCTTTCATTCCAGTTTTGATGCCTTTTATTTCTTTGTCTTGCCTTATTGCTCTGGCTTGCAGGTATGGTTTTTGAAACAAGTCTTTAAGATTTCTTCTTACCTAGGAGGGCTGTAGTAGCATTGTTTTCCCCTAGTTCTATCTGGTTGGCCTACAGTTTATCTTGTTACTGTCATGAAGCTATCAGCTTTCCCTTAGTTGTTTACCACCAAATTCAGTTGTTTTGAAGGTACCCTTATATTTGATTTCTCCACACTGTTTTGAACAAATTCAGTTTAACAGGGTAGAACTTCTTAGCTCTTTGTTCTTATTGCCTGCTTGTACTAGACAAAATGTCTGAACTACTGTTTTGGAGCTTGGTGTGGAAAAAATGAGCTGCTTATTTCAAGTGACACTCATGCTATATGTGCAGGGCACTTGATGGAATGGTAGCTTTTTGTCTTTCAGTCTTGCCTCTTTCTCTGTGGAACCTGATGATGATGAATGATGGGATGAGCGTGATCATGATTTGTGCCCAGATATTCTTGACCTGTTATATCTGGAGTGGAGTCTCTGCCCTATGAATAGTGACTGAATGATCAGGAGGTCGGGAACTGAGAGGAAAGAATTATAATTGCCGGTGACCTGCTTCTCCTCTGGAAGACATCTGTGTTCTTGGCTGCGTTTCTGTCAAGCTAAACTTGGAGTGAGGTGATAGTGAGCAGGTCTTGCTTTAAATATTAATACTAGAGATTCTCACTGTTGTTAATGGACTGTTTGTAGGTGTTCTTAAATAAATGTTTCTTCATTTACCATATGCCTTTAGGACAATTTCCAGATTCCTCAATTATTTGTTTTTTTTTTTGTAAATTTCACCAGTTTTTCTTTTTCTCTGGGGTGTATATCTCTGAAGCTTATTATGGTACCATTTTGGTTGTGGAAACTTTATACATTGTTTCAAGTGAAAAAAGCATAATTTAACCTTTCTCTTAGATATTTTTGGTTGATCTATTTGGACCATATTATTCTGGTGTATGTATTATAGAGTGTACAAATGATGCTGGAATGACTTTTTCAGACCAATTTATCCTTACGGTTTTCTCATTGGTGGGGAAAAGGAGAGAGAGGAACAGAAAAAAGATGAGAGGGAGCTGCTTTTAAACAAATGGGGAATTATTGTTGAAAAATCTAATTAATTCTTTCCTGAGGAGAAGGGAAAGATTTAAATGTCAAAAATCTAATTTTCAGAGGAGATAGCTCCCTATTATGTTAATTCAAATGATATGAATGGAATTAATATATGCTGTCTTGTGAAAGCCCCAACATTACACTCAAATGTTTGGTGGGTAAGGCATTTTTTAGAGGTGTAGACATTCCTACTACCCCTGCATTTTATTGACTCAAAATGATAAAGGAATGATATAAATGATAGCATCTATAGTCAACAGAGTAGCACCTGTATCCACTAAAACATTTTGTTTTTGTCTATAATTGCTGTTAATTTACGGAAATCACTGGATATTGGGTACTGCTATCTCTTTTAAAGGCCTCCATAATTCTTTAGAGGATTATGTTCCAAGATACTGCATACTGAATAGTTTAAACATGTCCCAGGAAAGCAAAGGAGCCATTTTATTTCTAAATTATATTGA
The DNA here is from genome assembly GCA_008086735.1 of Cheirogaleus medius. Classification (NCBI taxonomy): domain Eukaryota; kingdom Metazoa; phylum Chordata; class Mammalia; order Primates; family Cheirogaleidae; genus Cheirogaleus; species Cheirogaleus medius. Next base: position 41,805,635 of record VBSM01003204.1, on the reverse strand, counting down.
GTGAAAAAGTACCATTTGGTGTAAAGGTGGATTTTGAGTATGAAAGATAAACTATTTTACCAGATAAAATCACTTAACTATCCTCTCAGATAGAAGGCTCCCAAAGGCAAAATAAAAGTCAAAGATTTACTGAGACAGAAGACTGGATCCTAAACAAAGAATCTAATTGCCCTTTTATGGTTAACAATTTCAGAGCACAGGACATGGAGCAAGGTTTACATATCTCAGAGCTTTGATCTCTACAAGCAGGATAGAAACAAAGGTCTTCAAGTGCTCACTCTACCTGGTTGTAATGATGAGATGTCTTTAATTCTGTCCACACGCTATCTGAGTCAAAGCACCAAAATGTCAAACTTTAAAAATTCTCCAAAACCAAAGAAATGGGTGGTTTAGTAGGTTATTAAGGGAGAACTTCAGTGGGAGTGTCTTACCAAAGTTGGGGAATGAGTGGGGCTTTATAGGGGAAAGAAACAAAAGTAGCAGAGTGCCTGCTGCAAGGTTAGTGGGATTTGGTTAAGCACATGTTGCAGTAAGGAGTTGTTTTCTTTGAGATTTGGTCTATCTTATATTTTATGGAATTGTTAACTCGAAGAAGTTGGACGAAATGAGTTAGTCTTCTGACACTAGGAGCAAGGGTTGGGATGGGGCGTGGTCAGTGTAAGTTCAGAGAAGAGAATTTTACAATTTTCCATATTTAACAAAAGTTTATTGGGTATCCAGTTTGTGCCTGGCACTGCGCAGTAACTCCGAAGTAGCAGTTTAAAAATCCTGCTTTTATAGAATTTATATTCTGATGGTAAGAAGTATAAAATGAACACATTACCAACAAAAAGATAAGCTATGTTATGCAGTAATAAATGGAATGAAGCCAAGTTTGGGAAGAAGGGTAGATGTTTTGGGCCTGGTTGGGTAGGTTGCTATTTAATCAGTGTAGTACCATTGGCATTTATTGAACAGTTCAGCCTTTCCCCAAAGATTTAGAGAGACTTTCAATGTATATTATTTGGTCTGCTTCTGGATTATGTTTTGTGTGTTTATGACCTATTTGCTTATCCCTGTTCCAGGACTATGTTTTAAATTGCAAAGCTTATTAAAAATTTTATTAAATAGGAAGAACTTCTATTCTTTGTTCTTCTTTTCAAAAAGGTCTTATTTTTGACTTATCACTAATAGGAATTTTAAGCACTAGCAGCTAAGTTCAATAAAAACCATTATAATTTTTGTTAAAATTGCATTATATTCATAGATACATTTGGAAAGAACTGATAGATAATAATGATTCTATCCATTCATGAACCCGATGTATCTTTCCTTCTACTTAGGTCATATTTCGTATTTTTTAATAAGATTTTATAACTATATGGTACATTAGTTGTAAGATTTATTTCTGGTTATTTTGTGTTTCTTGTTGGTATTGTAAATGTTGTATTATGTAGAAAAGCATTTAAATTTCAGTCATCTTTTATTCAGTAATGTTGCTCAGCTCTATTTCTAAATGTTTACACTTTCTTTTGGATTTTTTTGGTGGAAGATCATATTGACAACTAATAAGAGTATACCTTTTTTCTTAACTATATATGTATATATGTAATATCTTTTCTCCTTTCTCTTATTACATTAGTTAAAACCTGTAAAACATTTTAAAATATGAAACAAGTTTGTTCATGATTTTGAAATAAAAATTGCTCCATTAATTATGATATTTGCAGATTTTTTTGGCATTCCTATTACCAATTTAAGAATTTTCTCTGTATTCCTATTTTGTTGGTAGTTTTTTTATTTTTAAATCATCCTGTAAAGGTGTTGGAGTGTTTGGATGCTTTTTTAGAATCTATTGGTATGTTAATATATTTTTTTCCTTTTTTTAGAATTAATATGGTAAATTACATTAATAGATTTTCTAATGTTAAGCCATCCTTGCATTTCTGAAATGAAAGAATCTCCATAGATAAAAAATAAGCCTTTCTTTGGTACTAGTATAGCTTATTTTGAATTTTTGTATCTATATTCCTAAGTGATATTGCTCTGAAATGTTCCTTTTTTTGTCCTGCCCTTTTCTGACTTAGGTAAAAGATCATGTAAATTTTATATAATGAGTAGGGAACTTCCTTTTAAAATTCTGTATAAAATTTCCCTTAAGAGTGGGGTTATTCATTTATTGAAATTTTATAGACCTTTCCTGTAAACCTTCAGGACCAGGCAAAGTGTTTTTGTGAGTAGATTTTATATACTTGATTAAATGTATTGATATTTATTCAATTTTTAATTATCCTTTTGAAATTTTCTATTGTCCCTTCTACTTCTTTTGAATTTTTAAATTTAGAATGGGTAATAGAGTCAAATGGCTCAAAACTGTATACTGTAGAGTGGATAAAAATGAAAAATTTCACTTTAACTCTGTATTGCTATCAATGAGCTGTCATTCAGAGAGTTGTATTTTTGTTTTGTGCCTTGGGAGTATGACTTTTATAGACCCACCTTAAGCCAGGCTCCAGATTTGGGGTTCACTGACCTCCCAAAATTTGTGTCAAATATTTAAGTGAAAATTAAATGAAAGCAGTATGAGTTTTCTCTGTTATTTTGTGAAATAGTAACTATAACAGAATTTTTATTACATTTCATATTTATTATATTTGATTGTGATATAAGTGTTCTAATTTTAGGCCTTTGAAGACAATTTAATTGAAGCAAGGAAAGAAATTGAAGTATCACAGAGTAAATATAATGCCCTATCATTACAGTTGAATAATAAGCAGACTGAACTTATTCAAAAGGATATGGATATTACCCTGGTCAGGCAAGTATATTCTGTTAACTTAACATTATAGAAATGTCAGTAATCATTCAGAATGCTAGCATTTATGTTTATTATTAACACTCCAAAAAGACAACAATATGTTTTCTATGGGTATATATGTTTATGAATTGAAAATCTGGAATTATAAATATTAAACTGGGACTAGTTGCTTGGAAGAATCAGGGTATCCACAGGATTGGAAGAGCATGGTCAAAGAATACCCTTGTTTTAGTTTTTAATAAGGACAATACATTCATTCATTGTTCTCTTCTAAAATTTCTAGCCATGTGTTATATGATATTCATATTGTTGTAATGAACAATGGTAACTGAGAATCACAATTTTGACTTTTAATTTTATTATGTACTATATCATTTTAGTTTGTGAAATAGTCTTTCTATATCAACATAATTGATTTTATAATATTCATAAAGGGAGATTACCTAAAAAAGTAAGCGTGATACATATGTGTTTTTAAGTGTTTTGAAAAATGTTAAAACTATTAATTTGTTTCATAATTACCTTTTTCAGAAAATAGTGTTAGAATAAATCAAGACAGGATTTTTGCTTGGTTCACAGGTTAATATATATACACATAAATACATGCATGTGCATGTATGTATATATGTATGTATGTATATATGTATTTTGGTGGCACCATAGCATGAAATTTAAGGTATGCTTCTAGATGTATATGATAAGCTTTAATTGTATAATTTATTTTAATTTAAATTAGAAAACTTTAGTGCATATGAGATGTGGGAAATCACTGCCATTCTAGTACATATAGGGGTGGAGTTCTTTTGGTAAAACTTGGCTGTGAGCTTTTCTTTAATGTTAGTGTGCATTGGTAAGGGGGGTCAAGTTAGTGCTGTGTATCAGGTCCTTTTTATAATTCCATTGGGTAAAGTATGGTTTTGTAAATTTAAATATGCTGTTATGAATTTAGTGTGCGTGAGAGACTATTTATCCTTATTGAAACTAATAAAATTAAAATGAATTAGAACTTTAACAAATTACTTGTATAACATTTTAAAAACTTTCTTGTCATAAGGGTAAGGAAAAGTATAAACTTCATAGATGATAGAGTGGTTGGCATGGCATATCATCTCATGGTGTAATTTTTTTAAGCCAATAATTTAATGAAGTCAGAAAAGTAATTCTAAATAGGGATAGAATCTTAGATTTGGAAGAAGTTTAAAAATTATCATTTATTCTTCTTCCCAATAAGATAGTATAGCATTTCGTCTTTGCTTGGCACTTTTAGTTTAAAAGTTTCTCATATTTTTCAAGATTGCCATTTTCATTTTATATTATTTAAATATTTGAACATTGTTTTTCATATATTGAGTTGAAATTTGCCTTTTAAAAATTACTATCCATTTATCTTAGTTTTATTTTCTGGAGAATCTCAAAAACAATTTAATCTCTGTTCTATAATGTATTCCAATGGTAGAAGATAGTTATCAATGACAACATTTTTTCATTAATTGATTGTCAATATTCTTCTTAAAATATAGCATCAAGAACTGCACAAAATATTTCAACAAAGACTGTTCCATTTTAGAGCATGATGGTGCTAGGCTATTGGGATGGAACATGGGATCCCTCCTAGGATGTGGTGCAATGTTAAGGGTATGGGATTATAATAATTGTGTTTTCCTTTGCCCAAGTTTATATACTAATAATATGTTGCAAGAGCTATAAGTTACAGTAAATAAGGCAATAATATTCACAGATGCCTCTTTTCTTACACAACAGTAAAAGAATAATAGTTTGATTATTAGGACTCATAAAAGAGGAGGATAATAGCACAGAGTTGGTAGTTTGGAGCAGAGGACTTTGACTTGAAACCCTCATTATAGGGTAGTGGTTGGGATGTCTTCAGTGTTTCTCCTGAGTTATCTGCATGAGGATTACCTATTGGATGTACTATGGGTCTCATTTCCTTCATCATTTTTATTTCTGGGGAGGGGATGGTTATGTTGTACCCGTGTCACTTTATTGAATCTGTATGTTGTGCTTAAGACACACAAAGATACTTGTGAAAAAGTGATATAGGCACTTTCTTATTTAAACATACTTTTCCTTGTCGATACATGATGGAGTTGAGTTAGCTTTGTTTCTGTGTGGATTTGTTCCTTTGAAATTCATAATCATTCATATTTTATTGAATATTTAATCCATGTCACCCATTGTGCTGTGTGCTGTGGGATATTTTTGTGAACTACCTCAGCTGATTTTTGCCTTGAGTTACAGTATAAATAAATAAGTATATACAATCATTCCTCAGTATCTTCAGGGGATTGGCTCCAAAATGCCCTGTGGATACAAAAATCCATGGATACTGAAGTCCCTCAAATAAACGGCATAGTATTTGCACATAACTATGCACATCCTCCCATATACTTTATTTATTTATTTTTTGAGACAAGGCCTTGCTCTGTCGTCCAGGCTAAAGTGCAGTGACATCATCATAGCTCAGTGCAACCTCAAATTTTTTGGATCATGTGATCCTCCTGCCTTAGTCTCCCAAGTAGCCGGGACTACAGGCGTGTACCACCATGCTTGGTGAATTTTTCTATTTTTCATAGAGATGAGGTCTCGCTCTTGCTTAGGCTGATCTTGAACTCCTGACCTCAAGCAATCCCATGCCTCAGTCTCCAAAAGTGCTAGGATTACAGGTGTGAGCCACTGTGCCTGGCCCTCCTATAGACTTTAAATCATCTCTAGATTGCCTATAATATCAATACAATGTAAATTCTATGTAAATAATTGTACTGTTTGGGGTTTTTAAACGTGTATTATTTTTATTGTATATATATTTTTTTCTTTCCTTTTTTTGGATAGATTTAGGGGGTACAAGTTGAATTCCATTACATGTATACATTGTATAGTGATGAACTCTGGGCTTTTGATGTACCTATCACCCAAGTATTGTATACTGTAAGTAATTTTTGATCGGCTGTTGGTTGAATCTGTGGATGTGGAACCTGTGCATACAAAATGCTGACTCTATGAATATATTAATAATGTACGTGTCTGTAGAGCCTCTAAATATATTTACCTAGAAGTTGCATATAAAGTGCTAACCAATTAAGTTGCATAACCAAAACTTTTGCCTGAATAGATAATGATTCTATAATTCAGAAGAGAATTTTTGTTAGAATTAGTTATGAAGCTGACAAAAAATGAGAAAATGAAGGTCAAGACAGTGCAGTTATAATTTTACTTAAGAAAATCTTCTGTCAGAATCCTGAAATTTGCCTAATTCATCTGGATTTCTGGTGTTCCTGGGCATTTAGTAGAAGCAAGTGTAAATTCATTTAGAGGATGATAAAACAATCTGGACTTAAATTATATCTACAGTTTTCCAAAATAATGTCTAGTACATAGTCAGAAATAACAAATATGCAGTAAGGAAGGAATGAAAGTTAACATATATAAGAATTGGAAATGAAGGAAAAAGATCTAATTTTTTTTTTGCCTAAAACATGATTAATTCACATAGAAAAAAATAGTTTATAAATAAATTATTTAAATTAATAAACAAGTTTAGCATGCTCAGTAGATATATGGTATATAAAATTTAATTGCATTTTTATGCCAGCAAAAAATTAGGAATTGAACTTAAAAATAATTTAATTTGCAATATTACTAAAGATATGAAGATTAAATAGAATGAAAGATGTGTGGTACCTCTATACAGAGAGCTCTAAAACATTATTGAGAGAAATAAAAGGTACAAGATGTGCAGGGATATACAAAGTTCATGGTTTGGAAGACTCAGTATGATAAAGATGTTAGCTTTTTCCAAAGGATATTAGATTCAGAATAATACCAATCACTGAATATCAACAGCAGGAAACCATTACTGCCCTTTGCCCAGAAGCAGCAAGGAGAAGAGCTGTTGTTAGGTCTTGGTGAGAAGGTACCTGGGACGGAGGCTCCGTGATAAGAGTAGTAGCCTGAGACAGAGGAACACAGGCACCATCAAAACTGACTCAGCAAAGAGGGAGCCAGGAAAATAAATGCCCTGACCTCTTTAACCTTTACCCTCTAATCACCACCCAGCACCTCCAACTGATTAAATTCAGTCAGAGCTAGAGAACAGGAGCTATGTAATCTGTAGACTGTGGAGGTTGATCTCTTAGGCAAAGCAGGGTACAGATGATGAAGACTGGCCCATTCTTAGTTACTGTTCTTTTCCAGAGCTTTTTTAGCCATTATTGCTTATTAATTTTCCTTATGAACTTTAAACTTGCTTATTTATTGTTTGATAGTTTATTAGAACATCAAATTTATAGGTAAACCTAAGGAGAATTGACATCCTTGTGATGTTCGATCTTGTTCCAGTGTGTGGTATGCCATTCCATTTGTTTCAGTCTACTTTTGTGTCCTTACAAAGTGTTTTAAGTTGTTTCTCATGTGGATTCTGAACTTTTCCTGCTAAATTTATTTCTAGCTCTTTCACATTTTTTGTGGTTATTTTAAATGGAGTCTTTCCTTCTCATATGATTTCCGAATGATTTTTCTTTTATTGTTTATATTTTTACTGTGCATGTTTTTCTGCACAATATTTTGGTTGGTAAATTGTTCACAGTTGTTTTGTTTTTACTATGAATTGTACTTTTTACTTTTTTCTGTGTACATTTTTTCCTTGAGTTCTAATTCATTTAAAATTAATATTGCTATTCTTGCTTTATTTCTGTTTGCATTTATAAGATAACTAATAAAATAAGGATGTAATTATTTTGGTATAAATGATAAGTGTGAATTATATGAAAAATACATGCAGTAAAGAAAAGTATAAAAAAGGTAGAGGAAAAAAATTACACTAAAATGCAACCCTAGAGAAATAACAGGTATAAAAATTTTGTGAGCATTATTCTAGATTTTTCTCAGGCCATATTTATAGATTGAAGATTGAGCAGGCAGAAGTTTTTAGATAAAAGGAACTATATTGTCCATGTTCTTTTAGTAACTAACTCGTTTTTTGTGAATGTGGTGGAATTATAAGTCTGTGATGTGAATTTGAGGGAATTATTAAATCTCAAATAATTCTTTCTTCTCTATAAGAAACATTAACTTTTTATCTTTCTAAAGCTAAGAATGGACTGACCTGAAAAACCTTTGAGGTTCATGTTATTAGGTTGTTTATTTTAAAAACTACATTTTATCTTTAGTTGGTTTTGACACCCTGCTATGAATACTTTGGAAATTAGTACATGAATTCACCATTTTAACTTCCCCTCAATTTATGTCTCAAGCAATTTATCTCCTCTTATATAACCACAATACACAGATGTTTAGGCATAGTTCTGTATATTTCAGTACTCATCACTAAACTTTTACTTTTAATATATTCATTCTGTACTCTTTGTTTTGATTCATCTCATGAGCCCATCTTTACCAGGGCCTTCCCTGTTGCGAGCTTTCTGCCCCATTGGTGTCAGATTTAGTCATGTGACTTATTTTGGCCAGTAACATAAGAGTGAAAGTGGCATATGCCATGTCCTGGCAAATGTTTTGAAGGAGTCATTGCTTGGTTTTGCCTTTGTTTTTCTGCCTTTGCCAGGTGATTGGCATATTCCCAATGTAGTATGATGCTCCAATTTGGGTATTAGAATAAAGGAAAGCACATGTAATAAGCAAGCAATAAATATTTCTTTTTGTAAGTTGTCTAGTTTTTTTAAACTGCAGAATAACATAGAGAAGCTGTTTGAAACCATCTGTCAGTCTTTGCTATGAAACTTGTTCTCTAAAGAGATAGTCCTAATTTATAGCATGGACCACTCAATCCCCTAGATAGCATCACTACTATGATTTGAGTACTTGTCCCATCCAAAACTCATGTTGAAACTTAATCCCCAGTGTGGCAGTATTTAGAGGTGGGGCCTTTAATAGGCTATTGGGTCATGAGGGTTCTGCCTTCATGAATAGATTAATCCATTCATGGATAAATGGGAGTGGGACTGATAGCTTTACAAGAAGAGGAAGAGAGACCTGAGCTAGCATGCTCTGCCCTCTTGCCATATGATGCTCTGTGCCACCTCAGAACTCTGCAGAGAGTCCCCACCAGCAAGAAGGTCCTCACCAGATGCATCCCTTTGACCTTGGACTTCTGTAAATATAAGAATAACTACATGTATATTTACACATACACATACACACAATGATTTGCAGTTATCTTTGTAGAGATCTTTCACCTCCTTGGATAAATTTATCTCTAGTTTTTGTTTTTTTTTTGTGCAGCTATTGTAAATGGGATTGGGTTCTTAATTTGGCTTTCAGCTTGGTCATTGTTGGTGTATAGAAATGCTGCTTTTCGTATGTTGATTTTATAACCTGATATTTTGCTGAATTCATTCTATTGTTATTTCATACAGGTATAATGACTTTTTTTTTCATACCTTTTCTACACTTTCCTTCCAATATCTTCAGTAACTCCTACTTAGAGGTATACTTTTCCTCTGAGTGTGCACAATGAAATTTTTTCTTAATTTTAAGTCCCCCCTTTATAAGAACTCTGTTTTTCTTGTTTAATAAGAAGGGTCTAGACAAATTCAGTATTTTCCTGTGGTCTAGATGTGTGACTTTTGTAAGCTTTATTTGTTACTTCCTTTGATACTAATAAGTTCTACTTTTTATATTTGCAACCTTGGGGTGCATACCATTCCATCTACTTTTCAGAGGGTGATGTAAGGAGAAAAAGAGAAAGAAAAATGTCTACATGGTATAAGACTATGCTTCCATTCCACTTATTGAGAATATGCCGATAAAATAGCATAAGATGGGAGACAAAAATATGCTCCTTCCTTAGCTGATTTTTAATCCACAAGTCCCTCATAATAATGTGGGCATCTCCCTACTTTTGAGTGTGTTTCTTATGACTGAAAGTACATATTTTGTTGCATGTGATCCTTAAATGCAAACTAGCTACTAATTCTGGCCCTCATTAAGAAATAGCAAATGTCTTTTGAAATTGGAAGAAACTTAAATTTGTTATATTTTACCTTGTATTGAAAGATGACATATTTTATCTTTGTCACATCTACTTTCTAAATGCAACATTTACTTAAGTCTCCTGGCTAACATATGACTTAACTATGCTTTGATGGAATTTTTTCCCACCCTATTATCTATTTTGATATTTTTTGCCATTGTTATTCATGAAAAATGGCAGTAGTCAGCATGCATCCTTACTGTGGGTCTCTTTTCTCTTTCTCTTCTACATGTCACATTTCTTGAAGGCATTCTTGGTTCTCTTTGCTCTGCTTCTCTATTTTTGGACTGTTATTTTCTGCAAGTTTCAGTTTTTTTAATAATTATAGAAAAATGGGGTATGTACATATATCTGTATGGGTACAGGCATTGTGGTTGTGTTTGCAGAACATTAATGTTAAAAACCTCTAAAAAGCAGAACTGTTTTCTCTCATATTAATTTTCATCCATCTTCAACAATTGCATATCTTTTTTGTTCCTTCTTTTTTCTTAAGATTTATATTATGTGACTGAATTACCAGTTTGAAGTTGTAAATAAAGAAAAAATTCCATTTAAAAAATGCAATCTTCAAAGTATAAACTACAGTCAACCCTCTTTATCAGTGGGTTTTGCATTTGTGAATTCAATAAACCTACAGATTGAAAATATTCAGTAAACAAAGGATGGTTTCATCTGTACTGCACATATACATACTTTTTTCTTGTCATTATTCCCTAAACAATACAATATAACAACTATTTGCATAAAATTTATATTGTATTAGGTATTGTAATCATCTAGAGATGATTTAAAGTATATGGTAGGATGTGCTTAGGTTATATGCAAATACTACACCATTTTATATAAGGGACTTGAGAATTCATGGATTTTGGTATTCAAGGGGAGTCCTGAAGCCAGTCTCCCATGGATACCAAGGGATGAGTGTATGTAGTATATTTCAGTGAAATATGAGGTCTGTGTGGAGAGTATCCAGTCATTTTTAAAATAACAAGAATGGTTTGTGCAACATCGATGTAACCTGGCAGTCAAGGAGAGTGGACTGTAATGTGCTTGCATGAACAATGATGACTTCACTGTACTATTCAGTGGAGTGCTAGATGCAATTGAGTGAGTATGTGTACTGTGTGACTGTCGCATTCAAAATGACTGAGTAGAGCAACGAATCTGCATCAAATTTTGCATTAAGCATGAACATTCCTGCACATAAACTATTCGGATGATTCAGATGATCAGAAGCTTTTGGAGGCCATGCAATGAGTGCAGTGCAAATAAAAGTGTGGCAAAAATGCTTCAAAATGGTCAAGAATCTGTTGAAAGTGATTCATGTTCTAGAAGGCCTACAACAAACAGAACACCTGAGGATGCTGAATGTGTACGGGTTAGGTTAAGAGATGCTGGGAGAACTGTGTGAGATCTCAAGGTGCCTACTTTGAAGGGGACTTAGGTGTCATTGTCCTATATACAATGTTTCTTGTATCTTGTATCTTCCTTAATAAATGTCTCTAGTTTTCATATTACATGGCTGGATACTTTCCGGACAGACCTCATAGATCTCTAAATATTTTTCTTTTTAAACTGAATATATAAAATAATTTTTAGTTTTATATGATCTGTATCACACAGTTTCACTACCACAGAAATCTGGAAACCTCTATCCCACAGGTGCAGTTTTTCTGGACTCTTCATTACCATTATTGATTCATTTGATCTCCTGCTTACTAATTTTACTCTGGGTGGGTTGGAAGGACTATTTTATTTTCTTGTGTTGCTCTCCTTCCTTCTGAAATTCTTGCCTCATCATTTCCTTCAAGTTGGATTAGAGGAGTCACAGGAATCCCAGCTCAGTCACCTGAGGTTACAAACTAGAATTGGCAGTGGTGCTTTTAGTAACTTTGATTTGAACATTTAATTTGCCTTTTGGGATTATTTTTAATATATTTAAAGTTCTGTATAATATAAAATGAAAAGTTGACTTACCCTGTATTCATAACCTTCTTCTGATACCCATAGTTGGCATCAGTACTTAATTCTTAGAACTGAAGTGTTAATTTTTGTAAAAAGGTGGTACTATCACTATATATCCAGAGTTTTTATTATTAATCAAGCTATAAAAGAAAATTGATAAGTCATAGTAGTTCTATCAATAATTTCTAGGTGTATGTGATACATATTAAATACTTTATTATTTCTTTTATTAATAAGTTTGCATGCAGTAAAAATAATAGATGGAAAAGAGGAAGCAGATCTATAACCTTAGATGAACACAATTATTTAACTGAGATGGTCTTTATTCATGCTTTTCTCTATTTATTGCTTGCTTTGCACAGGAAGGAATTGCAGGAGCTGCAGAATCTTTACAAACAGAACAGTGCACATACGGCACAACAAGCAGAGCTGATCCAGCAGCTTCAGGCTCTCAATATGGACACACAAAAAGTAATGAAAAATCAGGAAGATGTTCACACAGCTGAAAGTATATCATATCAAAAAGTATGCTTTTATTCTATCATAAAATGTAAATTTATATGTATGAACTTAAATGAAAGTTTATAGAATTCATTTTTTTTCAAATTTTAGCATTTCATTATTACTCTTATGTTTCTTCAAAATTAAAAACGAAAGATGGTTCAATTTGGTAATATTTAAAATTTTGTGAGATTTCTTTATGGTTATTAGAGCTGAATCATTTAAAATAGACTATAAATTTATTTTGCAGAATATTTTTATAAATTGGAATTCAGATATCTATCATGAAACATACTAGGGGTATAGCCCCCAAACCAGAAAGGATTTGGGGAATGGAATTACTCAGCCATTTATTACGAGAAGTTATTTTATGAAGTATGGTTCTAGTTTATGACCTAAGCCAGACTTTCATTATAAAATTTGTGTATTATTTTATTGGCAAATCTGCACAGACACAAAGGAGAATGCTGATGAGGTCTCAAGATCAATATTTTCCACGGATCTTTCTCTCTATTTTGTGTTTCTTTTCAGTGGTCATTTTACTTTACAGTTCTTTTAGGAGCCACTCAAGAAGGCTTACTCAACTATTTAGACCTGCTAACTGACTCAGCAGCAATAATTATAGCTAGTAATTCTTATAAAACACCTTTATTGAGTTCTTTATATGTTTTTTGTAGTGGGATAAGTTACTTATATGATTTAGTTTATATATCGATAAATGCTATGACAGCGAGGTTATTCCCATTTAATAGTTGAGGCAGGTGGGGCTTAAAGAGGTTAAATAGTACAATTCATATTATCTCTAAAATTTCGGGATTTTTTCTTTTAATCTTATTCTTCTGAAAAAGCACCATGAAAATCTAATATTTACAATAACATGAAATAAATAACTTTATTAAATAACTTTTAAACATATGTTAAAAATTCTTTTATTTAAAAAATATAGGGGTACAAGTGTTTTTTGTTATGTGGATAAATTGTATCATGCTATAGTCAGGGCTTTCAGTGTACCCATCACCAGAATAGTGTACATTGTATTCAACCGGTAGTTTTTTATCCCTCACGCCCCCACAGCCCTCCCCCCTTCTTGCTTCCAGTGTCCATTACTGCTTTTATGACCATATATACCTTTCATTTAGCTCCCCCTTATAAGTGAGAATAAACACATTTAAAAATGATGCTTTGGAAGAGTGTTTAGTCTGTATTCTTTGTTCCCTTTGTGTTTTCCTAAGGACATGAATGAGATACCAAGCAGGAAGGTAGGGTAGAGCCTATCTTCTCCACTTCAGCTAGAGCAGTGCTGCCTTTTTGTTTTATGTCAGGATTGCCCGCTATGTTTTCATTTCTAAACCATTCTCAATTGCTAAAATGATTTGAAAACTTATACCTTTTTAGTAATTTTAGTTGTTTTCTCTTTTTTCCCTCAACATTTGTCACTATTAATGACTCTCTCTAAAAACAACCCCCACCACCACCCCTCAGCTTGCAGTATACTACAGTTATGTGGTTTTCTTTCTCTCATTTCTAGCTGTTCCTTTACTCTTTCTGATCCTTCCTAGTCTTCTTTTCTTGTAAGTCTTAAAATTAAAATGTCCCTGGCCTCAGTCTTAAGACCTTATCTTTTTTTTTTTCTGTTTAAACTCACATCCTAGGCGATTTTATCCTATTACCTTTGCTTTCAAAATCATTACAGGTTAAGCATTCCGTATTCAAAATGCTTGGGACCTGAAGTGTTTTGGATTTTAGATTTTTACGGATTTTAGAATATTTCGTTATACTTACTGTGTGAGCATCTCAAATCTGAAATTTTGGAATCCAAGGTCCTCCAGTGAGCTCAAGCCATAAATTTCTTGGTCAGTACCTTTACCAAATTTAGAGAGGTAGAAATTATATACCCCTATTTGGAGAATTTGTCATAACCTAAATCTTGATCTGGGGTATATTTTGAAACCTCACATACCGTCCCCCTAGAATTGTGTTTATCTTCTCCAAGAATCATTATGGATAATGAGAGATGTAAGTGATGAGAATGTGTTGTGGTTGTGAATAGTATTGAGGTAGAAGAAAACCCAAAAAGAACAAACTGAAATCTATTTTAAAGGATTGGCTTACTTTTCCTTGTATTCAGTCTATTTTTTGTCCTTTCTCCTTATTGAATTTAATTTTCCTTTTCTTTGTTTCACAGATGTTACCTTTTGGGTGGGGAAAGGGGAGTTTAGCTGGTATTTAACTTACTACTCATTCTGAAATCATAATTTCCATTGTAATATTTTAATTTTGAAGTTATTTTAGGTCCTTGTAGTTGTCCATAAAGTTTTCATTAGTATCCTCTACCAGACTCAATTTGAAAGTCTTTTCCTTGATTATTATTTATACTTTACAAATTTTGCCTACAGTTAGTAGACATTACAATTATTTTTTTGTAGTCTGTGTGTAAATAGCCATTCATAAAAACAAAGAAAGAAACTTTTATAATTCCATACCCCAGAGGGAAATACTGTGAACATTTTGAATATTTTCTTTCAGTTTTTAAAACTCATTTTAACATATCTGTGAAAACACTAAAATCTTTCACTTTAACATTACATTAAAACAATAACACGACATATAACTATTTTAGAAATGGTAATGTAATTTGTTTAATCATTTTTCTAGTGTTGATTATATATGTTAAGATTTTTACTATTGTAAATAAAGCTGCATTAAACATCTTTTTTTGTCAGTTGAGACTATTAACTGTTCATTACACACACACACACACACACACACACACACACACACACTCTCTGACCAATCCACCCAGGGAAGAGTTCCTTTTATGAAGAAGCTAGCAACATCTTATCAGTGGTTTTAATTAGTTGTTACATAAGGATACTCTTGTTAAAATTATAAAATAATAATAACAAACAGGGATCATGGAGTTTTAAGGTGACCCACCTACCAAATGATCAGTTAATGTTAAATTATTGAAAATTAAGGAGTTGCATACTATGATATCCCACTTTGGGTAATGCAATTTAAAAATCATAATTGTGAGATATTTAAAAATTTTTAAAAATAGTGTTATTTCTATTTTAATTTAAATATTATTGTAATCTATTTAATTTTTAACTATTTGGGTGGGCGAATGGTTCTGGAGTGGTATAAAAATGTGGAGAAACTAAGAATGTAAGAGAGAGGGCCTTCTAGTTAGTCTATAATCACAAAGATAAAGAAGATAAAATTGTACTATGAACCAGGGAGAATCTGTGTTTCCATTTACACAGATTATTTTAGAAATATATACATAAACTGAGGTAAAAATGTAAGTCATTCCTAGCAATCATATAGTAATAATGGTTAACATTTATTGAGTTTAATGTGTATCAGGCACTGGCAATGGGTCTTTTGCCTCACTGTTTAAGCCTCACACCAACCTGATGTGGTATTACTATTATTATCCTCGTTTTATATATCAGGTAACTAAAGCTTTGAGTATTATCTAAAGCCAAACAGCTACTTGTATAGAATTCAAATCTAGGTAACCTTGAGTCCAGAACCCACACTCTTAAGCTTTTTTTAATCAAGCAACAGTATAGTTCAGTTATACATTAACTTATTCTTAAAGTTCTCAGAAAACAGATTCTATAAACTCACATTATCCATTCTCATCAAAATTCTTTCAGTGTTTAATAACTTTTAATGTTGGAAAATTTATCCTGGTATCTAAGTTAAATGTTATTTGAAAGATTTTATTGCATTCTTTTTGGTGAAAGGGGAGTAGAGCATGTTACTACCCTATGAAAAGGGCCTCCATCATTATTCTTCAGCCACTGCTTCTCCTGATTGTACAAATTTGGTTTCTTTTATTTTGCTATTACATCATGATTTTTAGCTTTTTGACCTTCTGCAGGTCAAAAAGTTAACCCCTTCATTAAGCCTGTGGTTTTTACCCAGAAAATGTATTAATTGTGGAGTGCAGGATTTTAAAATTTGGGAATAATCACAATGCTTTATTTGTCATATGTGCTAGTGTTCAGACTTCTAGTGTTCATTTCTATCAAATTATTCATTCTTATTCTAGAGCATTTTACTTAGTACTTTTCCTTATTCTTCTTCTTCATGTATTTTTCTAGATTTTTCCGGTAAATTTTAATAATCTGTTTAATAACCCATGCGACAGTATCATGAAATTGGTTACTTAGAAATTCAGATTTTAAAGTACATTTTCATGTAATTTTAATATTTCCAAATAATTGTTGGGGTTTATCTGTAAGACTCAAGTGAGTTGAATTAAAAATAATATTACAATAACAATTTATTTCCAATTCTTACTAAACTTCTTTAAGAGTTAGGTCTTCTTAATTTACTATTTCTAATGAAGTTTCTATTTCCTTTTTTCCCTTTCTTTCAATTCTTCACTCTTTGTTCCTTACCCTTTCATTTCCTCTTTTTTCTCATTTAAGTATATTTATATCATAACATCCATTTAATTATCTTAAAAGATAAAAACAGTTGCCCAGGGTGGTAAGATGAGGGGAATGAGGAGGGGAAACAAATGTGAAGAGAGAAAACTGAAAAAGCTTTTAAGCACAGGAAAGAGGTAAGTCATATTTTCCCAGAGGTCTCTTTAACAAATCATTAATCTCATACACAAATCTACCTACCATATAATGTGGAAGGCTATTCTAAAAAAGAAACACCATCAAGAAAAATTATAGTAAGCTAGGATATTTTCTTCCTCTGAGCATGTAGCCAGTTATATAACTTATAATATTTTTATATTAAATATATAATTTAAATATGTATATGATTTAAATAGTTATAGGAATTATGTCAGCATTTATGATTTCTAAATCATCTACTATGTTTTGGGTACTAAATATATATCTTATAACCTTTTGTTCTATTTAGTGATAATTATATTTCACAAGCTAATACCAATCTGGGAAAATAAGGAATTAGCTTATACATACTTTTAATCTAAATTACATGTAAATCAGTATTTTCTTCTCATTTTCAGTTATAAATTATATAGTTTTCACTTGAAGAATTTTATAGTCTCAATCAATGTTGAAAATACAGTTGGCCTTCTATATCTAAGGGTTCCACATTCATGGATTCAACCAACCATGGATCAAAAATATGAGGAAAAAAACCAATAGAAAACAACAGTACAACAGTAAAAAGTAATGCAAAAAAGTAGTATGCCAACTATGTATGTAATGTTTACATTGTATTAGGTATTATATATACTCTAGAGATGATTTAAAGTATATAGGAGGATATATATAGGTTATATGCAAATATTATACCATTTTATATAAGGGACTGGAGCATCCATAGATTCTGGTATCTGCTGGGGTCCTGGAACCAATCCCTAATGGATAACTAGGGATAACTTTAGTAGACTTACTAAATTTGGAAAAATGTTGTTGTTTAAACAAATTAGTATCAGTATTTTGGTCTTCAACAGTAATAAAGTTTTGAGAAGTCACTGTACTTCAGTCTATGCCTCTGAAAATTAAAGGACTTGGAGTTTGGGGTCCTATTTCTAGAGATGATTTGCTTTCTGTCCCCTGGAGATCCTTTTAACCTTTTTTTCACTTTAATTTCTTTAACAGAAAATAGTATGAAGAATATAGTAAGCATAATAAATTACTTGTGAATTATAATGATTGCTATTTCTAAAGTATATAGGGGAATATATAATTACCTGTTTTTTTAATGCCAGAATCTTGCAAAAAAAAATTCTGATCCATTCCAGATTTTTAGATTATTAGAAGAAAAAATTATACAGAAAAGAGTCTGTTCAAAAACTGCCATAAAGAATCCTGAATGCTTATAGGGAAGAAGTTATACTCATGATGCCTGAAACAATGCAGATGAATGAGTTTATTATGTTACCTACTTGAGAACTTTTTTCTCTTTCCCTTTTATTAATGGGATAAGAATATGATGGTATATACTCAGGGCACTGGAACATCCTAAACTTTTACCTCCTTGCAAGATCTAGAGAAATAAACATTTTATTACCCTGAGGCTTTGTCACCAAAAAAACACTTTAGAAATAAGGATAGGTTTAATCTAATTGAAGGCTGTTTTTAACCAAGTTTACCAAAGGGCTGGAGCCTAGAATTAAAAATGGCTGGAGGATAGCTTTGCTTCCTCTACTCTTAAGTCTGCAACTAAGTGATCTTATTACTATTAAATAAGTGAAGTCCAGTCAGCCATCAAAGAAAATAGGCAAGTAGAAGATGTATAATTGTAGTAAGAGCTAAGGAATAAGAGTTTGTCCCGATTCCTGGAGGCGGGCTAGTCCAGATAATCTTTTCCAGGCTTCCTCGGTTCTTTTACACCTGCTTTTCAGACGACAGCTTGCCCCAGTGTCTAGAATTAACCAGTCATTCATTTCAGATCAAGTCAGAGCAACTTATGAATAGGAGTGCAACTGCTTAAACTTCATGGCAGAGAGAACAAAGTAAAAGAACACAAAAAGTGTGCTATTAGTCCTCTATTTTATGAAGCATGAAAGGGTAGAGAAGAGAAGAGACAAGAAATTAAGATTTGACTTATTCATTTCATGGCCTTAAATTTGTGAAGGAAGATCTCAAGATATGAAATCCAAGAGTAAGGTATACCACACTCTTGACACTAATGCCCAGTAAATTAGTCCTCAATCATGACCATGCACTAGCATCATGCCTGCACCTTGGATGTTGGGAGAGAAGCTATGTGTTTTTCTTTGTCAGAACTTATCAATGTCCATGAGATTCTCAAATATTTGAAATCTGTGAATCTTTAATAATATTATTTTGTATTTTTTCAAAGAGATTAATTTACACTAATTGGATAAAAGGAGGTTAGCTTAAATAAAGCACTCAAATAATAGAAAGTGGTTAAAGATTCACTGAATAAGTTACTGTGCAGTGAAGGGCTGACATTCACTCATCCTAGCTACAACTTTCTCTAGCCAGTTTAGCTCCTGTGTCCAGAGTTTGCTTGTTTCTTTTCTACCTTGAACCCAATCATGAAAGCAGCAACAAAGGCCACTATGAGGCCCGCTCTAACCTCTTCATTGTCGCTCAAAACTGTCAGGTTCCTACTCTTTCTTCCCTCCTAGAATATCTGATGGTATCAGCTGTGAAAAGATATTGGACACACTCCCTGGTGTAAAGATAATGGGGAGGGAAAGTACAATTTTGTGTTCTGAAATTCTTTATGAAGTGTATAGGGAACACTTCCTTTATAAAAATTGTGTAGATGTTGGCTATAAAGTGAAATGGATTATTTAAGTATCTCTACAATGATACAGAGATAGAGTCTTTTATAGAAAATAAAAAGTATATTGAGCTAATTATATGTCAAAGCAGTAGTTTGAAGGATCTTATGTTTATGACAAATTATATATTTGAGGAACTGCATTAATAAAAGATTTCATACTCCATTTTTAAAATTTAAGCTTAAAAAAATTAAAGTATAATCTACATATAGAAATGCACACTAATCCTAGGTATGTAGGTGAACTAAAGTTTTACAATCTTTTGTGTATTTGTTTCTTCTCACGAGACAAGGCCAACTAATGAAAGATGCTGTACATCTTTAATTGATTAGCAAACCTAAAAACCTGTATCAGCTACATAATTTTGAGATTTTTCCAGCTGCAGGTTTTACTTTTGCTATAAGATCTTGCTATCTCACTATTAGCCTTTTTTAAAAAAAATAAAAAATTTTAGCTCTTAAGTCACTTTCCTAGTGTCAGCCGCAGATACAAATACAGATTCTGTATGTAAATCAGTTACCACAGATTGAAATATAACTCATTAAATCACAATCATAAGTTAGGGTTTTCATCAACAAGCAAGTTCATGAGTATTGGAGGCATACCATTTTGTTAACCCTATATTATGCTCTGTATGACACCACTTATGTAACATACGCTATCTTATAGTTTTAATAAACTCTAGTTTTAAATTTATTTAATTCATATTGCCTTGACTTTAAAAAAATCTAAAGTTACCTTTCAAGCCTCCAGATCATTGCTTCTATTTTATCACACTGTTCAAAGTCTTCAGTAACTCTCTGTTGTCTACAGAATAAGTCTATCCTCCTTAATATGACATTGAAGAATCTTTACATTCTATTTACAATCTTATTGCTTAACTTTGTCTCTTACTGTTCCTTCTGCCCCTCCTCAGCAGTAAATACTAAATTATACTAAGTGGGAATATATCAGTCAACTTTAAGCAACCTTCAATGAAATATTCCTTGTTTTTCTTTGTTTTCTTTTAACTGTATATATTAAGTCCAGTTGGACTCTCATACCTTATTCTCCTTTTTGTCCTTTCTTATTACTGTTCATAATTTTTTCACATTTCTGTTATTTTTAGAATGACTTTTTGTTTTTGGTCAAATCTAATAATGCTGTCATGACTCAGTTTAAATCCTTTTTCATAAAGCCCTCCAAGATTAATGTGGCTAGGGTAAGGTGTTTTCTTCCTCTTTAGAAATTTAACACTCTTTTCTTATGTTACACTGGCCAATAATACACGTTGCCTTTTGACATTGTTTGTTTTTTTTTTTTTTTGATATTTGGTGATACCATTTAGCTTTCCTTGTGTTTATATCTTCTTTCTCTCTCAGAGTATTAAAATAACCTGAAAGCAAGGACTATGTCATATGCAGTCCTTATGTACAGATAAATGTGTATATATATGTATATATATATATACACACAGGCATAACTATTTTATTGATTACTAATATAATTTGGATATATTTTTTGAAACAGCTTTACAATGAGTTGCATATTTGTTTTGAGACCACAAAATCAAATGAAGCTGTGCTTCGGCAAAGTGTTGTTAATCTTCAGGATCAGCTCTTTCAAAAAGAGCAAGAAAATGCTAAATTAAAAGAAAAACTTCAAGAATCCCAGGGAACACCTTATTCTTTACCTCAAGAAAATGATTCAGACCACTCAGCACCGGTAAGAGATATTTTCTAAAAATGTTATCCAGTATAATATGAAATTAAATCATCTCCTACAATTGAGTAAAATAGATTTGCATACATTGGAAGATAAAGATCTGCAGACAGTTTTGCATTATGCTATTTTTCTACTCTTTGTAGACATGAATATTATATTAATGTAATACATTACAGATTCATATACAAATACATGTAGAAATGCAAGGTATATCAAGTATAGTTATTGTGATAAATCATTTGGTTGATACACATTATTGAAGAGCAAATTAAAAGGTCATGCCCATTTTGAGATTTTCTAACTCAATGAGGTAATGGAATGTAAAG
The DNA here is from genome assembly GCA_008086735.1 of Cheirogaleus medius. Taxonomy (NCBI): domain Eukaryota; kingdom Metazoa; phylum Chordata; class Mammalia; order Primates; family Cheirogaleidae; genus Cheirogaleus; species Cheirogaleus medius. The sequence goes on along the minus strand of VBSM01003204.1, from coordinate 41,784,075 downwards.
AGTATCTAACAGTAAGTCTCATAAAGTACCTTCCATAATGCCTGGTGTATGTACTTAATATCTATTAGTCCTGATTCTGTCACTACCTTGATGGATGATTTTGGACAGGTCATTTGACCTTCCTAATTATTTCCTATGGTATAGATACATATGAAGGATCTGGATTCAAATAAAACTGAGATTAAATTACAGCTTTGCCTGTGAGCTTTGTGTACTTGAACAGATTTCTTAACCCTTTTATTTACTTTCCTCATACACAAAATGTTATGAATGGTATCAATGTCATAGAGTTTTATGGGGATTAATAACATAGTACATGTCTAGTGCAGAGCTTGGCATATAGAAAATGTTAAATGGTACCTTTTTAAGATAATCTGTAACTTTCAGCTATAAATATCTTTTTAAAAAATACTCTATTTCTATAAATTTATTTAAGTATTTTTAAGGCACTTAGCATTTTTTTAAATGTTAGATTTATTAATTTAATTCAGAAATGGAGTGAAAACAAACAGGAAATTAGGTACATGTTTATTAGTGATTCTTCAACAGTAATTTTTGAACCCAGCATGTCTGTCTTGGCAATGCCTCAACCTTAAGACAATATTAAAATTTGTATTATATTAATTGCATTTTTTGGACAGAATTGAACTAATCATACATTTATGACATGACACACTATTATGTTATATGCATAGGCCTACCGTGTTTCCCCCAAAATAAGACCTACCCATAAAATAAGCCCTAGCAGGATTTCTAAGCATTTATGCAATATAAGCGCTACCCCGAAAATAAGACCTAGCGATGGGTGTGGCTGCACAGCTTATCTGCACAACCCATGTATTTGGTTGAGGAGCAGTAAAGAAGACGAGCAGCCCTTCTCATCTGCCCCATGAGAGCTCTATTGCTCGACATGAGAGATGTGGGCCAATGGTTCTAAAGGAAATAGAGTCACAAGAAATTCAGGATGGAATTTGGGGTTTGGAGAGTTATGATGATGTTCCAGAAGAAGACTACTTAACTATATTTGAATAAATATAGATTGTTGTACCTATTTAAAAAAAATAACACATCCCCTGAAAATAAGCCCTAGGGTGTCTTCTTGAGGAAAAATAAATATAAGACCCTGTCTTATTTTCGGGGAAACACGGTATTTAATTTAATTTTATTGTTTGTTTATTATAATATACATCCTTGATCTCACTCAGTCATCTAAAGACTAGAACATCACTAATGATTTACATCTATTATATGTTCCTCCCTAATCTGATGCTTTGATTCTCTCACCAGAGGTAACCACTAAACTATTAATATTTATCATTTTGATTATTTTTTAAAAGTTTTATTACATACATATTTATGGGGAAACAGTTTATTGTTTAGTTTTGTCATTTATAAAAATGACACAATACGTATTGTACGGATTTTGGCAATTTTGACTCATATTACTAAGATTAATCTATGTTATTCAATAAAGCTGTTTATTTTCACTGTTTTAAAATGTTCTGTTATATGTGAATATATTATAATTACTTATCTATGCATCTCTAGATGACTACATTGGTTAATCTGGAGTTTTGCTGTTATGAATAATGATGCAGTTGACATTTTTTTGTACACGATTCTTTGTGTTCATGTGCATGCATTTTTTGTGGATTATGTATCTAGGAATGGAAATCCTGGATTGTAGGGTAGGAAAATGTTACTTTTACAATGTACTGATAGCTTATTTTTCAAAATGGTTTTGTCAGTTTTACTCCCACCAACAATGTATAAGAGATCTGGTTGATTCATATCCTCCTCAACATTTAGTATTGTCAGACTTCTTAATTTGTTGCTGATTGAATGAGTATAAAATAAAATCTTATTTTGGTCTTAATACTTAAACTCTGATAGACCATATCATCAAATGCTTACCTAGCCAGTGTGTGTCCTCTGTGAAACGTCTGTTTATGTCTTTTGTCCATTTTTCTATTGGATTTTTTTCTTATCGATTTACAAAAGTTCTTTATATGTTCTTGATATTAATATCCAGTAAGTTAAATGTGTGGCAGATATATCAGTATGTACCTTGGGTTTTCATTTTCTTTAGGGTATCATTTGGTGAACTGAAATTAAATAAGTTCTTAATTTTAATTTAAGTAAATTAATATTTTACAGTTAGTGCTTTGGTATCTTATTTAAAAAATACTTTCTTATCTCCAAGACAGAAATGTTTGTACCTCTGTTTTCTTCAAAACATTTTAAAGCTTTGCTTTTGTCATTTACATTCACAATTTATTCAGAATTTTTTTTCTGTGTATAGTATAAGTTGCCAAATTCATGAACCAGAAGGTGCAATATTGTTAAGAATACAGTTCTTCCTAAATTGATCTATCTATTATGTAATCCCAGTCAATTCCCAGGAGACTGTTTTTTCCAGAAGAAATTGAAAAGTTAATTCTGAAATTTAGAGGGAAATGCAAAGAATCTAGAAGAGCAAAATCAAGTTTCATAAAGAACTTAAAGGAGGACTTATACTCCCTGACTGGAGACTTACTTATCAAGCTAAAAAATCAAGACAATGTGGTATTAGCATAACAACAGACAAAATAATCAACAGAACTGAATGGAGTCCAGGAATATACTTATTCATATATGTTGCTTTTTTTTTTTTTAAGACTGGTTAAGTGAAGCAGTGGGAGTGGAGAAGGAACAAAGGAATGTGTAACTGATTGTGATCAATTAGGTTGTAAACACTATATATAGCTTTATAGTAACTTTTGAAATGAGGGTAGTGTAAGTTACTTCATTCTTTCCCAAGAATATTCTATAGGTTCTTGTTCCTTTGCTTTTTTGCAGAAATTTTAGTGTCAACTTGTCAATTTCTACAAACAAGCATTCAGTTAGAAATGTTTCTTATTTCCCTTGTGATTTTCTGTTTGGTCCTTTGGTTACTTAGAAGTGTATTGTTTACTGTTGAAATATCTGTGTGTGTGTGTATGTGTGTATGTTTTCCTGTATATCTTATTGTCCCTGATTTCTAATCTACTTCCACTGTGGTCACTCTATAAAATTACTATGTTTTGAAATTTATTGAGATTTGTCATATGGCCCAGCATATTTTGGTGAACATACTATAGTACTTGAAAATAATTTGTATTTTGCAATTAATGGGTAAAAAGCTCCTTAAATATTAATACTAATTATGTCATTGTGGTATACAGTGTACAGATCTTCCATGTCTTTAATTTTTTTGTTTAATTTTTTTTATCAATTGCTTAAGAGAGAGGTATTAAAAATCTCCCAATATGATTGTAGAATTTTGTTTCTCCTTTGAATTTTCTCAATTTTTGCTTCATGTATTTTAAAGCTGTTTTATTGTGTGTACATAATTAGGATTAGTATATCTTTGTAATTAATTGAATCCTTTCTCATTATAAAATAACACTTTTAATTATAATATTTTGTTGACTTGAAATCTACCTTTATGATGTTAGTATAGCTAATTCCTCCCTTGAATGGCTATACTTTACAGAATATCCATTTCCCATCGTTTTAATTTCAGCCTATAGATGTCTTTACATTTAAAGTATATATATAAATATTTGAATCTTATTTTTTTAATCCATTCTGATACTTTCTTCCTCTTCATTGCAGTTAATCCATTTATATGTAATATAATTATTAATATTATTAGGTTTAGGTATACCACCTTATCATTTGTTTTCTGTTTATCCAGTTTTTTGTTCCTCTCTTTTTTCCTTCCTTCCTTTTGGTTAATTAACTATTTTTTAATTTTTCAAAGCAATTTAAAAGTTTTATGTCTTCTGAACTCCACAGTTTCTGATATAAGTTAGCCTGAATTCATTTCATTGTTCACTTAAATATAATGTCTGTTTTCTTAAGCTTTGTTTTCAAGATTTTACTTTTGATTATAACCATTTAAACTATAATACTCTCAAGTATGATATGCATTATATTCATCCTTTTTCCATTTGCTGAGCTTCTTGATTACTTTTTTTTTTACCAAATTGGAGAATATTTTTGACATTTTTTTCAAATTTTTTTGATTTCTCTTCTCTCTCTTCTCCTTTTGAGATTCTCATTTCACTTGTGTTAGACATTTCAATGTCCCACAGATGAGTGAAGCTCTGTTCATTTTTCAAAAATATTTTTATACCTATGTTATTCAGATTAGATAATTTCTATTAATTTATATTCAAGTTAAATGATGTTTTGGTTCATCGCCAATTTACTCTTAAGTGTTTACTGTGAAATATCTGCAAATAGTGCTTCAGTTCCAGAATTTTAATTTGATTTATTATCATACTTTGTATATCTATGGGGTTTTCCTATTTGTTCTTTTCTTACAAACAATTTTATTTAGGTCCTTGTTATAATAGTTAAAATAGCTTCTTTAAAATCATATTCTAATTCCATCTTTAGGTCTTCTTGAGTTTGACCAAGATTTTGCCTATATTTGCTTATTCTCGCTTGCCCTTAAACAGTTATTTTTACATTTTCTTGGAATTTAACACATTCCCTGCCACACTAGAAAAAATTAAAACTTTTCCTTGGGGCCACAGGGTTTTATTACGAAAATAGAATAAAAACTTTGAAAACAATCCTTTCTAATTTAATGAAAAATATGTTATTTTTTTATTGTTTTCTGTACATGAGTTAAATGCAACTTGAAAAATAGTTCACACAGCTCCCAAGGTGAAGAGATGTGTGAGTTACATATGCTCCTCAAGGCCCTGGGCTCAAAACTAGCATAACTTAAATACAACTCATGTGGCAGTTAATGTATTAAATGGTTATGTGCAGGAAGTTTAATCTGATAGAATGTACGCTGCTGTTGCTGTAAGTGGAACCTCCCATTCCTTGAGTTTTTAGAGTGTACTTTAACTTACTTTTTATCACTTTCTATACAATTCAGGGAACTTAATATACTTAAACTTATTTATCTCCTCACCTATTATTATTTTTGTCTTACATTTTAATTCTATGTGAATTTTTACTCTTTAAGACATTATTATTATAAAATATCAATTTCATCTAGAATACTTACACTTTAAGTTTTTTAATTGCATAATAAACTTTTTAAAAATTTATTTATTTTTTCCAGCTTATTATGGGGGTACAAATGTTAAGGTTACGTATATTGCCCTTCCCCCCACTCCCCTGTCAAGTCAGGCTTCAAGCGTGTCCACCCCCTAGTTGGTGCACATTGCACTCATTATGGATGTATATACCCATCCCCTCCCCCCACCTGCCTGACATCCGATAAATATTATTCCTATATGTCCACTTAGGTGTTGATCAGTTAATACCAATTTGCTGGTGAGTACATGTGGTGCTTATTTTTCCATTCTTGGGATACTTCACTAAATAGAATGGGTTCCAGCTCTATACAGGAAAATACAAGAGGTGCTATATCACCGTTTCTTATAGCTGAATAGTACTCCATGGTATACATATACCACATTTTATTAATCCACTCATGTATTGATGGACACTTGGGTTGTTTCCACATCTTTGCAATTGTGAATTGTGCTGCTATAGACATTCGAGTACACGTGTCTTTTTCATAGAATGACTTTTGTTCTTTTGGGTAGATGCCCAGTAATGGGATTGCTGGATCAAATTGTAGATCCACTTGTATCACTTTAAGGTATCTCCATATTGCTTTCCACAGAGGCTGAACTAGTTTGCAGTCCCACCAGCAATGTAGGAGTGTTCCTATCTCTCCACATCCACGCCAACATTTATTGTTTTGGGACTTGTTAATAAAGGCCACCCTCACTGGAGATAAGTGATATCTCATTGTGGTTTTGATTTGCATTTCCCTGATGATTAGAGATGTTGAGAATTTTTTAATTATGTTTGTTGGCCATTATTCTGTCTTCTTTTGGAAAGTTTCTGTTCATGTCC
>VBSM01003204.1:41769204-41774724 GCA_008086735.1 Cheirogaleus medius | reverse complement strand
TATGAGGTAAAATCTAGAATTCAGGAGGAATGATCCTTGGCAGATCCGGGGATACGTACTCTGGACCTCTTCACACTGACTTCAGGCACTTCCCTGCTTATGTGGGTGTGGAGTTCGGCAAAGGAGAAGTCGTCCCGCTGTGGCACAAATCACGCAGTCCCGTTTGGCTAGCCGCTGAGCACGGCCAGCTTGCACTCCTGATCCTGTGGGAGAACCTTGCCACTGGTCTCCAAACTGCTCGCTCCGGAGGTCTCTCCTTCCAATTCTCCTCCGCAACCTCCTCCCGTGGCGTCTCCCATAGTCTCCGGTACCCCTCCTTCCGACCCCCGTCCTATGTATGGTCATCTGCTTGCTTCTTTCTTCTAATATCTTCTAGAAGCTGTCTTTTCTGTAGAGACACTGTGGTGGTGTTTCTCGTCCACCATCTTCTATCTTTTCTTAAATAACATTATTCTGCATTGCTTTTATTTAAACATTAAAGATATCTTCATCTACATACATTATACTCTGCCAAGAGGTCTTTCATTTTGAACTTTATTTTTGTAAGAAAATTCATTGCTATTGAGTGTAGCTGTAATTATTTTCCTCTTCTATACAACAACCTACTGTATGAATAAACCACAAATTTATGCTATAGTCTGATTTTTTTGTTCCCCCCCCCAAATTCATATTTTGAAGCCTAGTCCCTAGTGTGGGGATATTAGAAGTTTAGAATATTTAGCAAGTATTTGGATTTCCGACATTGGGAGCCTCCACTCTCATGAATGGGATTAGTGCCCTTATAAAAGATGCCTGAGAGAGACCTCTCACCCCTTCCACCATGTGATTACACAGCAAGGCAGTGCTGTCTATGAATCAGGAAGCATCCCTCAACAGGCACAGGTTAAATATTATATTATTTAGCATACCAGACTAAAACAACTTATCAATCCTTTGTAAATTAAGTTTTTGGTTTTTTGTATTTCAATTTTTACACATTGCTTCTATAAACTTTGTAATACATGTCTTCTGACTCACATGTTAAGACTTTCTCTAGGATTATTGCTGAGGGTAAAATTGCCTGACATAGGCAAAATTTTGCCAATGTGGCTATCTCAGTTTTAGATTTCTTAGTTGTATTCTTAAAAAGGATAAAATGATATTTCATTCTGCTTTAATTTTGTACTTCTTTGATTGCTAATTATCTTGAGCATCTTATGTTTACCTTATGTGAAATTTCTGTGTCTCATGCCCATATTTTATTAGAATGTTTGTCTTTTTGTTGGTTATTATATTATTTAACATAATGTTGGCTTCTGAAATCCATAACCCCAAATCTATGTGGCTTGTTAAATAATAATCCACTGTGGATATTACTTGGGCTTTTAACTTCTAAGCAGTGATTTAGACACCTAGGCTTCTTTCATCGTGTGGATCCACTACCTTTAAACCTGGCTAAGTTATCTAGGGGTCATCTCTACTACAGCCAGCCAGAGGGGAAAAAAGCCTAGAGAATCACATTTGGAAGGTATTATGAGTCAGGCTTAGAAATGGTACATATCACTTTGCCGGCATACCATTGGCCAGAACCCAATTCTATATCCACATGTTATGTGTAATTGCAGAGAAGATTGGGAAATATGTTCCCATTTCCAAAAGGAGGAGATGGGTTTAGACATCAGCTATCAGTTATAAGTGTTGCAAATATCTTCTTGTTTTTGTTTTTTCATTTTTCACTTATTTTATGATATCTTTTGAAAAATGAAGTTATTAATATTAATAGAGTTCAGTTTTTCAATATTTTTTCTTACAGTTGGTGTACATTGTATCTTGCTTAAGAAATGTTATGTTAAATTGATTTTTGTGCTTGGTATAATTAAATCAGTTTAATTTTTTAAAAATCTGGATATCTTTTTTTTCCAACACTATTTATTGTGTTAATAATCGCTTTTTCTCAGTGATCTACAGTGCCACCTCTGACTTTTTTTTTTTTTTTTTTTTTTTTTTTTTTGAGACAGAGTCTCACTCTGTTGCCTGGGCTAGAGTGCCGTGGCATCAGCCTAGCTCACAGCAACCTCAAACTCCTGGGCTCAAGCGATCCTTCTGCCTCAGCCTCCCAAGTAGCTGGGACTACAGGCATGTACCACCATGCCCGGCTTATTTTTTCTGTATATTTTTAGTTGTCCAGCTAATTTCTTCTCTATTTTTAGTAGAGATAGGATTGTGCTCTTGCTCAGGCTGGTCTTGAACTCCTGAGCTCAAACGATCCACCCGCCTCGGCCTCCCAGAGTACTAGGATTACAGGCGTGAACCACCTCACCCAGCCACATCTTATATTTTTTATTACATGTATATATGGGTCCATTTCTGGTCTCTTTTTTAGTTACATTGGGTCATTTTTAATCTCGCAAATAATAGCCCTGCATTGATTATTACAGTTTTCTAATGAGTCTTGGTAACTGATATGACAAGTCTCATTACCTTATTCTTTTTCACCAGTGTTTTTGATAGTGTTGATCATTTGCTCTTCAATATAGTATTGTAACCAGCTATCAAGTTCCCTGAAAAACTTTTTGGGGATTAATTTGAGCAGAACTGACATCTTTACCATTTTAAATCTTTCTATGCATGAATATACTGTGTCTCCTTTAATTTAGCTCTTCTTTAATATATTTAAATAAAGTTTTTAAATAAAGTTATTTAAAATAATTTAAATAATAAAAAAAATAAATAAAATATTTAAATATTAAATAAATATTAAAATATTTAAATAAATAAAAACATTTATTTAAATAATATATTTAAATAAAGTTTTGTATCCATAGAGATTTTACATGCCTCTTATTAGATTTATTTCCAAGTAGCTTACCTTATTATTGGTATTTTTGCTTTCTGCATTTTATTACATTTTGTTTCTTGTGCATAGAAATGCAGTTGATTTTTAAATGTTTATCTTATATCTAGCCACTCTGCTAATCTCTTATTAATCCTGTTATTGTTGTACATTTGTCTGAGTTTTCTGTATAGCCTTATCTGTGTAGTCTGTAAATGAGGGCAGTTTTGTTTCTTTCTTAAAAATCTTAGTATGTTATACTAATCTTTATACATTGTACCAGACGAATGTTCAGTGGAAGTGGTTAAAGTGGGTATCACTGTCTTGTTCCTAATTTAAATGAAATTTCTAATATTTCATTGTTAGGAATGAAGTTAGCAATAGTTTCTTACAGATACCCTTTTATCAGGTTAACAAGCCTAATAAACTAATATCATGAATGGGTCATAAATTTTATAAAATGTTCTGTCTTTTCGTACCTGGGCATTTCCAACCTTTTAAAATACTGCTTCATTCATTTTACTCTTATTTTATCTGTTTGTTTTTAATGCCTATTTATGAATAAAATTGGTCTGTTATATAGCTTTCTTGTACTGCCTTTATCTGGTTTTGTTAATAAGAATACCCTTGTACGATGAGTTATTGAGCCAATGAAAGAATTAGAAAATTAGACTATAAAGCTGATGAAATTACTCAGAATGTAGTGCAGAGACACAGCACAGTGGAAAATAAGGAAGAAGTGAGTGGACATGGAGGAGGGAATGAGAAGTTCAAGCCATGTCTAATTGTGAATGGTGAGATAGAGAATAGAGCGAGGGGTAGCAGTAAATTATTTAGCTGTGTATTTGGTCCTTTCCAAATCTGTCTGCTTAGTTTGACTTTAAATCTGTAAGCTTCTTGTTCATTTTTTCTGAGTTTCTATGTTTTATTTTGTAAAAAAATAATTCATAACTAGCACAAGAGAATGACAATTCCATAAGACTTAACATTAGGGTTCTTTTTGTGACTCACATCAATAGGTATAAAAGGCATAATGAGATTAGTTCTAGTGAATTCAAGGCAAATAGTGGTAACAGGGCAAAATTCTTCGACATAACAATTCCAGGAAGTGGGAAGTAGGAACAGTGAATAGTTAACATTTAGAAGGGAATATCTCATTGTGATGTGGAATACTTGCATGTGGACTAAAGAGTTCTTTTCTTTAATAGTGCTAGAGTGATTTTTGTACAATTTTCCAGCACAGCAAAGGAGAAAAAAATGTCAGAGGTAGTTAGCTTTGTTTTTTGCCAATCAGAGGGTCTGTTATTAATAATGACTATTGGGCACCAAGTAACATATTTTAATTTCTCAGGTGGCAGGGAGATCCGATTTTAGTACCTTAACTTTGGTCTCAGAGAGTGGTTAACCTATGTCATACTGTAATTGGGAAATATTATGCCAGAGTTAATAATTGGCTTGCTTTTATTTGCTTTTTTAATTTTTACTTTTTTTCATATTTTCCACATGGAAGATTATCAATCTTATACTTTCTATAGGTATTTTACTGTTACAAGGTCAAAATAATTTTTAATATATTACGACAGGGTGCCATATATAAAGTACTTTTAAATGATACTTATCTCCATCTTATTTTCACACTTAACTAGTTTCAGATTTATATATATGTAAACTCATTTTGAAAAGGTGACTCGATTTATTTTACATTATTTTAAATGAAAACTGCCTTGTAATTTGTTGCTTGATTTAATTATATTCTGTAATTTATATTTTTAATTCAGTTGTATATGTAGACATAGCCACACAAGTATAAGGGAACTGATCTCTTGATAGTTTCATATTTAATCAACCTTCAGGAGAAAACAACTTAATAAAATATAATGTAATGATGTAAGTTTTAGCCTTGATAAATGAAGAACTTTTTTATCTAAAAGAAAAAATTGAAGTCTTTATCTTTTGTAAGTCTTAATTATAAATCTTTTTTCTAAAGCTCTTTGTTTATTATAATCACAAAATTTGAGCTCATTGTAATCATGCAATTCCACTATTCTCCATGAAAAATAAACTATTTCTACTTTGAAAAAGTGCTGCCAATAGATATTCTGATATGTTAAGCATACTTTAAGTTTCAAGCAGAATGAAACAGCCTAAGATATTAAAATCTAGAAATTTAGCATATATAATGGAAACTGCAACGCAACTTTAACTACTCTATAGTGGCACTTCTCTTGCCGCTATAATAAAACTTAAGAATGTTTAGTGATTTTTTTTCCCTACTATTATTCAAAATTACATTACCCTTACTGAAATCTGAATGGCTTTTTGTGGACTAATTAAACTGTAGCTGGTTTGCCATCTGGGTGCAGCTTGTTTAGCTGCCTTTCTGCAGAAAAATTTCTCCTGAAATAAAGAGCATTTTTTGTTAGAATACAGCTGCTAGGCTTTACTTTCTAAAAAAACAAATACTTTATGCTTTCTTACATGAGATTTGTGATGAAAATCAATTTGTAAAAATAAAAAACCTATTATTGCCTTTTTTAAGGTTATTAATAATATGAGCTTTTTATATTCTGTATAAATTTGTAATAACATATATTTGTGTTTTGCTAACTTGTAATATTATGTAGAATACTAGGTTTAGGGTAAATATGAAAAAATGGGAAAGAGGGAATTAACTAAATCTGATTTTTATAGCTCAAGTGGTTTCATTA
>VBSM01003204.1:41739204-41766704 GCA_008086735.1 Cheirogaleus medius | reverse complement strand
TTAGAAGGAACTATTTCTTGTGCTGAGGTATCATGTCCTTTTTAAATGTTGTCATTTTGCAGTAGACTGTGTTATGTGTTGACAGGTTTGGAATTTATAAATTTCTTAAACAAGTGAGATAATATATGTAAAATGCTTAGCAAGAACTAGAAAATAAATACTTTTTTTACTAAATGCTAGTTACTATTTCAATATAGTAGAAAACAAATATATTTGGTTAAAACTAATAAAACAATTTAACTTAAAATTCTTTGTAGTTATAGCCGTGAAACAATTTTCTATTTATAAGACAATATTCAATCAGTTTCCATTGTAATAATGCCATACAATGTTGCTTGGATTTTATGTAACATGATTGAATATTTAAGCTATATAATTTTAATATAATAATTGGCACACTTAAAGGCTCCCAACCTTTTTATTCTATATCTTCTATAGAACTTTTCAATCAAAATATGCTTTGTGGGTCAATGTGAAAAAAAGTTTTCTATTAATAATGGCAATTGAAAGAGATTATTTCCAACTGGGACCTTTAGACATATAGTCCACTGATCATTTTCAGATTAACCATGTCTAGCACCAAACAATTATATTCCAAGACTGCCAGCTAAAAGGAGCAAAACATTTTTTAATATTAGAGAAAAAAATTTATAAAATACAAATAATTATTAGTACGAAAAGTTAACTTTTCGAAATTCAAGGATTTTAAGGGTAATAGGATTACATCCACAGAGAAGGGATTGATTAACTTGATTTTGCTGCTCATGTAAAATAGCCCTTAAAAATGATAAGGATATGGAAGGATATATGAGAATATACATATATGCTCACATATATTTTTATACATACATATAATAATTATGTGTATATATATTTATGATTATTAAGATTTAAAAAGCAGGCTAAAAGTACAGTATGGTTGGGGACAAAAAGTAACTTTACAGTGAAGTAACCTGACAAAAACTGCTTCAGCTAGGTGATCTTGGTCAATATCAACAGTCATAAGTCATGTTGATAGTAGGTACACTTGACATGATGTGATGAAAATGGCACTTTATCTTTATGATCTTCCTCCTTAAAATTTATAACCCCAGTGTAATCATGAAAAAAAAAATCAGACAAATTCCAAAGGAGGGGCATCCTACGAAAAACTGTCAAGGAAAGTATGAGAAACTGTCACAGCTAAGAGGAGCCCAATGAAGTATGATAACTAAATGTAATGTATACTAGATGGGATCCTGAAACAGAGAGAGGACATTAGGTAAAAACTCAGGAAATCTGAATAAACTATGTTCTCAGTTAATAATAATGTATGAGTATTGGCTCATTAATTATAACAAATGTACCATACCTACTTAAGATGTTAATAATAGGGGAAACTAGGATATATAGTATCTGCTCAGTTTTTCTGTACATATAAAACTGTTTTTAAAAAAATAAAAATCTATTAATTTAAAAACTAGATTAAAAGACAGAATTATATATATATTTTTTTAAGTCTGGGAAATATATCCCAAACTTAACCACTAGGAACTTGGAGGGATGAGATTATGAAGATATTTTCATTTATATTTCTCCTGCCTATACTGAAAATTTTACATTGAACTTTTATTCACTTTATTTGCAGAAAAATAAATATTTATATTCTGAAAAACATTTAGTGACATGCTCATTGTAAAAAATCTAAGGAAATTCAGATAAGTATGAAGAAAATAATTCAGTGCTAAGAAATAACGCTGTACCATTTCAAGGTTGTTTGGATTTTTCCCCCTATGCATGTTTGGTGAAATCTATATCTATATAGTATAACATACTATACTATATATATATATACTATATATATATATACACACTATATAGTATAACATACTATACCTTTTGTATCCTGCTTTTCTCACTTAATTATATATATATATATATATGTGTGTGTGTCACATATTTATCTTTCCATATCAGCCCTCAGCATAATTATAATAGAATGGTAAGTTATAGGCTTGGTATATTTTTATGGGCTTTGATGCATATTTCCAAATTCCCCTAGAAAATTTATAGCAGATTGTATTTCCACCATCGTGTCTCAAAGAACAGGAATCATAAACTGGGTCCAATCAACATTTAGATATTTGTACACTTCCCTTAGAAATCTAATTCCTTGCTTATCTTGAAACATCAGTAGATTTAGCAGTACTGGGCCACATTCCTCTATGAAAACAATTGGCTGTAGTTGAGTAGCAGCTGCCATAAATACCCTCCTTACTCTTGGACAGTGAGGCTGCGTGTTGATAATTCGCTTTGTTTATACTTGTAAAAAATAGTGGTATTAAGAGAATGTGAATTACTTCTTGTGAATATATCTCTAGCAAAAGCGATAAAAGGCAAGTGAGAGAAAGAAAACCACATTTAAAGAAAATGGGAACATCTATATGTTACTTTGTGAAAGGGAGGAACATATCTACATGGTTTAATATATATATAAAGTGCTTCTGTTGGATGAATTCTAAAGCTGTTATTTTAAAACACATGAAACACAACACCTTTTACTTACCTACATTATCTTTTTGGCTTCTATGTGAGTTTGAGTTATCATTACTTTCACAGTAATTTAATTCTAAAGATCTGTTATTTTTTATTGAGGATTTTAAAGGAATGCTTTATAAATATCCTTTATTAGAAATAATATCATTAATATTCAGAATATTATTGTTAATAGAAATACATTAGGAATAAGTCCATTATAGTGACAGCATCCACTTTTGGAGCAGTTTTAATGTCTCCATTAATATTTGAGTTATTTATTGCAACTTCTTGAATGAATGTTTTTTATATTCTTAGCTATAGAATTATCAAGTGATTTCTTAGAAAATTCATTTATTAAAGAACACATGCTTGTCTATTAGATATACCAATAAAACAATAGTTATTTTTTTCTGTTTTATCCTAAATTTTTGTTTGACCTTGAACAAATTATTCAAAATTTATTTGGTAAATGATGGGGTGATAATATATCCTTCATAATTTTATTAAAGGAAACCTAGACAAGAGTAGGTAGCCTTTGAAAGTTGTTTAGCTTGGCAGCCTGATCAAAGGAAATATTTATAAACATCATAAATTTGATTATAAAATAGGAGGAAGAAGTAAGAGCTGTACAGTGATTAAAAGGGGGGAGGAAAGAAAAGGACAAAATCATTTAGACTTACTGGAAGATGAATGCTTGAAGTATTTTAATTTGGTGTTCAAAGCAAGGTAATGAAGTAAGTAATATATTTTAAGTGTGGTAACTACAATATAAACAACACTTAGAGGAAAGCATTTAATAGTATGCTAGAGTAAAGGCTAGGAAACAAATCAAGTGATTTAAATATGAGTAAAGTATAATAGTATAAATTAAAGATGATGCCTCTTTTCATAAAAATTGTAGGCTAGAATAAGGAAAATTTTGCCTATCTCCCTGAAGAACAGAAAAGTAGACAAAATTGGAAAAGGTGATATTTCCCATTGTTGGTTCAAAAGAGTTAAACATATATATTTTTCTCATTGTCCTTAGGAATATCATTTGGAAAGAAAGATGGGATTCTCTGTAAGTTTAAATGAGATTATTATCAGGGTTACTAGAACCATATTAATAATATTAGAATCATAAATTTGACATTCCTTTGCCAGTACATCAGCAAAGACATTGTTTTCACTACGATTCAGTGTTTTTGTTTTTTGTAAATGTAATGGTTAATTTGAAATAGCATGTATGCATGGGTTTTGATGGTCTCAAGTACATTTAGTGGAGATGGTAGTAGATTTTGCAGAATACTAGTTTTCATGAACAGGTTTCCTACAAAAATAATTTACCTGTGATGACTTCTGTTAAAATGTGGGGCTTACCATTAGTAGTTTATCTAATACATTAATAAATTTCAAAACAGAATGCTGTAAATCATACTGGCTTTTAAGAGCATCAGCATTCTTTGAGGAGTCGTTACTAAATTATGATACAATAAATGCTAATTGGTGTAGTGCTATTGGTTTTCTTTTGCCAGGTTACTATACGATGATATTGTATGACTCTTGATAATCCCGTGGTGGATAGAGTATTTTGTGAGGAAATACATATATATATAAAATTAAAATGATTAATTTCTAGATGAGTAGTATGCATCATAGAGCTATGCTTTAAATTTTTTCCCCAGCAAATCTATGTGACATTATTCGTGAAAATATTTATATAGACTCTTGGTTATTTTATTGAAAAATTGCCATTCTATTAGAATAAATTTTAACTAATGCTCATTTATAATTTATTATTAAAATAAAATTTCTTTGTATGATGTAATATCATATATAAGTATTTGCATATATTTGTAAAGAATATAAGATATAAACATACATATATATTTATACATAACTTTTTTTAACAGGTATCTCAACAGCCATCCTTATCAAGCTTAGAAACATTAATGGTATCCCAGAAATCTGAAATTGAGTATTTACAGGAAAAACTGAAAATAGCAAATGAAAAACTGTCAGAGAACATATCTATCAACAAGAGTATCTCAGAGAAGAGCATCATGACAAGTGATGAAGCAAAACATAAGGTTGGAACATTTTGTCATTTTATGAATTTGCCAGGGAGAGGCTGGCAAGGCAAGAGATGAGGTTAAAAAACGAAATGGCAGCATTTACTTCTCTGTTTATAATTCTGGAATCTCTTGAAAAATATTATGTGCCAAACTCTTTTTTTTTTTTTGAGACAGAGTCTCACTCTGTTGCCCGGGCTAGAGTGAGTGCCGTGGCGTCAGCCTTGCTCACAGCAACCTCAAACTCCTGGGCTTGAGCAATCCTCCTGCCTCAGCCTCCCGAGTAGCTGGGACTACAGGCATGCACCACCATGCCCGGCTCATTTTTTTTTTTTTCTATATATTTTTTAGTTGGCCAATTAATTGCTTTCTATTTATAGTAGAGACGGGGTCTCACTCTTGCTCAGGCTGGTTTCGAACTCCTGAACTTGAGCGATCCGCCCGCCTCGGCCTCCCAAAGAGCTAGGATTACAGGCGTGAGCCACCGCGCCCGGCCTGTGCCAAACTCTTGATAAAATAAATACCTGTTAGGAGTAGAGAGTTTTTCCTTTTTAAAGGCTGAATTATATTCCCAAATTAATTAATTAAATATATTATTATTAGTATACCCATTTTGCCAGTAAATTAATATTCTTATATTAAAAAGTTTTGCTAAGTGTTTCTCATCTATCTGATATACTATTAACTTATTTGGTTAAAAATTCATTTTAAAATGGTATATCATTTACTCAATTTTCTAGTAAATAAACAAATTAGGCATAGCATGTTTCTCATTTATTAATGTCTCACTTCTTTTTAGAATTCATAATATATTTGTGTTATGCTGCAGAAGTTTATACAGAGTGACTAATATAAAAATTCCATAATATCATGTTATGACTATGTTATTTCCAGATAAATGTAAATAATATTTTTCTAAAAGTAAGAGTGTTAACATTTTTCTCATACTTGTTACTTCAGCAATAGAGGAATGATGTTTTTTATAAGCAGAAAATCATGTTTTCAAGATAATTGTTTTTGAGTCTTTCCATTTTTTATTTTGAATAGAACAAACTATCTTAATAAAGGAAGCATTTAAAATTAAACCCATATCTCTGTGATACTCTAATTCACTCTCTCCAAAATTATTAGTAATTTTTAGAGGAATGAGCTTTATTTCTCCAAAATTATTAGTAATTTTCAGAGGAACAAGCTTTATTTATTTATTTATTTATTAAAACATAACTGCATTATACATTTCTTGCCATTTTGAAGTAGTTTCACAAACATTGAACTTTATTTAAATGGAAAAAAATCCTAATATCAAGATAGAACATTCTAGGGCCTAATTTGGTTGCTTGCTTTATTGCTGAAGTTTAAAAAAGCACTGCTTTGAAATTTCTCTGCTTTTAATGAAAGTCCAGAAAAGAAGGGTGATATTTTGGGCCAAAATTTTCTTTCTTTTTTGTAAGGACAGGCAGTAAGGATGAACACTATGTTGCCCAGCATAATAGTTGCTTTCACATATTCCTTCTCCAGATTGGTATATGAAGCTGTACATAATATAAACACATTCTTGTCTCTAGTTAGGCACATTATAGTTAATGACCATATGGTCATTATGATATAAGATCTACTGTCTGTTGTATTTATATTCCTCAAGCATATTGTTCCTTCAACTTCACAGTGTGTTAAACTATTTCAAAGGGAAAAAAATCCTTTCCCTCTTGTTTCTGGTTGTCCTATCAAGTGTAACCTTGGACCCTTATAGAGCAATTAGACCAGCCTCTATCCCCTCCTTTGTAATGAGGTTTCTTGCATTTCTGAGTCTATAACCCTTTAGTCTTCCCTAATGGGACATCATTATTCTGAAAGAAACAATGTAAATGTAAATGAATATTCTCATTAACGAGTCACAGAGAAACCTTTAGCGGTAGCACTGTGGTAATTCCGCTTGTTATTTCTCTGGTATTCCATGCAGGATTTTTTTTTTTATAATTCATTATTAGTATTCAAAATTACTTGTTCTTTAATTTTGCATGTCTTTCATAATCCAGTGTTCCAACTAGTTCAACCATGTCCTTGTTTTATTCTCGAGGAACCACCTGTGAAACGTTCAAGGTCTTTGTCCCCAAAGAGCTCTTTGAGAGACTCAGAGGAGCTAAGGAAGCTGAGAAAAGCTGAAAGAAAGATTGAAAACTTAGAGGAGGCACTACAACTAAAGGTGAACATTAAATCATTTCTTTAGTAGTAACCTTGCAAAGAGAAAAATATACCAAAGTAAACATACATTTCACAAATTACTGCTTGTACAAAGCATGCAGTTTATCTTGTTTTTAAGATTTCTGAGGATCATAAAGTAATAAAACATATTTTCTACTTGAAAACTAAATATTGATTCACTACTTTCAAATTATTTGGGAATATTTTGGTTTAAAATTGAGAATACATTTCTTATAGTTTCTCAGAGACAAAAAAAATCAAACTGTAGCAAGTAGAAAGAGAATTTCTTGTTGTTCTTTATATATGATAAACATAAAAACAAAAGTGAGTTTAAAACCATATTAACCCAGCTTAGGTAATTTGCAATTGTCCTTTATAAAAAAATTATATAGTCAAAATGACAAATATGCATTTTTTTTTCATTTTAGCTGAATTTGTCTCAGAACATATGAAATTTGAATAAGCACTGTACTCATGTTTTAGAAGCACATACCTTATTGGCTTATCTTTGAGAGCTTATATTTCCTAATTCATACTTTGTGAATTCTTTTTCTCAAAAGTTCTTCATGCATATTGAATCCATTTTATGTGACTATATTGAGGGCTTTTATTTTTTCTCTGACTTTATGGCAGACTGTTCATTCTTCATTTCACCTCTACTCTATTTGAGGTTCAGTCATATAATTGATTCTCAAATAGTTTTATGATATTCTATGACAAGTCCAATGCTTTATACATGATTAGAACCCAGTACATTTAAAGCTTAGATTCTGTGTCATATAATATAGATTACTCTTAGAGAGAAAAAAGTTTGACTTTTATCTGTGTTCTAGAACAAAATATGGTTTAAGGGTATAGTTAACCATAAGCTATAATTAATAATCTTGTCTGCCTCTTCACTAAACATTATGTTAATTTATATTTATTTATAGTTAAACTGTTAGTTCTAAAACAAAGGAAAATTATCATCTATTGTTTCTACCAAAAATAAAATGACCACATGACCTCAGCTAGCATTTAACCTACTTGAAATTTATAAGGAACTTGGATAAATACCCAAGTTACTTGTTCATTCATTTACTCAGTAGGAATTATTGAGCATCACAATTAGCCAAACATCGTACAAGTTACTTGTACAACAGAAAACATGATGAGTTGCTATCTTTGAAGACCTTTTCTCTAGTTAAGAAGATGATATGTGAATAGTTAGAATGTAGTGTGTTAAGTGTAAATGTGTGGGTAAGCACAGGATATTATGGACATTTTTAGGAAACCAGTCTAATATAATTCTTGAAATTTGCATACCAAGTCTTCTATCCTGAGTTCTCCAGAGAAATAAAGAACCAATTATAGATATATTACAACAATTACTATATTTGGTATAATGCCTTATAGTAAATTACACACATATATGTGGCTCACATGATTATAGAGCCTGAGAAATCTAAGATCTTTAGTCAGCAAGCTGGAAATCAGGAGTGTGGATGGTATAGTTCCAGTCCGAGCCCAAAGGCTATAGAATCAGGAGAGCTGATGGTATAAATTCAAATCCAAGTCTGAGTCCGAGTCTGAAGGCAAGAGAAGACCAATGTCCCAGCTTGAATACAATCAGGCAGAGAGAAATAAATCTTTCTTACTCAACCTTTATTCTATTCAGGCTTTCAACAGATCAAATGAAGTCCATCCACATTGGGGAGGACAGTCAGCTTTATACAGTCTACTGATTAAAATATTAATCTCATCCATAAACACCCTCACAGATCCACCTAGAAATAATATTTAACCAAACATCTGGGAAGTCAAATTGACACATAAAATTAATCATCACATATCCCATTCAGTAGCAGAGAACTTCCATTTTTTTTGCCTCTGGAGGTCTGTTAGTCTTTGGCAGTCTCTTATTTTTGGAATGAAGGAATAAAGCAATTCAGACATTTTTAGATCTGTTGTCTTCTCTTCTACTTCTTGAATTCTGTGTTTCAAAATGAATCTCAGAAGGCTTATACTAAATTGATTTCCTTATTTCATTTTCCTGACAACAGTTTTCTGGGGCGGAGGCCCCAAGTTATTTTCAGAGTAAAATTTTTTTTTTAATAATTTTTTTTCATTTATAGTTTTTTATATTCATGTTTTAAGTTAATTGATAATCATGGATTTTAAATTTATGTCTTCTTTTACAGATTTGCAAGGGAAGGAAAATATGGGAGCAAATTTTTTCCTTGTTTTTACCTTTAGTAGGAAAGGATTTTTTTTAAAGGCGTAAGATAGTTGAATAAAAAAGGTACTATAATCAAGAACATTTAGCAAAAGAAGTAGGTAAATAAAACCTATATAGTAAAGCAAGTCCAAGAAAAGTGATTGAGCCCAGAGTACTTTTTAATCGACTTTCTTCTAATAAGAATAACTATCAAAGTTAGTGAAAACAGAAGACCTCATTCAATATTCCCTTTTATTATTCTGTAATAATATTTATATTATTGCTATTATTAAAGTACATGTGAGTATAAAGTAATGCAGTAATTAATACTTTCTCTGTATTAGTTTCCTAGGGCCACTATCACAAAGTACCACAAACTGGGTGGCTTAGAAAAACAGAAACTATTGTCTCAAAGATGTGGAGGCTGGAAAAGTACAAAATCAAGGTGTCAGCAAAGTTGGCTCCTTCTGAAGGCTATGAGAGAGAATCTGTTCCATTCCTCTCTTAGCTTCTGGGAGCCTCTGGTATTCCTTGGCTTGTAGATGGCATTCTCCCTGTGTCTTCACATTGTCTTCTCTCTATGCATGGCCTTCTCTCCCTGTCTAAATTTCCCCTTTTTATAAGGATATCAGTCATATTGAATTAGAGCCCACCATAATGACCGAATTTTGACTTGATTATATAAAGTCCCTGTTTCCAAATAAGACCACATTCAGAGGTACTGTAGGTTAGGGCTTCAACATACTTTGGGATAGAAGGGATACAAATCAACCCATTAAGGGTGTCTTATAGTTTTTAAGATACATTTGTTCATCTTGGTGCTCCTTTTGTAGACCATTACTTGTTAATACATGTTGCATTTTTTGTCATGGTCTTTGGTGTTATATGGGACACAGCTCTGAGAGAAGCTAATGGGAGCATGACAGACAAAAATGTTCAGTGTTCAAATAATTATTGTAAATAGTAGATTAAAAGCTTTCTTTTTTGTGAACCTTTAACATATATTAATATGCTTTGTGAATCAATAGAAAGGTATAGACATATTTTTTCCCAGATTTGTTTGGTTATATTTGCTAATATTTCTCAAAAGATGGTTGTTGTTCCATGAAAGATACTGTGAACAAGTTTAACTAAACTAAAGCCTAAAGACATGCTCCATGGCATAGTAGGTAGCTTTAGGTCCCAATTTGATTACCAAGATAGACTGAAGGGTAGGAGGGGCAAATAAGTTTCACCATTCGTAGCCAATGAAATACATGCATATATACTTTGATACATTAAAATGATAAGTTTTATTTTATCAGCAGTAAATTATGCATATTAATTGATTCTTATACTAGTTATGAATTTTGTATAAAATATTAACACATTGTCTTGCTCAGCTTACTTGCGTAGCTAGTTGTACATATTTTCAAGATAGATGACGGATGTTGTAATAAATAAGCCAATAGTAATGGAAGCTATTTTTATAAAAATCCCACTCATATTCCTGACTTTGTGAATATAGTTCTCTAACAACTATAATTTGCCTAACAACCACTGCATCTGAGCTTTGTGAAATCTGTATTATTTTTGAGATCACTAATGCAGTGAGTCCCTGCTTATGGACTTTCATGCATTTGGCAACTTGATTCTATTAGCACTTTTCAGTGTCCTTTAATAACATCAATATGTCCTTTAAATGCAGTTTACATGTCTTATTTTTCAATATTCTGGTATACATGAATTTAATACATTCTGCTGAAGTTAAACATACATAACAGAATCGTTGGTATTTTATTTTATAAAAGTTTTTTGGCTTTTTTTTTTATTCTCTAAAACCTTGCTCTCATTCCCTGAAGATCAAGCCACTGCTTTGTGAACAGTATTCATGCTTTTAGTTCACCTTATTCTTTCCAAGGAGCCTTTGGCCAAACCAGAAAATTATATCAAAAATCATTTCTGTTCTTATGAATGCAAAAATAAAATTAATTGCAGATATCTTTGAGGCAAGTCAGTTGATAACATTTTTTCTATTGTCTATTAATATTTCCTAATGTTTCAGTCATTCAGACTTGTTTCTACACAGAAGTTAGAGCCTCTAGTTTATCTAGGTTAATTGCAAAATCTATAGAAGGTACTCAGTAAATGTTTTATTGAATGATCTAATGAATGAATCTCGGTAGCTGCCCATGGAATATTTTTGTGTGTATCTTCTTAGGAAAATGTAGTAATTAGTGATATAAAATGTACTTTTCAGACCTTACTTTTGATTTTGTTATAAAATCTTTCTTGGCAATATTTCCCAAATAAAGTAATATTATTTTGACTTTGACTTTTTTGTTTTTTGACAGAGCATCTTGCTCTGCTGCCTGGGCTAGAGTACAGTTGCATGGTCATGGGTCACTGTAACGTCAAACTTTTGGGCTCAAGTGATCCTCCTGCCTCAGCCTCTCAAGTAGCTGAGGCTACAGGCACGTGACACCAGGCCTGGCTAATTTTTCTATTTTTTTGTACATATGTTGCTCAGGCTGGTCTCTAACCAGTGCTAGTATTATAGGCATAAGCCACCATGCCCGGCCTAACTTTGACTTTTATATGTCAAATGAGACTTAAAGGATCATATTCCAAACTAAAGTTAAGCTATTAAGCTATATTTATTAGAAGATTATTTTAAAAATGTATTTTGGTTAATTAAAAAAATTTAATATATTCAGTTTTGATAGATGATTTCTCATGATATGTGTTTAGCAGCATTAAAATAGGGAAAATATTTTTCTTTGAACTATATCTCTCTATCTTATATTTATATTTTAAAAAATTTTACATATGTATTTCTGAAATAAGACAAATAATTAATAGTCTCTAGGACTAATTTAATGCATGAATTATACTTGATATCAGCATCCCGAAAGCATGAATCTATGGATGAAACTGCATCTTAAAATAATTATTATTATAAATCATGTCTATCAAATTGATGTACAAACAATCACTAGTTGAGTTTCATTTTTATTAGTTTAGATTTTAATATTAATAATTTTATAAGATTATGTAGGCACCCTAGTATTAGAGAGAATAAATTAGGAAGCAAGTAAAATTAAAGCAGAAACCTCATCTACGAAACCATTTTTCTATAATCACTACTTAATGGAAATAGCCACTTATTTTAAATTACTATAGGAAAACCAAAAGTATTTGCTAATATTGAACATTTTACACTAAAGCTTTAGGAATCAGAATTGGCAGCATTCAGTGCTTTGATTAATTAATATGCCTAGTATAATCCTTGCACATCATGAGTGATATATAGGACTCAGGAGATTTTTACTGAGTCTTAACCTTTGGTTTAATGATGTAATATAGTTAGTTGCTATTTGAGAATTAGGGAAAGAATTGAGTGTAAATTTAATGATTAATGGTAGCTGAGGCAGTACCAAAAATTGCTAAATATAGTGAAAATACTAACAAGAATCTCAGTTTGTTCCATTAATTCAACAGAAAATCCTTGTGAAAAGTAATCAAGAAAATTTGTATGTCCCACTCTAATAATTTTCACTTTGGGGTGAATCTTTTAGGTTCCATTTACTCAGAGTTTCTAATGACCCTAACACAGAACTTTAATGATCCCCCAAACACTGGGTTTATATGTAATACATTTTTTTTTGAGACAGGGTCCCACTCTGTTGCTTGGGCTAGAGTGTAATACTGTGATCATACCTCACTGTAACCTCAAACTCCTGGGCTGAAGTGATCCTCCCACCTTAGCCTCCTGAGTAGCTGAGACTACAGGCATGTGCCACCATGCCCAGCTAATTTTTCTATTTTCTGTAGAGACAGGTCTTACTTACTATGTTGCTCAGGCTGGTCTCAAGTAATCCTCCCACCTTGGCCTCACAAGTGCTAAGATTAAAGGCATGAGCCACTGTGCCTGGCCTATCTGTAATAATTTTTAAGAAATTCATTTTAAAATAAAAGTTTAGGGGAAGAACTTTGATTCATGAAGAATAATTACAGAAAGCTATTTTAGAAGTCTTTAACATAAAATCTTCATTTTAGTTTAACTATAAGTTTATTCTGAAATTGTTTTGACATGAATCTTTTCCAATATGGTCTATAAATTTCTTATAATTAAATTATTTTATTAATAAATTTCTAATACATCTTGTTGAAATTCCTAATAAAGTTTTTAGTTTTAAGAAATTCCAATAAACATAATTAACATGTTTATTTATCAGAAGATACCAACATTATTAATTATCTTAATTATTAAGATATTATTATCTATGTGACTAATTTATTTATTTCACCTTCTTAAGATTAGAAAGCTTATTGTCAAAGATGTGAAGTGATATTTGGATTGTTTACCAAACTTAGTATGAAAAATTAAAGCTCCAAGTTAAATAACTCTTTGTGTCTTAGAAGAAGAGATTTAAATAGCTTCTATTTTGAAGATGGAGAAACTGAGCTGTACCGAATTTACATAGCTATATCGAAGTAAAATGTAGTAACTTTCAGCAGCAATATTTGAACTCTTATCAGCACCTAACCTCCTGCATGTAATAGGCTATTGATGTATGGTTTTTAAATTGAAATGAACCAAATTGAATTCAGTTTCCTGAATATTTGACTTTTACTTCACGTATTAATTTATGTCACTTTTGAGCAAGTTTGTATTAACTGTGAATTGTATATCTTCTAAAACTCTATAGGATAACATTTATTTTGAATGCTCTGTCAGGTGACACCATTTTCATGGCTTTTTGTTGTTGTTGTTTTTAATTTCAGAATATTACAGGAGTACAGACATTTAAGTTACATAAATTGCTTTTGTACCATTTCAGTCAAAGTTATAAGTGTGCCCATCCCCCAGATAGTGTGCATTGCACTCATTAGATGTCAGTTTACCCACTCCCTAATCCACCCTCCCACCTACTTGATTTCTGATAAATGTTATTTCCATATGTGCGCCTAAGTGTTGATCAATTAGTTCCAATTTAATGGTGAGTACATGTGGTGTTTGCTTTTCCATTCTTGTGATACCTCACTTAGAATAATGCACTCCAGTTCCATCCAGGTTAATACAAGAGGTACTAGTTCACCATTTTTTAATGGCTAAGTAGTACTCCATGGTATACATATACCACATTTTATTAATCCACTCATGCGTTGATGGGCATTTGGGATGTTTCCACATCTTTGCAATTGTGAATTGTGCTGCTATAAACATTCGAGTGCAGGTGTCCTTTTTATAGAACATCTTTTTTCCTTTGGATAAATACCCAATAGTGGGATTGCCTGATCAAAAGGTAGTTCTACTTTTAGTTCTTTGAGGTATCTCCATACTACTTTCCATAGAGGTTGTACTAGTTTGCGGCCCAGCAGTATATGCCTGTTCCTATCTCTCCGCATCCACACTGATATTTGTTGTTTTGGGACTTTTTGATAAAAGCCATTCTCACTAGATTTAAGTGATATCTCATTATGGTTATGATTTGCATTTCCTTGATAATTAGAGATGTTGAACATTTTTTCGTATGTTTGTTGGCCATTAGTCTACCTTCTTTTGAAAATTTCTGTTCATGTCTTTTGCCCACTTTTTAAAGAGGTTGTTTGATTTTTTCTTGCTGATTTGCTTGCGTTCTTTATCAATTTTAGTTATTAGCCCTTTATTAGGTGTATAGCATGCAAATATATTCTCCCATTCTGTAAGTTGTCTGTTCACTCTAATGATTGTTTCCTTGGCTGTGCAGAAGCTTTTGCTTTTTCATCAACCACTTTTCTATTTCCATATAGCATAAGGAACACTTCTTGGTACAGATAAGACTCAAATACTTGCTAATAACTACTAATACTTGCTAATAACTACTAATTACCCTACTAGAAATGTATTAAAATTAGAATGACAAAATATCCATACTGCTGAGACACAATAGAATTACAGTAAAATAATGCAAACTTTATAAAGGATTATCCTACTGTTTAGATGGAGGTAAATGGTCAAGAAAACAATGAATTTGGCATGTAAAGGCATCACTGTTAATACCTGGGAAATGGAGACTGAGAGAAGTTAATTTTTGCTTTGTTCCTGTATAGGGCAAGTAAAGTACCAGGGGCTCTGCTTGTGTTAGCTTATTTAATTTAATCATCACAATTTAATCCTCTGTTTTCCATGTTTTACAGAAAACGAAATTGAGTTAATTTAAATAGTGTTCTTAAGATAATGCAACTACCAAGAGAAGGTCCAAGAATGGAATTCAGATTTTTCTGATTGCCACATGCCTACTCATCTCACATCACTATAATGTTAGAGAGTACCTGTTGCCCCTACCAAATAAAAATATAAATTAATTCATACAGACATATGAATAAGAATTTTTAAAATATTTGAAATTCTCATGAGGAAAAAAAACTCCAGAAGTTACCTATTTTACTTTGAGAAACATAGTTCATACATTGTGTGAATATATCTTCCCAGGACTAAGAATTTGGTCTTTATAAGTATATTTTACGATTATATCTAAAAATGAAAATTTATCTTATTTGCTGTACATTTAGAAATAGTTGACTGTAATTGTTTAAGCTAGGTGTTGAAACAACAACATAATGTTTTAATTGTCTGTTCTATGGCCTCTTCAAGAGTGCTAAGTCTAGCTTTCCTTTTTCAGTTCTTTATGATGCAACCCTAAAAGGATAAACTGTGCTACTTCTAACATAGGTCCAGTCTCATTTTCTTCCTCCTGTATAATCTTTGTGCTTTGTTACATATTAATTTTGAATTCATAGGCTGAAGAATTGGTCTTACTGTGATTAATGTCCTTATTCTAGTCATACTTGCACTTTAACAAAATAATCATGCTTTATGTATAGATAAATCCTGGTGCTGAAAAAGAGAAAATCTGTAATATAGGCTTATGAACATTTATGTGTATATTAACAACAGGGAAAGGAATGAAAATAACTTGATGGCAAAATTTTGAAATTATGTAAGCATCTTAAAAAATGCTGTGTGGGTTGAATTTATCAAGCGAACCTATTCCGTGACTTGAGAAATTGTTTTCTTCTGCTAAAATAAGTATTACAAATTTACTCATGTTTACACATTTTTTAAAAATTTCATATTTAGATAGGTTACCTTTTATTTCAAACATTATGTTAATACTTTCTTCAAACTTATATGCTTGCTTTTTTGTGTTCTACAGAGCCAAGAAAATGATGAGCTAAGAGATGCCCATGAAAAACGCAAGGAAAGGCTACAGATGTTACAGACCAACTATAGAGCAGTAAAAGAGCAATTAAAACAGTGGGAAGAAGGCAGTGGCATGTGAGTTACATAGCTCATAAAGGCATTTCCCTAAATATTAAATGGAATGGAGTAGCGTTATATAGGTGTTTTAATGGCTTTTGTTTGGTTTTAAAGAAATTATTTGGTAGTCAAATCTTTATTGTGAATTTTTAAATGGAGAATATAACAAATGAAAACAGAGAGTATAACTATAATTTGCCTATCATTTGTAGATATCAAATGGAGGTGATTATGAATTATTATATACATTTTTAATATGAATGTAATAGCTTAATAAAAGTATATAATTTAAAGCAAATATAGTTAATATCCATGTGGTTGGAACACTGCTTTTAAATAAATAAAATAGTGGTGTTAAAATGTTTATAACTCAGAAAGTATTTAAGTTTTAATGGAAAGACAGGAGAAATATGAAATTCACATACATAGTTAACTATCTTAAAACTATTCCAACCTAGTATGCAATTTGAAGATCTTTACTATCCATCAGTTTGTTCTCCAGCTTATCTGAATGAATTGGCAGTCTCAATTCAATTGCTCTGAACAGGTGTTCAGATCTTGGTTAGTTGTAAGTGGCTCCCCTGTTAACAGTATCAACAGAGGGCAAAGGACTGAATGAGTACAGAAAATCTACTACCCTTTCATCTTTTGAGATGGATCCTTTAGGGTGATGTTGATGATACACATTGGTCTGTTCTGTAGAGAAATACTGTTTCTAAATTGGCCAGTACAGCACTTTTACCAAGTGAGAATGAAGAGTTTGTTTTATGTACAGAAAATGAAAATGTAAAGGACATTTGGCGTCATTTGTATATAATTGTCACATCTGATTTTTTCTTTTAATGAATGGAGGTGTTTCATATTGCTTGTCAGTAAAGCAGTGATAAAGCTATTTGTTCTAGATTTAGCCTTTGCTCACCTAACTTTTTAGTAATCACTAGAAGATTGAAATCTACTTTCTGACATATGCACTGGTAATAACTTTTTTTAAAGATAGGGCATCTGTATCACATTCAGATTGATAGGCAGCAAATTCTAAATGAGTTGGTTGCTTATAGTCTTTTTTGGAGACTGTTAAAATCCTAAAGTGTGTGTTTTATTACTATTAAAATGAATGAGAGACCTAAGAATATCATGTATCTGCTTAAAAGTTTGCTTTCCATAGTAGCAGTTTAGCTTTAGGAAATTAGGATGGGGGTTTTAATTTTTACATGCTTAGGTTTTAGGAAATTCATCCAATAAACAGCTTGAATTAGAAATTTGGTTAATAGATATTTTTAAATTTTATAGAATGTATAAATTAATTTTTATTGCATTTTGAAGATGTTAAAGAAAAAAGTGACTTTATTTTAAAAATAGGACTGATATCAGAAAAATAAAGAGAGCAGATCCCACACAACTTCGACAAGAAGATTCTGATGCTGTATGGAATGAACTGGCATATTTCAGAAGGGAAAACCAGGAGCTAATGATTCAAAAGTGAGTTTCTTTCTTTTTTAACAATATGAACTTAGATAAAATTGGGGAGGATTATTTTATGGCTTAAAGGCCATTAGAGAAATATTTTATAAAATTTGAAAATGAAATAATCTGATTCTTGCCAATGAAAGTAAAGAAAAAAGACTAGCTTTTAAAAATATACATATATCTATCTCATGTAATAACAAGTTGCACATTTGCTAGCTCTAACAGAAACTGTATAATATGATCTAGGGATTGTGTTAATTAATGTGGCTCTCATCTGTTGGAGGTGTCGCTCTTCATTAGCCTGTATTTTAGACACTGCCGTGCTTCATTTTTGGAATGAGGTGGAGAGGGGATAACCTAGCCAGCCATCCTTGTTTGATCTCCTAGATACATACGCAATGCAGAATGCCTGAGCTCTCTTGGTTCCCTGCCCTGTCCTGCTAATCCCAGCTGAGCTCATTATGGTGTAGCCTTGCTGCTACTCTTGGAGCCAGAGCTGTCCAAGCTAATTACTGGTAGCAGCAGAACTGCCTGTTAAGGGTCTGGTGTGGATCTGCTAACATGGTCCTTGGTAGTGACCTGCAAAAGACACGAGGGAATTGCTTTCTTTCTTGCTGTGCACTGCCTGTCCTTTGGGCTTAATGCTGATTTTTCCACATAGGTCTTTTAGCTGCCCTAAGTATAAAACTTGATGAAGGATACTTCATATTTTAGAAAACATACAGTTTGCTTGCTTGATCTTATAATTCGCAGGC
The DNA here is from genome assembly GCA_008086735.1 of Cheirogaleus medius. NCBI lineage: Eukaryota > Metazoa > Chordata > Mammalia > Primates > Cheirogaleidae > Cheirogaleus > Cheirogaleus medius. The sequence continues at coordinate 41,748,230 of VBSM01003204.1, read as the reverse complement.
TATTATATTCATCCTGGCAAAGAAAGAACACTTATTGTATTTTTTTTTTGAGACGAAAAGGAGTTGGACTAATATAATTAGCCTTGTCTGCTACTTAACTATTTCTTCATTTAAAGTTAATTTCTGACATTTGGACTATACAGTTTTTTTGAAAGCCTGTATGTCTTTTAGGTTGCTAGAATTTACCATCATATGGTATATTGTAATTAAATGTCACTGAATTTTCTTGGCTATAAACAGAAGCTTGTTTTATATACTACATGATACCATATATAACTTTTGATTACAACCTTTCCCATGTAATGATAAACTTTTGAGAAAATGACCACATCAAGTTTAAATGTATACTCCCATTTACCTCTCAAAGTGCAGTATATTCTACTAGTGCTACATATTTGATCATGATAATGAAGCCTCTTATTTAAAAAATTATGTTGTAGACTACATAGATTTATCCCAGAAGCATTTCCTGATAATCTTTGTAGATTTTTTATAATTCACAAGCCATACAGTTCACACATATAAACTATATAATTCAATGGCCTTTAGCATATTCAAAGAGTTGTACTATCCATTATCACAATCATTTTTAGGACATATTCATCACTACCACCCCCAAAGCCTACACAACTTAGCTGTCATTCCCTAACCCTCCTATCCCACCCTCCTCTGCCCTAGGGAACTACTAATCTACTTTCTGTGTGTATAGATTTGCCTATTCTGCACACCTCATATAAATGGGATGTTATAATATACAATCCTTTGTAACTAGCTTTTTGCATTTAGCTTAATGTTTTCAAGGTTCATCCATGTTGTAGTCTGTATCAATGCTTTATCTGATAATCTTTAATGAGTTTTCTGTCTCCAAAAAAAAGTTAATTTTGGATGAAGTGAATTATAGAGACCTAATGTTGCGAGATTTAATCTATTCAAGAAAATTCAGGCAGAGGTTACATGTAAGTGGTACATTTGGGGTTTATTTTATTCATTAATGAAATAGCACTAAAGAAAAAGTAACAAGGCCTTTTTAAGAAAGTTAAAGAACTTTCAGAATTATGATATGTTCACTCAGTAGTGTTTGTACTTTAAAAATAATCCTTTTTGAATTGAATGATAAGAGTCATTATTAAAGTATGGAATTTTTTCCTAAAATCTGTTTATGTTCATTAAAGTGATAGCCAATTGTAAAATAGTTATTTTTTCAGATCAGTCTTAACTTAGTAAAAGATAATGAATTTTTTAAAAGAATCGAATAAACTTTAAATCATGTAAAAATTTTTGGGGGGAGGGTTGAGTTATTTTGTGAAACATTTATTCAGTTAAAAAACATGTTTGAGTTACTGCCTCCTGACACCCACTTTGTTAGGTGAATGAAATGAGAACATCAGACAAACCTTCTATTCTCAAGGAGCTTACTTGGAAACATGTTTAGTATTAAATGTTCTTAATGGAGTATGATGTTAAAAATAAAACTAATTTCAAAAAGTATCATGATTAAATGATAAGACTTATAAAACATCATTGTTTTAGTCATTAAAGTTTGTTTACTGATGAAGACAGAATTTTTAAAAAAAATTTTTATATAGTACATTAACCTTTTTAGTGTGTGGCTTTACGAGTTATAACACATGTATAGATTCAAGTATCTGCCACCACAATCAGGATACAAAATAGTCACATCATCTGAAAAATTTCCTTGTCCTGCCCCTTTGTAGTCAAATCCTTCCACTACTCCTAACACCTGGCAACCACTGATTCGTTCTCCTTCCCTAGAGCTTGGCCTTTTTCAGAATGTCATATGCATGGAATCATATAGGCTGTAACTTTTTTTTTTTTTTTTGGCAAAATATCAAAGTGTGAGAGACGCTGTAACTTTTTGAGACTGGCTTCTTTTACTCAGCATGATGCCTTTGAGATTCATTCAAGTTGATTCATCTGCTTTGTTCCTTTTTATTGCTAAATGATATTCCATTATATGGATATGCCAGTTTATCCATCTGCTGAAGAACATTTGGGTCTTTTCTAGTTTTTTTGGAGTTAAAAATGGAGCCTGCCTATACACAGGTTTTTTTATTTGAACATAACTTTTTGAATATCCAGGAGTTGCATTGCTGGGTCATATGGTCAGTGTATGTATAACTCTGTAAGAAACTGCCATGCTGTTTTCCATAGTAGCTATACCATTTCATTACCACCAGTAATTCATCAGAGTCCAGTTGCCCCATGTCCTTGTGAGCACTTGGTGTCAGTATTTTTTAAAACTGTACCAATAGGTATCCCATTGTGATTTTAATTTGTATTTTCCTAATAGTTAATGGTTAATGGATTGTCTTTTCATGTGCTTATTTGCCAACTTTATATTATCTTTGATGAGTATCTGTTCAAATATTTTGCCCATTTAAAAAATTGGTTGGTTATTAAATTAAATAATTTTAAATAATTAAAATTTTAAATATTTAAATATCTTAAATTTTAAATAATTAAATTAAATATTTTTTTCTTATTTTTGAGTTTTAAGGGTTCTTTATATATTCTATATACAAATCCTTAATGTGATTTGCAAATATTTTCCCCCATTCTATAGATTGCCTTTTCATTCTCTTAGCCTGTATCTTTTGCATGGCAAAAGTTTTTAATCTGATGAAATCCAGTTTATCCTTTTTTTCCTTTTATGGATCATGGCTTTGAGAGTTATTTCCCTGATCTAGGTCACAAGGATTTTATCTCATGTTTTCTTCTGAAGAAGATTTACATGTTGTATTTAGCTCTATGATCCATTTTGAGCTACTTTTTATATAAAATGTACATTATAAGTTAAAGTTTATTTTTTTGCAAATATATGTCCAGTTGTATCAATATCACTTTGAAAGGCTATCTCTTCTAAAATGAATTGGCTTTGTAACTGTCAAATATCAATTGACTATATTTCTGTAGGTCTATTTTAGGACTCTGTTTTATTCAATTTATTATAAGATTTCATGAGAACCACCCGGTTTTGATCACTATACTTTCTAATAGATATTAAGCTCAGTGAGAGTGACCAAATTTATTCTTCTCTTTCAAAATTGTTTTAGCTTTTTTAGTCCCTTTGTCTTTCCATATAAGTTTTAGCTACAAAAATAAGTTGAAAGAAAAAACGATTGGAATTGTGCTAAATCTGTAGATCAGTTTGGAAATAATTAACATATTAATAACCATGTTGAGTCTACCATTCCATGAATGCAGTGTGTTTCTTAATTTATTGAGATTTTCTTTTCTTCTTTTTAATAGTGTTTTGTAATTGTAGCTTACAGGGTCTGTATGTCAATACCTTTGTTAGATTTGTACCAAAGTATGTAATTTTTTGGAACTATTTCAAATGGTATTGTAATGTTTATTTTGGTTTCTAATTGTACATTGCTAGTGTATTTCCATATACTAAGTTATTTTTTCACATGCTGACATTTTATCTTGCATTACTGATATGTTAAGTTTGCCATGCTATTATTTAATTTTTCTTTGTTTCCTCTGTTTCCCTTTTCTTTTTATGAGTTACTTGAGCATTTTTTAGAATTTCATTTTTATTTATCTGTGGGGTTTTTGAGTATATCTCTTTGAATTGTTTTTGTATTGTTTGCTCAAGGTATTATACATACATAATTAATTACAATGTAATGGAATCAACATTTTACCACTTTAAGTGGAATGTAGAAACCCTACCTACATTTACATGCCTTTATTCTCCCACCTTTATAATTATCTAAAATATATTCTCTAGTTACATTGAGTAGCTCATCACATGATGTAATAATTTTTGTTTCAACTGTCAAACATAATTTTTAAACTATAAAACATGGATATTCTATTATATTTAGCCATAAATTATATTTATGGCTAAATGTAATGGAGGTATTTTTAACTCTTACTCTGTTATTCATTTCTAATTTTCCAAATTTCTTCTTTTATCATTTTCTTTCAGTTTGAAGAACTTCCTTTAGAATTCTTTAGGGTAGGTTGTCTGGCAACAAATTCCCTGTTTGTTCACATTTAAAATGTCTTGATTTTACCTTCATTACTGAAAGATATTTTCACTGGACATAGAATTCTAGATTAGCAATTCTTTTCTTCAGCACTTGAAAAATATGCCACTTTCTTCTGGCCTCCAGATGAAAAATACACTGCTTGAATCTTTGTTCTCCTATAGGTAATACATTGTTTTCCCTACCTGCTTTCAATCATTTTTCCTTTATCTTTACCTTTCAGAATTGTGATTATAACATGTCTCAGCATGGATTTCTTTGAGTTTATCCTATTTGGGATTTGATCAGCCTTGTGAATTTTTGGTTTGTGCCTTTTGACAAATTTGGGAAATTTTGGTCATTATTTCTTTAAGTACTTTATTGAGCCCCACATTCCTCTTCTTCTCCTTTTAGGACTCTAATGACATAAATGTTAAATCTTTTCTTATTGTCCTAAAAGTCCCTGAGGCTCTGTTCAATTTATTTTTCAACCTATTTTCTCTCCATTATGCAGATTGGATAATTTCTGTTGTCTTCAAATTTACTGGTTCTCCTCTCTCATCTGCTATTGAGCTCATAAAGTGAGTTTTTTATTTTAGTTATTATAATTTTTAGTTCTAACTTTTCCCTTTTATTCTTCTTTATATAGCCTACATTTGCTTAGAGTTTCTATTTGATTTAAAAGTGTCCATAATTGTATTTTAGAGCATTTTAATCACAGCTGCTTTAAAATCCTTGTCAAGAAATTCTGAGATATGCATTATATCTTGGTGGTGGCATCCCTTGGTTATAATGTCTCTTTCATGTTAAGATTTTCCTGGTTCTTGGTATGATGATTGATTTTTTTATTGTCTCTTTGACATTTGGAGTACAGATGCTCCCCTACTTGCAGTGGGGTTATGGTCTGGTAACCCTATCATAAATTGAAAATGCATCTAATAAAACCTGCCAAACATCATAGCTTAGCCTAGCCTACCTTAAATGTGCTTAGAACACTCACGTTAGTGTATAGTTGGGCAAAATCATCTAACACAAAGCCTATATTATAATAAAATGTTGAATATCTTATGTACATACATTGCTAGCCCAGGAAAAGATCAAAGTTCAAAATGTGAATATGTCAAAATTGCGACAATTTTGTACCATTCTAAAGTTGAAAAATCGTAAGTAGAACCATTGTAAGTCTAGGACTATCTGTTATGTTTTGAGTCTCTAGATCTTATTTAAGCCTTTAACAGGCCTCAGATGACATCATACCTGAGGGAGAGGGTCTCCTCATTACTGCTAGGAAGAGGTGGGAATCTTGCCTTTTTTTTTTTTTTTTTTTTTTAAAGAGACAGGGTCTCCCTTTCTTGCCCTGGCTGGCCTCAAACTCCTGGGCTCAAGTGATCCTTCTGCCTCAAGCTTCCTGTATAGTTGGCCCATACCACCATGCTTGGCTTTTTCCCCCTTACCTCTTAGCTTGACCTCTGCTGATAATACATTGAAGAGGGTGTGAAGGGGTTACTGCTTGGTGTTGGTGAAAGACCAGGCTTCTCACTGTGCTGTCATTAACAGAGCATGGCTATATTCTGTTTTGTTTTGTTTTGTTTCCCCACCTCCCATTGGTTTATGGCTGGAGTAGGGCAACCATGGTCAGCATGAGTTTTGTCCTACTTATCCACCCTTTTGCTGATCCTTTGGCTAGAGAGCAGGTTTCCTTGAAGCTTCTTTGTTTGTGTTTGTTGGGATTTCTGCGTTGTGTGTTTCTCTAGTACCTAGTTTGGGATTTTTAGGAGGAATGAAGAAAACCCAAAAAACTCAACACTGTGAGTTATTCCTCTAGTATTGTTCCTGTACTCCTCAAGTCCCTGTTGTGTTCCTCTTCTCCCCAACCTTTAGAGTCTTATGTTTATTTTGTGCGTTTTTCTGAGTTTTTTAACTTAATTAACAGAGGAATAGACATAAATACATCTATTCCTTCTTGGGGAACCAGAAGTTTTGTTTTTTTTTACTATGGGCCAGGCATTCTTATTTCTGTGTCATACCTTAACATCTAGTTTAATACTCAGTCTTAACTAGTTAAGGAATAAGGTTTACCACCCGTTTCTGCAGTAATAAGTATCTTTTATACTTAAAGGTAGAATCCATGAAAGAAGATGTACTACTAATACTGCTTTTAAACCTAATTTAAGTAGTTCTTCCTAATCTAATCTTAAACATTAACTTTTCAAGACCTTAATAAAGCATTGTGTGGCAACTCTACATCAGCTTAAAAACATGATGCTACCTCTGACCAAGATTATAGTGTTTCTACCGTTGAGTATGGTCAGAAATATTAGTTGATGCAGTAGTAAAGGAATCTGAGGACTTGGAGATTTTGCATGGAATATAGTTCCTATAATATTTCATTTAGATTTATGAAGTATATCTACTTATTATATCATAACCGTATTTTAACAAAAAAACCAAGAACTTAGCAATTTATAAACTGATAGATTGGCTGCTTCCTTCAGTGTTTATCTAACAAGCATTAATATATTCATTTATTCATTCATTCAGTAGTAATTCAGAGCCTGGCAATAAACTAGGAGCTGAATATACACTGGTGTACTGAAGATTAATAGTGTCAAACTCTAAGGTTTAGTGTAGGGGTACCTGCCATAAGCTAGTGAGGTGAAGCCATCCTCTGGATGTTAGATAACAAGAGACCAGGAAAGCTTTCAGAAATACAGAAGGCTCGCTCAGCTTTCTCGCTTAGTTGAAGTTGTTGCCTTACCGATGATAAATTAGATTTAGAAACTAACAAAGTCTGATATTATGTTAACATTCTCCCAAATGAAAGCATTTGTGTAAATTATTTTTGAATAGTGATATAAAACTATAAAAGGGGGCTCAAGTGCAGCAGGAAATTAAGCTTTTCTAATCCAGCAAATTATACATTACACATTGTCAACCACAGCTGCATGTCCTTGCCAGGAATCCTAGGTGTGCTGAGATTCACTGTATGTTTTCTGTTTCCTTGGCTAAATAAATCAGGAACTTGCAGTGGTTTGGTAATTTTTGTCTTTTTATACTAATATCTACCCTATAAAAATGCTTCACTGGGCACTCTTCTAGACATGGACAGGTAAACAGAGAAATAGTATGTTACCCTTTTTATCAGGTCCTCACAACTTAGCAGGGAAGACAGGCAAAAGTGTGATAAAAACAATAATAAGAGGATAGTAATGACATAAAGCAGGAAAACTCAATTCTGCTTGTGAGTGGAAAAGGGCTGAAGCAAAGCTTAAAGATAAATGGTGGTTATTCTTTAGCTGAATATTATAAACTAAGAGCTAAATTATCATACGGTGACTTCAGTGGAATCCTATATGCTATGGCAATGAGTTTTGGGTTCCTTCAGTATATAAAGTGGAATATGGGTGTTATGTAATTACAATTATGTTACAGCAATGATGATACAGTGTAGAATGTGGAAAGGCTAGTAGCTGTGATACTAGGTAAGGGATACCATTTAAATCTATCATGAGGGTCTGAAATAAAGCTGTAAGAGACATTAAAAAGATATAACTATCTGTGTGTGATAATACACAAACTAAAATCAAACATCTACATTTATTCTTTGCTTCTGTTGATTCTCCCATTCTTTTTTGGGAAGGTATAGATAAACTTTGCATTCTGACTTTATCAATTCTAGTCTTAGAGAAATACATTTGTTTCTTAATAGATCTTTTATCTTTACAACCCTAATTTAATTGCCCTTTCTCAGCAGTTTCACTGATCTCCCTCCAACCTATACTTACCTATTTACAGGTATGAAAAAATCTTATACATAATTTAAATCAATTATAAAATATTTACCCAAATGTGTTATGATCATTGTGACATTCATCCTGATTCTGAGTGTAGTAGCAACAAAGTAGAACATAAATAAGGAAAAAACCCCAATAAATTGCTTGTTTATTATACCAGGTCTGTTCTGATGTAATGATTTGTCCAAGTAAATAAAAGTGTAGTACTTCCAATATTTATAAACCATAGAATAGAATAAATAGAAAATTTAAGAATATGTGTGGGGAATAAAAAATAACAACTATGAAATATCAGTGTATCAGTCAACTCTTATGGCTATAACAAAATGCCATAGACTGGGTGACTTAAACAACAGACAGTTATTTCTCACAGTTTTGGAGGCTGGAAAGTGTAAGATCAAGGTGCTTATGGGTTAGGTTCCTATTGAGGGTCCTCTTCCTGACATGCAGATGGCCACCTTCTCACTGTGTCATCCCACTGTGGAGAGAAAGACACTAATCACATCATGAAGACTTTCTTCTAACCCTAATTACCTCTCAAAGACCCCATCTCCAAATGTTGTCACATTGGGGGTTGGAGTTTCGGCTTATGAATTTTGGGGAGACTCAATTCAGTCCATAACAATCAACCATGTAGACTCTGATTTGTTAAGAATAGTTAAATTAAGAGCATTAAATCTAGGCAAACCATTCAATAATCAGGAGTTAACCAAAGGATACTTCTCATATTGTTCGAATTTTCACCAGTATTAGAAAAAAGTGTTGACACACACTTTAAAACACATTTTTTTCTTCAACTCTCTGGCACCATTCTCTTTTCGTTTTGTCTCTGTTTCTTTGGCCACTTTTTTACATTGTCCTTTGCCAACTCTTCCCACTGAAATCAGCTGTTTACTGTTGTATTTTTGAATTTTGTGATAGAAATTCACTGTACTTAATTTGTATAGTTTCCTACAACAGTTATATCTACTCCTATGATTTTAGTCATTATCTCTTGCCTGTTAACTTCCATATTTTTAGCATAGACCCCTCTTTCTGAACTGCAGCTAAGTATATCAAGATGCCTACACAGCATCTCCTCTTGTATGTCTCAGATTCAACATGTCTAAAACCAAATGCATGATCTTCTCCTCCAAATTAACTCCTTATCTAGAACTCTAAAGCTCAAATGGCATTTTTTTTTAACAGTTAATGTTTTCTTTATTCTTTGCATGAAGTTTGGTTTAGATCAAGC
>VBSM01003204.1:41721329-41739104 GCA_008086735.1 Cheirogaleus medius | reverse complement strand
TTGCTTTCCACAGAGGCTGAACTAGTTTGCAGTCCCACCAGCAATGTAGGAATGGCATTTTTGATTTATCAGTTTGCTCAAACTAGAAACCTAGAGTGTTATAATGGATTTATCATTTTCTGACCTCCTCATTAAAATCCATACCAAGTTCTAAGATGCTACACAAATATCTCTAGAATATATTTATTTCTTTCCATCCTTACTAGTAATGCCCTTATACAAACCACCATCACTTCTTCCTGGTCAACTATTAATAAAATAAACTTATAGATATCCACGTCTGCTCTTATCTCTTCAAATAGACTTTTTTCCACCAATGCTGCAGTGTGATCTTTTAAAATACAATTCTGAGCATGTTTCTTCTCTGTTTCAAAACCTTTGCTATCTTTCTTTTGCTCTTAAAATAAAAGCTGAATTCTTTATAGTAATGTAACATACTTGAATGCCAGGCCCCCATTTCCCATTCCTGCTTTCACTTTTGTTTCACATCTAAAAATAAGTATGAGAATGCAAAATGTTTGCGATGAATTACTAATGTTTTTCTTAGTTAATGCTGAGAATCCTGGTTAGTGAGTCAGTGAAGGCAGTTAGTGCTAGAGGTCAGTGGAAAATGGATTTATACTTCATAATCAAAAACTTCAATTGTATTTTATAAAAGTAGGGAATCTTACCCTATCTATTATAAATATAGTCTTCTTTATTTCAATGATATGTTGGTCATTTTTACTTAATGATAAAAAGTAAGTAATCTACAGATCAATGGCATAATCCAAGTTAGAGTACTGTCTTCTTCTTTCTTGGGTTAAGTGTTAAATATATGTAGGCCATAGTTTGAAATAATATTTGACAAAACTCAATAATAATGGCTTAAGGAGCTAATATTATCTTAGAAAAGTTCAGCCATTTTTTTTCCTCTGCAAAGCAAGACTCCTGGTCTTCTCAATCAAGAATATCATTTTTTTGGTATGTAGAAATGAAGATTTTACATTCTAAAAAGGTGGAAATAAAATTCTTAGCAAAAAATGTCTGCCAATGAGGACATATTTTTGAAACAAATGTATTTTGGGGTTACCACTGACAATATATGAATTACATATTAGTTTTATTTTAAAGCATATAATTCAGTGACATTTAGTGCATTCACAGTGTTGTGCAGCCATGACCTTTAATTAAAAAGCATTTCATCACCCCCAGAGGAGACACCATACTCATCTCCCCATTTTCCCCTTCCCCTAGCTCCTGGCAACAGTAATCTGCTTTCTGTTGCTATGGATTTACCTATTCTGAATATTTCATATAAATAAAATCATACAATATGTGACTTGTGCCTGGCTTTTTTCACTTAGCATGATGTTTTCAAGATTCATCTACATTATAGCATGTATTAGTAACTTCATTACTGTTTATGGCTGAATAATTTTTGATTGTATGTATATACCACAATTGTTTATCCGTTCATCCACTGGTGGACATTATACCTTTTAGCTATTCTGAATAGTGCCACTATGAACGTTTGTATACAAATACTTGTTTGAATACCCGTTTTCAGTTCTTTTGGATATATACCTGTGAGTGGAATTTGCAGGGCATATGGTAATTCTGTGTTTAATTTTTTAAGGAACTGCCAAACTGTTTTCACAGTAGCTATACCATTTTATATGCCTAGCAGTCAGTGAGGGTTCTAATTTCCCCATATCCTCATCAACACTTGTTACTGTCTGTTTTTGTTTTTGTTTTTATTATGGCCAACCTAGTGGGTATGATGTGGCATTTCATTGTGGTTTTGATTTGCATTTTCTTAATGAATAATGACACGGAGCATCTTTGCATGTGTTTCTTTGGCCATTTCTTTATCTTCTTTGGAGAAATATCAGTTCAAGTCCTTTGCTCATTTTGAAAATTGAGTTGTTTCTTTGTTGTTGACATGTAATAGTTCTTTACATTTGGATGCTAAACATTTACAAAAATTTTCTCCCATTTTGTATATTGTCTTTTACGTTCTTGATAGTGTCCTTTGATGCACAAAAGTTTTAAATTTGATGTCCAATTTATTTCTTTCCTTGTTGTTGCTCATGCTTTTGGTGTCATCTAAGAATCCATCTCCAAATTCACAGTCACAAAGATTTACCCTCATGTTTTTCTGTTGTTTTATAGTTTTAATTCTTATATCTAAGTCTTTCATCCTCTTTGAGTTAATTTTTATATGTGGTGTGAAGTAAGGGGTCCATTTTTTGCATGTGGATATCAAGTCCCACGTATTATTTTTTAAAGTTTTGAAAAACAGGCTGTATGATTATTATATGTTAGAATTAATGAGATTAATTAGTAAGATGAGAACTTAAATGTATCTGTGCTTAAGAAATCAGTCCAACAGTAAAGAGCACAGGCTATTATGAGCTAAGAGCAAATCAGAATATAAGTTCTGAGATATTAGTTTAATAAAAAGTTGTACAAGTTTTTTTTTTATCAGGGTCTATTGGAAAGAAAGGCAATGGATTTCAAGACTGTGGCAATAGACTTTGAATCTCATTTACTTTATGACTGAGAATCAGGGACAAGAAATGCATACACTAAGTTTGGAGCTCAGAGCAGGTAAACATCTATTAAGTATCACTAGGTAAGAGTGGGAAGTTTCAGAACAAGATTAACCTGAAACCTATTTATTGCTAAGTTAGAGCCCTGTAGCCTATGTTCCTTATATTCTTCTTTTCTGTCTCTAGTATGCTTCAGAGTATGAGGCAACGTGAAGCCTATAGATGAATTTTGAACAGTCCCTTAAAATGCTGTTAAAGTACTGGGGCCTGGAAGCAAATAAACCATTATAGCTAAGTAAACAATATGTGTGAAAAATTCTTTTAAACTATGGAGTTTTATAATAGTAGTTACATAGTATTGAATCAATGTGATCATTTGTGGTGCTTGTGCTTTAATAACTTACTGCAATAAATATGCTCAGCATGAGAAGTAAAATAATAAGCGTAATGCACATGACTTGAGGCATCACATGGCTTCAATTTATTGGAGAACACAAATAGTAATCAATATGTATGCAAATATATATTTAAAAACTGTGATTAATATGAAGATGAAGCTCTTCTATGCATTTCTATTTTTGTTTTTCCTTTATTCTTTCCACTGTTTTCCCTCTTTTCTGCCCTTTCCATTTGTCTAAAATATAGAAATGATTTATCCATTTGTTTGCTGTATAACCAGCCTATATTGTATGTGAGTATATGTGTGTATGTATATGTGTATTTAAATATATATTTAAATTGTGGTAAACTATACATGATATCAAATTTACAATTTTGACCATTTTTATATGTACAGTTCAATAGCATTGAGTACACTCACACTGTTATACTACCATCACCACCACCATCTTCAAAACCTTTTCATCTTCTCAAATTGAAACTCAATGCCCATTAAACAATAACTCCCCATTCCCCACTTCTCCTAACTCTCCTGTCTCTTTCTGCTTTCTGTCTCTATCAATTTGCCTCATATAAGTGGAATCATACAATATTTGTCTTTCTGTGTCTGGGTTATTTTATTTATGATAATGTCTTCAAGATTATCCACATTATAGCATGTGTCAGAATTTCCTTCCTTTGTAAGGCTGAATAATATTCCATTATATGTATAAACCACATTTTGTTTATTTATCCATTGACAGATATTTGGGTTGTTTCCACCTTCTTGCTATTATATTTTTGATTTGTATTTTAATTTGTATTTTGATTTACAATCAACATTATTGGTGGTTAAGAAAAAAATATTGCTTTGTATCCATATTCAGACATTTCACTCGTGTAAATTGTAAGTATATTTTGGAGTTTTATTTTATAAATTTTTTTTTGAGACAGTGTCTTGCTTGGTTATCAGGGCTAGAGTATAGTGGCATCATCATAGCTCACTGCAACCTCAAACTCCTGGCCTCAAGAGATCTTACTTCCTTAGACTCCCTAGTAGCTGGGACTATGGGCACGCATCACTATGCCCAGCAAACTTTTTTTATCTTAGGTACAGATGAGGTCTCAGTATGTTGCTCAGGCTGGTCTCCATCTCCTGGGCTCAAGCAGTCCTCCCACTCAGCCTCCAAAGTGCTAGCTTATTTCATAACTCTTGAGATTAACTTTTAGAGTTGCTTCTTTAAGTTGTTTTCAAACAATCAAGGCCATATATGTATGACATTTATTTTTTGAGGCTACACATACAGTATTTTAAATTTATTTGCAGCTTTAATTTGTTTTCACACATTTGGGACACTATAAAATTTCCTAAAGGATTACATTGGAAAATATTAAGTGTTATAATCATTTGATTTTTTTAAAAAAAGTATCAAAGTTTCTTTCTGTAAGTGTGTTTTATCACATTAGCTCAATCTATTTTACAACATTTTTTATTTAAGGAAAATAATACTATCAACAATGATGTTGAGTTTGAATATCTAAACTGAATGCTAATGACTATATATAAATAACAAAATTTATTGTGAATGATACAAGAAACTGATACAAAGTGATTATTCCAAAAACTGCTTCAGGCTTTAGAATACCTTGTTTTCAGTGTGGATTACTTGCTTCTTAAGAAAAACTTTGTTCTTAAGAAATGAATAGTATCATATATCATCAAATGTAGAAATGTTGTAGGCAAAGTTATCTTCAGATGTAAAAAGACATTAAATTTGGTAATATTTTTCTTAATATTTGTAATTATGTCTAAGGAAATATAAAAACCCTTGGGAGAAAAATTTTACTCTGAAATAGACTCTGGATTTTTTAAAAATGAGATGAAACAGGGCACATGAATAAGGATATTCATTGCAGCAATTTCATAATAGTGAAGAATTAGAAGCAATCTAAATCTCTAGTAGTAGCTGATATAAATACATTGTGATATATTGATATAATGCAATGCTCTAATGCATTTAACATGCATGAACTAGATCTATACTTATCAAGATGGAAATGCCTCAAAAGCAAAAGTTGAGTTAGATTTAAAAGAAGAAAATTGAATAATAGTATATATACTAGGGTACATTTTGTAAAAACATAAAGTTTTTAAAAATCATAAAATGATACTATATTTTTGTGGATATATATGTGTATATACACATAGATAGCCACAAAATATAATTATATATAACTATATATACACATACATATATATATATATATATAGTATTAAAACATGGACCAGAAAAATATACACCAAATTTAAGAACTGATTGCTTCCAGAGAGGGAAGAAAGGTGGAATATTGTATGGGACAATACTATTTACAGATCATTTCATCTTTTTTCTCAAAAACAAGAGTGATGAATTAAATAGTGTTAGTATGTTTAAATCTACTTGGTTGTTACACTAATGGTGGTTATATTTTTCTCCATACATTTTTAATGTTTGAAATATGCTTTATATTTGTAAGTACGTACTTAAAGACTTAAAAATTTCACTTCTAGTTACAAACACTAAAGGGAATCTTATACATGAGCACATATACAGGATATTCACCACGGCATTGTTTATAATTATGAAAATTTGGAAACAACCAGAAGAGCAGATGATATAACTATATAACTAGACATTCTAAGAACTTCAATTTTTAAAAACCCCACTTACATTAATAGAATATTTTACCTCACACCAAACCCAAAAGTCAATTCTAGATTGATTGCAGGTCTAAATGTGAAAGGTTAAGCAATAAAGCTTTTAGAAGAAAACATAGAACACCTTTGTGACTTCGTACTAGGCAATGATTTTTAAGCCAGACATAAAAAGTGCTAATATAAAGTAAAAATCGATAAATTGGACTATGCTATAGTTTGGATATTTGACCCTCCAAGCCTCATGTTGCATTTTGATCCACAATGTTGTAGGTGTGGCTCAGTGGAAGGAGTTTGGATCACTGGACAGATCCCTCATGAATAGCTTGATGCCATTTTTCTTTTTTGCTCTATAAACTCTTTGTAAAGGAGAGTTCCCTCCAGAGCTGGTTGTTAAAAAGAGCCTGGTACCTTCCCCTTCTCTCTCTTTGTGATCTCTACATGCCTGCTCACCTTCACCTTCAGCTTTGAGAGGAAGTTTCCTGAGGCCCTCTCCAGAAGCAGATGCTGGCCTCATGCTTCCTATACAGCCTACAGAATGTCAAGCTACACAAACCTGTTTTCTTTATAAATTAGCCAGCCTCAGGTATCCCCTTATAGCAACACAAGTGGGCTAAGATAGACTGTGTTAAAACCAAGAACTTCTGTTCATTGAAAGATACCATTAAATGAATTAAATGGCAACATTCAGGCTGAGAAAAGATATTTGAAGTATACATTCTCGGCCAAGAACTAGTATGCAGAATATATGAAGAATTCCTCTGAATAAGTAAGAAAAGGACAGTCAACCTAGTAGAAAAATGAACAAAACCTTGAATAGATATTTCACAAAAGAGGACATCCAAATGACCAATAAATATACAAAAAGTCCTCAACTTGATTTGTCTTCTTTTTCTAGCTTTAATTGGAAGCTTACATCATTATGAATTTTTCTTTTTTCTAATATATGTACCATATATAACACATAGATATTCATCTAAGCATTGCTTTGGCTGCACCTTACAAATTTTGAAATGTGTTTTTATTTTTTATTAAGTTCAAAATATTTTCCAGTTATTCTTGGATTCTTCTTCAAAAGAAGAAATATTTAGAAGTGTTAAAGACTCAGTGATACCTATTAACATACAGTAAGAAAGAATTTATTCAGGACTATCATGATAGATATAGGGACCACTACAATGTAGTTTTGCAACTGGGGAGAAGATTGGATTCAACTCCTAATACAGCATGGGCAAATGGGAATTATGGCCAAGGAGCACAGTGGGGGTTGGTGAATGGAAAATTACCAAGAGGAAACATCAGGGATAAGGAAGCTCTGGCTAAACTGACCTAATAGGATTTTTGCTAAAGTCAGACCAGGGTGATCACTTTGGGGATGGTGGAGGATGAGGAATCCAATCTCATATCAAGGGTGATAAGATATTTGGAGTGGGTGGTTCTTGCTAAACTGACTTAGCAGAATTCTTTGTTAAAACTGGATTTTACAAGGAGGTGCATAGATGGGCCTAGGAGAATGTTCAGGAGCCTGACTAAAGTTTGATCAAGCAGAGATTCTAGTTTAAATATTTTCAGGTCTTCAAAAGCACCTTGTTAGCACAGGTTTAGAGTAGTCTTCACTAGAGGCTTATTTATCTCTACTCATTATAATGACCCTTATGGGTTCTCTATTGAATGTCATGGTGTTCAACAAAGATTCTCTCCTCTCTGGCTGGTCACAACTCAAATGTATCCCAATCCTGTGTGAGCTCTGGGAATATTTCTGTTTATAGCTCCTGTTATTCTTTGCCTTGCCTTGTTGTGTTTCATACTATGCATATGCAACAAAATATTTAGCCACAGATTCAAAGGAATTCTTAGGCAGATTTCTGTAGCTCTTTTTCATTGTAGCTTCCTCCTCTCTGAGTACTGGACTTCACAACTTGCAGCTGTTTTAAACTTCTCTTTTGCTTCAGTTCAGTGATACACTCATGTTCTTCCTGGGACCCCTGTCCTTGAATCATGGTCTGGAAAATGCCTCCAGGCAGAAATCAGTGCTACCATTAGGGGCCCTCTTTGTTTATTTGCTTTGTGTCAGGAGTCACAGTTCTGTGTTGCCTATTGTCCAGTGTCTGAATACAGTCATTTCATATCATTTGTCCGGTGAGAAATAGATTTTAAATGGGGGTCTTCATACCAGAATATCAGAAACACCATAATCAATGAGTAGTAAATCAGTCAGTATATAGCTAATGCTCATCCTGCTCTGCGGTGCCAGGGTACTGACTCTATCAGCCCCTCCCCCCCAAAACCCATTAAGATGTGATTTGTTGGTGCTTAGTTTGAATTAAGAACAAGATAGTCCCTGATGTCTATAAATGTTTCTAATTAAAGGCCAGGCATGATGGCTCACACCTATAATCTCAGCACTTTGGGAGGCCAAGGTGGAGGATTGCCTGAGGCCAGGAGTTTGAGACCAGCCTGGGTAACATAGCAAGACACTGTCTCTACAAAAATAAAAAATAAAAAAATCAGCTAGGCATGGTGGCATGTTCCTATAGTCCCACCTACTCAGGAGGCTGAGGTGTGAAGATTGCTGTAGCCCAGAAGTTCCAGGCTACAGTGAGCTATATTCATGCCATTGCATTCCTACCTGGGTGACAGAGCAAGACCTCATCTCTAAAATTATCTCTATATATTTCTTATTAAAAGTAGGGACTGTGTAGGTTCCTTATAAAAGGAACAAGCTGTAAGTATAAAATATCTTTCAAGAAGCAAGAAATAACATTTCTAACAACAGCAGCATTGTGTTCTGCTGGGCTAGTGATCTAAGAGCCAAGGAAAACTAAGTTGAGATAAGTTACATCTGCCTTTTCTTTGTGGAGCCACTCTGCTTCAGTATGTTCCACATTCTTAGCTAAACAAATCAAGAACCTAACCCAAGCTTAATTGCTGTGCAGTTGAATGTATGTGAGTGCATGTGTATGTGTTCCTCCTATCAATCTATAATGGACCTGGGAAGCTGCCAATATATATCAAGAGGTCCCGATTTTTAAAATCTTTAAGTATATGTCTGTATGATTATATAAAAGTATATATATATACATCAAACTGGAAACATCAGTGTTTTTAAGATGTAAACTGAGGGAAAGCAGAGACTACATATATTTTATTTTATATACCTTTTATCATTTGAGTTTATTATAATTTTTATAATATTGAGTGTATTAAAATATTAGAACTAATATATTTTTGTGGTAAATCATCTTTTATAATTATGTAATGACCATCTTTATCCTAATATTTTTTTCTTAGTGTATATTTTTTATATTCCTTTTTAAAAATGATTTTCTTGCCTTTGATTTGATTAGTTACATTTTTTTAATTTCCTTTTTGACCTCCTCTGATTTGTAAATTTTATATTTGTTTTCCATTCTTCAAATAATTATTCTTGATATTTAACATGCACCATTTATTTGACAAGGTCTAAAGTTCATCTGTACCTCTACACTCCTACAACAACACAAAGACCTTAAAATTCTTTGACATTGATCTCTCCCTTTATCTTACATCATTTTGTTGTTGAGAATTTTAATTCTACCTTATTTTAGCTCTATCTTCATTTAGGTATTGTTATGATTGCTTTACATACTAAATGTTTATTTAGTTCCATGTACACATTTGCCAGTGCCTTTCAACATTATTGTCTATTTTATTTTATACCTTGCTTTTGAGGGGATTTTTCCTCCCTAAAATGTATTCTTTAATAGTTCTTTCATCTAGGATCTGTGAATGGTAAACCTTGGCATGTGGAAAGATATTACTTACTTTCCTTCTGGCTTTTCTTGTTGATATAAGTCTGCAGTTTTTCTAAAGTTCTTTATTTGTTAGAGATTTTTTCTTCTCAATCTGGTTGATTTAAAGATTGTCTCTCATCAGTGTCCTATAGGTTGACTATGATGTTTCTAAGTGTGTGTATAGTTTTATTTATTGTGCTTGCAATTTTTGATACTCTCTTAATCTGTTAATTCATATTTTCATCAGTTCCCAAATCCTCAGCTATTGTATTTTGATTATTGTCTCCCCACACCACCCCCTTCCCTCAGTTCTCTCGTTCAGTAATATCTGCGGGATGCTTTTTAGACTTCTTATTCCAACACACCTTATATTCCTCTGCTGTTTTCCTTCCTTTGTCTCCTTGTGTTGTCTTCCATTTATCAATTTTCATTGGCTTTTTCTGCATGCTACTTAACACACCCATTGAGATTATAATTTCAATTATTATGTTATTAATTTTTGCTGTTTAGTATTTCTAGATATATAATTTGGTTCTTTTATCTATCTATCTTTATTTACTTATTTATTTATTTGAGATGAGGTGTTATTCTGTCACCCAAGCTGAAGTGCAGTGGCACGATCATAGCTCACTATAACCTAGAACTCCTGGGCTCAAGTGATCCTTCACCTCAGCCTCCCAAGTAGTTGGGACTCCAGGTGCATGCCACCACTCCCATTTAATTTTTTTGTAGAGACAGGGTTTCCATATGTTGCCCAAACTTGTTATCTTTTATTTACTAACCCCCTGTTCTTTTTTAATAGATGTTTGTCACTGCTTTATCTTTTTAAAAAAAAACACACATTTAAAAACTCTAATTGCAAAAATCAGTTTAGTTGTTCTATTATCTCTATTTTCTTGTTGTGCATTCTCCCATTTTGGTCACAGTAATAGGTAAACTGTCATTCATGGCTTTGAACTTATTTCTGTGTTTATTGTTATGTTCAAGCTTGACTTCTTTGAGAATTATTTTCTGTAGTAGTTTTTCTCTATCCATATTCTCAGTTGTGGAAGCCTCCCTTTAAGGATTATTGTGTCTGCCTACATTCTCCAGTGTACACTGGCCATATACCAGTCTATATATTACTGTTGATTCTTCATGTTTCTGCAAATGTATATGGCTCAATTTTGAACCTAGCATTATAGTCTCAGGATTCTAATATTATGTGGTTGACTCTGTCCTGCCATCAGACTAGGGAGGGAGGGCTAACTTAATGGAACGCTAACCCAATAAGCTCAGATATTCAAGTTTTCATTCAGCAAAATTTTTTCTCCCAGCTTACCGTAGTTATGTCAGTTTTGGCTCTCAGTCTTGTGTTTAAACGTCTATCCCCACTCAGTTCTCACAGTCTGAAGTCCTCCTGTACAGTGTTTTATCCATGTCAAATAGTCACCATAGTAGCTCAATGCCATTTTACTGATAAGAATTCTTTGCCTTTATTTGGCATCTAGAGATTTACCATCCTTGTTTTCAGTGGTATGTATTAACATTTTTATTACTATTTTACCTAACATATTTGTGTTAGAAAGTGGTCAAGCAACTCAATATATGATTTTTTTAAAATCATATGGTCTGTAATTTGTTTCACATGTTAATGGAGATAAAGTTAACAAATCACTTACTTATAACATCTTATTTTCAAGATCCTCATTAAAATTCAATTGTAACTTTTAGGATTTGTGAATATAACATATTTTTGCTTTTATTTTACTATTCTCTATTTTATATGTTTTAAAATATCTTCACTACCTTTATTTGTTTGGTGCATTATTCTTTAACTCACATTTTAAGCAATTGTTTTGCTTTAATTTTCATAGGATGAATCTTCAAGAAGAATTGGATGAACTTAAAGTACATATATCTCTTGATAATGCAACAATACAAAAATTGAATAGATGTATGGCAGAAAAAAGAGAAGGTAAATTTTTTGTGCAAATAAATGCTTAACATAGGAATTTTTCAATTACCTAGATCTTGATGTTTTAGTTTCAATTTCTTTTAAGATTTTTATCCATTTTCTCCCTTTTCCCACCCCTTTACTCACTGATAACTCACTAACATTTTCTCCCTCATGAGAAAATCAGATAAATAGAATACCTAAAAGTTACTTTTATAATGTATTAAAATTCTAAAGAGATTTTTGATAAGGAGAAAAGATATTCATTTTTATTATTCATTGGTAGTATTTTCCTTGTTATGTTTGTTCACAGTTTTATAAATAATATAGCCTTATATTCAATACCAATAATTATTTTTTTTGACATTACATTTTTTTTGGAAATCATTTAGTTCCCGTATATTTTCCAGGAGTTAAAATCTCAGAGTTAGTAGGACACTTGGAAATCTTTAAATCTGTAACGTCCCTAACCACTAGCCTAAAAATATTTAGTAGTAGGGAATATCTCACTGCTCCAATTGCAGAAATATTATTCCTTTGTTAAAAGCAGGATAACTGTATTTTCTATACAACTGCAGTATCTCATTAGAAAAAGTAAATAAGGTTCATATGACAGGATTTTTTTCTTATGTAACCTGCTGCAGCCTAATTAGTACTACTGTACTTTTAGGTTTTGACAATTTATACTAATAATTAGTTTTCATATACTCCTTATCTGGCTTTTTTCCCAATTACTGTTGTTGTTCCAGTTGTTGATACTTAGGTCACTGGTGACTTGTCAAGGCCAATATTTGAACACCTCTATTTACACCTTTAATTTTCATCATTTTTTGAGCTTACTTCTTTCTTTATCAGCTCCTGAAATACTTATTTTCTTGTTTCACCTCTTACTCTTGCCTGTATTTTCTCTGTCTCTTCCACTGGAACTTCTTTCCATTTTCTATTGGAAATGGAACTCTATAACTGGAGTTATCTAAGACTTTATCCTTGATAGTTTACTTTTTAAAAAATAATTACTTTATTGTTTTGAAAAAAATTAGACACACTTATAAATATTCAAGCAAGAAGAATAAAAAGAAGCAAAAAAAGTTCATAACTAGTTAAAAATCAAAACCTTTAATATTATCATATAACCATCTCTTCAGTCTGACACTCTCCCAACTGAACTATTTCAGCTGATTATAAGCATCTCTTAATAGTTATATAGAAAGAAGCCTAGATAAATAAATCATATAAAAAGAATATTATAAAACATGATATTTTTGACAAAAATATTTACATTGTATTTATTTGGAACAAATGAAATGAAAAATAACAAATAAAAGCAAATGAACTGTTACATTTTAGATAAATGTTTTATCTGCTTTAAGAGATATTATTTTCTAAAAGTTTTCTGTAATACAAAAATATTGAAAATGGAATTACTCTATTTTTTAAAGTACATATTTTAATTTTAGGGGCATTTTTTAAAAATTAACATCTTGCCATTCAAGATGAAAAACCCAGCATTTTTCCAAAACATTTATTTTTGTTTTCTCCACATCTTGAGTTTTGTTCATTAAATTATCTTTTAAGAAATTTTATCAGGTCTATAACTTTATATATTACAACAATCATCATCTCAGTTTTAAAATCTTATTTCTGTATATATTGAATTTGGTAATCACATTTTTTAAAATCATGACTTTTCTATTTATGAGTTCTTTATTTTGATGTATTTGTTGGCTAGTCAGGTATAATTGAAAGTATTTTTTCAAGAAGGAATCAAAATAGCAATATTTATAAGAGCCTAGATATTTGAGAACATGTTTCAACTGTCTTTATATTCAAGGGATAAATTGGCTGGGTATAATGTTATTGGGTATCACCTTTTTTCCTCCAGAACTTTCTAGATGTTATTTATTTTTAGACAATGTAGTGCTATGGAATTGTGTTATAGAGAGCTGTCTGATTTCCCCTTCCTCTCCTATGTTACTCCCTGCTTTGTATGTGACTTGCTTTTGCTAAGTGACACCTGAAGATTTACTTTTTAAACTCGATATTGAAAAATTTAAGTAGAATATATCTTGCTATAATTTGTTCTAAATCACATTTTACTGGAATATGTATGCATTTGTTATTTGTCAATTAAATATTTCCATTCCAAGAATTTTTTGTATATATTTTTACATATTTATTCCATTTTTATACTCTAATTCAATGATATCAGTTATCTTTATGTTACATTATTTTTTGTCTGGCCTTTATATCTATTTTCTTATAATTTTTAATATTTGATTTTTTTCTTATGTATTCAGTTTATCTCAAGACTTTCCTTCATCAGCAATTCAAGTTTTAAACATGTATATTCCTTCTTTTGTTCTTTCTGATATTTTTATTAAATATGCAGTGAGATTTTTGGTCTCAATTTATTGTCTCAGTTCTTCAACTTCCTGTTTTATTTCCTTTGGATGTTGTATTATCTCTTTTATGAGCTTATATATTTTTAAACTCAGCGTTTTAGTAAGTTATTTTCTTCCTTCAATTGTGTTGTTTTCTCCAGATTGGATTTTAAATCTGCATATTGTTAAATGTATACAGTTCACTCCACCTATTAATGTTTCCTAGGCTTTGAAGGGTCACCCAGGTTTCAAATTGTTGTCTGACTTCAGCAGAAAGTCTTAAATCTTACCAGGGCTAGTAGTTCTCATTTTTTTTGTTCTTTGCTGACAACCATTTCTACTGCTCTTTATTCCTTTCTGCAGATCCATATTTCCATCTGATATTATTTTCTTTCTACCTGAAGGACTTCCTTTAATTCCTTATAGTGCACATCTGCTGGTGATGAATTCTTTCAGCTTTTGATCACCTGAAAAAAAAATCTATTTCATCTTCATTTTTGAAAGGTATTTTCACTAAGTATAGAATTCTGCATTGACAGTTTTTTGTTTGTTTTGTTTTGTTTTTAGTAGTTTAAAAAATTTACTGTCTCCTGGTTTTAATTGTTTCTGATGAGAACTCTGCTCTCATTCTTATCTTTGTTTGACTGTACATAATGTGTCCTTTTTATTCTCTCCTGGTGGGAGCAAGAACTACTCCTCGGCCTTTATGAGCTTTGGAGATTGTTTCCCCTAATCTTTTTGGGTGGTTTGTTCCTTGAACTTTTTTAGTAGTTTTCTCACATGCATGTGTTGATTAGTACTTAGCCAAAGACTCAGAGGGGGACCCTTTACAGATTTTCAGAGCTCCCCTTCTCTTTGAGCAGGTTTCTCCTCTATGGCACTTTGTCTTGTAAATTCTAGCTTTCTTGGCCTCCCTGGACTCTGGAGTCTGTCTCCTTAAATTAGGAAAATTACTGGACTCCACTCTCCATTTCTGTTTTGTAGCTTGGAAGCTCTCTCTAGGCAATAAGCTGGAGTAATCATAGGACTCACTTTATTTGTTTGCCCTCTTTCAGAGATGACATTGTCTTATGCCCAATATCTGGAAACTATTTTTTCCTATATTTTGTTTAGTATTTAGTTCCATATGAAAGGATAAATCTGGTCCCTGTGGCTTACTTTTATTTTCATTGAACATGTTTTCCATGAATTAAATCCCAAATCTATATGCATAGTAACCTCTCTCCATGTACCAGGTATGTATTTCTTATTTCCTGCTACCTGTTTCCTTCTGGCTATTTTTACAAGGATCTTAAAAGTTAAGCATGTCTTTCAAAAACTCATTGCCTTTCTTCTCAAATTAGTTGTACCTCCTCTAGACTTCCCACATGAACACCTTAAACCCCTACCACACTAAATTTCTCTTTACTAAAATTATAATTTGTAGTGTAATGGGTCTTTAATATAATCCTGCATAATCTTTGTCAAGAGCTCAGCTGAACTAGAGAGAGCTGAGCTATAAGGTGTGTGAGTAGCTGATTTAAGACAAGCCAAAATGAAAGTTACAGTTGCTTTTAATCACTTACTGAGATAGTATAAGCAAGAGGCTAAAGTGGGGAAAGTGCCAACTCCCCATATTCTGTTTTCCTCCATTGGTCAAGTGGATTAGCACAGACTTGGGGGTTATCTCACAGCCAATGGAACTCAAAACAAAAGGCTCCTGACCTTTTATGGAACTGAGGCTTGAGGGTAGAGGGGAGGGAGGAGAGCCAGGAGAGGCAAAGTATAGAGTCAAAGTGAGTCAGAATGAGGGCAAATGTCTTCAAATTTACTGTCCTCTCATAATCCCCTAAGGAGGTTTCTGCAGAGACACCTAAATAAGCCTCAGCCAAAGGGCTCTCAGTAAAAAGGCCTCCAAATAAAGGCATCTAAGCTAAGGATACAGATAAGTGTAGGAGTGTGCTTCTCCAGGAGGACTTGAGTCCTGGAGCAAGAGAACCTGGGTCTTTGACTGTAACTCCCTTCAGAGACTGCAATCCACTGACTGTGCACCAAGTCTGATTGGGGAGTGCAGTTTTTTTCCATAAGGCATGCCAGGTAAAGCCTTTATAATCACACATAGGTTTTGCCCAGGAGTTAGAATCCTCAGTCTTTACAAGTGCATGAGTATGTTCGTAAAACCACTGCTTATGGTGTTCTTCATTGAAAGCTGAGAGTTTGTATCTCAATCAAAAGATGCAAGAAATAAGCAAATGGGAAAACTCATTAACAAACAGTAGCAAACATTTATTTATTGCATATGGGTCTGCGAGTTGGCTGAAGCAGCTTCTATCGCTGCAGGTTTTCTGGTCTAGCTGTATTTCAAGCTACAAGTCAAGTTCACTTTTGCCCCATATGTCTGATTCTTGACCACAAAGGGACAAGTATAAACATGTAGAGCTTCTTAGTCCTCGGTTTGAAACTGGCACATTGTAACTCACCCCACATTTCTTTGGCTAAAATAAGTCACCTTATTAAATATAGCTAGCAACAATTCACACTATATTAGTTTCTGTAGGAGGTTGGGGGTACATATTGGACTTTTTAGGCCCTTACCCATAATCTTTCTAAAAGTTTTTTATACACCTGAAAGGATCTACTAGGAATTGCATTATTCTTTTCAGAGATTACTGGCAAAAGGCATGGCAGCCAAACCCTGAGGCCAGGTTTTAGTGTCAACATCTTAGAATTGGTCTGAATGCTACCAGTATTTTAATGTTCCTTTGATGTGGTGA
The DNA here is from genome assembly GCA_008086735.1 of Cheirogaleus medius. Lineage (NCBI taxonomy): Eukaryota > Metazoa > Chordata > Mammalia > Primates > Cheirogaleidae > Cheirogaleus > Cheirogaleus medius. Next base: position 41,722,654 of record VBSM01003204.1, on the reverse strand, counting down.
CAAACAATTTCATTTTCCTATACTGAAAGTACTAGAACTTATGCACTTCCTTTATGTCTATGGCCAGTTCCTCTATGACCTCAGATCTTTCTTATAGTACCTAATCAAGTACAGCCAGCAATATTAATAACTAATTCATACTATCAGCATTCTGCATTGGCACTTCCTTACTCAATATAACAAATTTATTAGGTACATTTTTTGCCTTCCATATTATACCAGATGGCAGTTTGCCAAATGTTTTGCTACTACATAACATGGGTCATCATTTTCTCAGCCTCTTGTAATATGTGTTTTGCCACCCACCACCCAGTCCTAATATAAGTGCCACATAATTTAGGTTTTTATTATGGCAAAACTCTACTTATAGTTACCAATTTCTATATCCATCAGCTTTTGCTGCAGAATAAACAAACAACCACAAAATCTCAGTAGCTTCCAATAATAAACATTTATTTCTTGTTCATGGGTCTGTAGATCATCAGGGATAGCTGTGCTTCCAGCTGCAGATCTGTTGGCTGGCTGGATACCTTATCTTGAGGCTGAATATTGAATTCAGGTCAGTTCCATATGTCCTAATCTCAGGCCCAGGCCGAAGGGGCACTCATTACCTGGGCATGTTGTTTTCAAGGTGGGTGTTGGAAACTTCCAAAGGGCTATCAGAAACACACAGTTTCTTAAGTTCTAGGCTCATAACAGGCACTCTCATTTATACCCACCTTCCTTTAGTCAATGCAAATCACCTGGCTAAACTCAACATCAATGGAGCAGGGAGATCTATATTCTTTCCATGAATGTAGAGGAGAAGGAATTAAGCATTCACTGAGTAATAATCTACCATAGTGTGATATAAAAATATAAATCAATGAGAGAAAGTATGCTAGGGCTGTTATTATATGCTGTTAAGTATTTGGCTTTCTAGATGGACTGGCTCAATCTAGGAATAAAGCATCTAGGATGGAGTAAATGCATCATAAATTTCAGATTGGCTTTATTAAATATTACATGAAAAGAAAACACTAGGACTTACATAATAGTTGGGCTTCATACAATTTGAGTTTAGAATTTCTGGCAAGTATCTCAAGTTTACTCACTATTAAGGGAAGATTGTGATGGATACATACCAAAAGGAACCTGACCAAAAAAATCAGGCCTTGGGAAACGATCACTGTATTTTAATTTAGAAACAAGTCAAGAGAACACTTTCAGGCACATTCATGTTCTTTTCAAATAAAGCCAAAATATTTTCAACAACAATAAAAATATCAAGATATCATTCATTTCTTAGAATAATTGATATTAAGTAATTCTTTTTTTTTTTTTTT
>VBSM01003204.1:41702530-41713315 GCA_008086735.1 Cheirogaleus medius | reverse complement strand
CCTAGGGTGTCTTCTTGAGGAAAAATAAATATAAGACCTTGTCTTATTTTCGGGCAAACACGGTAGGTCTTATGCTTTGCTCTGGGGGAGAGGTGCTCTAGTTCCTATGACCTACCTTGGGGAAGAAGATTCTGCTTTCTGTGTCTCACTTCAAGGAAGAAAAAGGGATGGGAGACAGGAGCACAGAAGAAGATCAGAGAGACCTTCCTTCTGAGGCCCTTCCATTGTCCTTCAGTTCAGAGTACTCAGCATGCCAAGGTGCCATACTTTGGAGTGTTTTCTGATCCCCAACATAGGTAAAATTTTCATGAGTTGTCCCCAAACTTAAGTGGATTTTAGTCAAAAGAAAAAAATAATGCTAATTATCAGAATTGAAATCTCAAATTTAAGATGTTTGTTACATTTGTTTATAAAATATTTTATTTTAATTAAATGTATAAAGCCGATTTAATGGCTAATTCAGAATACTTTGCATGAATAATTGTATTTTAGCTCAAGTAATTTTATTCGGTAGATGTTAAGATTAATAATGATAGAAATAATAATAATGATAATAAATGGTTTAGGACTTACCATCTGTCAGGAATTGTGGTTTATGATCACTTTTAATACTCACAACAAACCTGCAAGGTAGGTGTTACTATTCCCATTTCACAGATGAGAAAACTAAAGGTAAAATAGGTTAAATATTTTACCAGCTAAAGCAATCAGAGCTGGAAGTGAGATATAGACCTGACTCAAAATTCTATTTCCCCTAGACCACACTGCCTCTTATTAATGTTTTTTACACTACCACTGTCAAAGTCAATTAAAAAAGATATAATTGCTTACTTGCACAAAGTATATTTTTAAAAAACAGTATGTTCTACTCACTCCACCCTGGAATCTAACAAGTTAAAATGTTTATATATATATGTATATATATATTTTTTTTAATAAAAAGTATACTGTTGTTTGGGGAAGTGATTAAAGATCCACTGAGGGAAACTGAAGAGTGTATAAAGAGGTTGTATTCTTTATTTGTCTGTAGTATGGTTTACTAAATGGAGAGTACAATTTGGAGGTAGTGTGATTTGGAAGAAATAAAAAGGATTTAGCCAGAGTTTGTGTAGTATTGAATCCTGTACTTTTTTTTCACATTAGCCAGCTCTCCAGTAAAGTATTTGCATTGAGAAAGAACAATAGAATCTCTTTCACAGAAATACACAGAGGTCTTCAATAGTCTGGTACAAAATTTTTCAGATACCTTTACTCCAGGTCAAGATAGTTCCTATAAGGACATAGGTTCAGTAGTAGGTAAGTATATTATACTGTGGAATAGAAGTGATTAAAATTAGGTGAGATTCGTCATATTGTGCTGGGAAATATCCATGCCTCAGGATAGGATAGCCAATCAATAAATGACTGTTGATTTAAATGAAGGGAGTGGAACTCATAGGGAGTAAGTCCTAGCCAGAGCAATCAGATAAGAAAAGGAAATCAAGAGCATCCAAATGGGTGCAGAAGAGGTCAAACTATCACTCTTTGCTGACAATATGATCTCATATCTAGAAAACCCCAAAGATTCTGCCCTGAGACTACTGGAATTGATAAACAAATTCAGCAAAATGTCAGGTTACAAAATCAATGTACAGAAATCAGTAGCATTCCTACACACCAACAGCAAACTGAGAACCAAATCAAAGACTCAGTACCATTCACAGTAGCAACAAAGAACATAAAATACCTAGGAATATATTTAACTAAGGAGGTAAAAGAACTCTACAGGGAGAACTACAAAACACTGAGGAAGGAAATAGCCGAAGACATAAAGAGGTAGAAAACCATACCATGTTCATGTGTTAGCAGAATCAACATTGTTAAAATGTCTATACTACCCAAAGTGATCTACAGATTCAATGCAATCCCTATTAAAATACCAACATCATTTTTTACAGATTTATAAAAATTAATTCTATGGTTTGTATGGAACCAGAGAAGACCCTGTATAGCAAAAGCAATCTTAAGCCAAAAGAACAAATTGGGAGGCATCAATTTACCAGACTCCTTTTTCCTTTTCTATATAAGTCTGGGTAACTTTTCTTTCTCAGATGGCTTGTGGACCAGTGAGAGAGGCATAAAATCCTGAATTTGAACGCAGTTCAGTCCAGGAAAGGTTTACCTCTTTGTGGAATTTAAGTTTTCAGAATCTCTCTTTCCTGTTCTGGAAAGTATTTATTGGTTCTGCTTACCTCATGTTTTTAAGATGATTAGAAGAGATCATGTTTATGAAACTACTTGTAAAAAGTGAAATGTACTTTACAAGCAATAGGACTTGTTATTTATTTTTGTAGTTGAGAATTAGAATTAATTGTTCTTTCCTTTATGTTTAGACTTATGGCACTTAGATCATATCCTTTATTAGGTTTATATATGCAAATGTCTGTCTTTTCAAATAGATTTTGAGATTCCTAAGGTCAGGAAGTATGTATTACCATTGCTATGTCCTAGCACAAGAACATTGTTTATTGAAATAAATGGAAACAATTAAGTTTATATGCAATCTTGAAATTATTGTAATTTAAAATTTTTAGACTTTATTTTTTGGTAAAATGTTCCTTTATTGTGTAAACTAAGGACCATATGAGTACTAAAATTATATTTTTCTAATGTAGAAAAAAGCAGCCTCAGTACATTATTTTGTATTTAGTCATTACTTTTTCATATGATTGTTAAATATTAAAGAATGTTATTTATTAATACAGTTTGTATATATAACTACTTTTAGACTTTTTATATAAACTCTTTCTCTGAAATATTTTTTTCACAGTGAATAGAATATATAGCCAAAGCATTTATGATCTCAGAAAACTCTGCAGTTTATTAGCATACTTAGTTCTGTGTCACTTTGTATAGAATTTTAACTTCTTTTACCATCTGTCCTTTATTCAACAGATGTATTATTGCATTTTTGAATGTATTCATCTATACCACCTCAGAATTATTTAGAAATTAAGTACTTTAGATTTATTTTGTCCTTGTGTTAAGTGTAATTTTTCTTTCATAAGTTAGAAATGATAATAAAAATACAGTAGCTTATGGTGCTGGATTTTTAAAAGAGTGAATTAAATGTTTCTGTTTAGGTCATAGAGTTGGAGAATCGGCTAAAATCTTTTGAGAGAAAGTCGAGAAGATTAAAAGAAGGGAATAAAAGGTTAATGAAAGAAAATCATTTCTTGAAATCCCTCTTAAAACAGAAGCAAGAAGAGGCAGAGACCAGAGAAAAAGAGCTAGAACAGCTACTAAAGGGAAGTAAAGATGTAGAAAAAGACAAAACTGAACTTCAAGTAAAAATCACTGAGCTGGAGAGAGAAGTCACTTCCTTAAGGAGACAAGTGGCAGAAGCTAATGCATTGAGAAATGAAAATGAAGAGCCAATGAACCCAGTGGAGAAATTGCACCACTCAGCAGACAAAGCTAAATCTGAGATGGCCACCATAGAAGTGAGATCTGGACAATACGATTGTAAGACAACGACTACAAAGGTTAAATTTAAAGCTGCTAAGAAAAAGTGCTCTGTGGGTCGTCACCACACTGTTCTCAATCACTCCATCAAGGTTATGAGCAATGCATTTGAGAACCTCAGCAAGGACGGTTGGGAGGATGTGAGTGAAAGCAGGTAAGGCTCTCATTAACTTAGCTCTGTGGTGGGGACACTGTGCATATGTAAAGCACTGGCAAATGGAGATTGAATTTCAACTACTGTTGATTTGGTATTCAGAAAAAATACTGTCAGATCCTTTGAAATATCTTGGGAGGTCTTGTTCTGAGCTTATTGACTGAAATTTGCATGCAAAATTAGCCACAACTGCATGAGTATTTGAATAGGTGCCAGGAAACCCAAAAGAAGGCAATGCTTGATTTCTTCTAGTGATGCTATTTTCATGCAGTCATGAGGCTTGAAATTGACAGTTTGGCAGGTTGATTTAATTTGCTGGCCCTTTGCATATTCACCACTGACAGCTAAGGATTCCCAGGCAAGCGTACTAAGTCGGTTTAGTTATCTTGTGACATGCCAACCTGGGAGGAGAAACATTTTTCCCCCTTAATTTAGTTAGATAAATTTTGAATGACCCATTTCAGCTTGTTACCAGATGTCTACAAGCTGTTTAACATCCTTTAAATTAAGAACCATCTTCACTAATTATTTCATGTATGTATTATGCAAAGTCATTGTACTAACTTTAATTTAATGGTGGTTAAAAATTAGTTCTTTAAAGTTATAGCTCTACAGATTCCTAGTCTGAAGTTATATACCCCTAGTGAATAGCAACAGGAGAATACTAAAAATCTATAATATTTCTTTCTCTTACCCCTGGCTATACATTCATATATGCATTTGAAGCACATCAGTAAAGCCACAAAGGCAAATGAATGATAGAACACCTTTTTTTTTATATCTAGACAATAGGGAAGTTCAGTGTTGCCAGAGTTGCTAACAGATTGTTCAATTTGCCATAATTTAAAAAATTCTACCTCGTTTTATGACATATTTCCTCTTATTTTTCCAGTTTTTTGTTTTGGTTTGGTTTTACAAGCCCTAATAGTGGTTCTGTTTTAGATTTGTGATACCTCTGGATAGTTTTCTTAATCACAGACATAGAACTGAAAATTATTTTAAAACATGGTTCCCAGACTTGTTTGCATATTAGAATCACCTGGAGGTCTTATAAAAATTCCAAAGTTCAGACCACACCCTAAACCAATTAAGTTATAACTTTTGGGTTGGGATAGTGGCTTTAGTATTTTTTGAAGCTTCCCAGCTGGATCCATTGAGCAGACAACTTCGAGAAGCACTGTGTTATGTTATCATCAGGTCAAGCCTCTTGTCTTCAGGCAGTTAAAGAAACTTAAAAAACAAATTTGTGAAGGTAAGGCAGAAGGTCCAATCTACATTTCCATTTCCACCTTACCCAGGTTCTTTTTCCCTGCTCCAGAAGCAATTAGAGATAAGAGCCTCCTTAACTTAAAACCCACTAAGCATTTATATCTTCAAGGAAATTCTAGTTTCAGCTACTAATTATATCTCAGGTATTTGGTACTACTATACTATTCATAATATAGTGGTGCAGTTTACTTATATGTTAATACATATGTAGGAAAAATATGTGAAATTTTCGTAATACACTCAGTTTTCATTTCATCATATTAGTGCATGTGGACAAGATCACGTATTTTGTGAGGTGTATCATACAATGTTGCTTAAAATATAGGATTGTCATTTAAGTTATTTAGCAGCGAAACTCGATTTTACTTTGTGATAAGTGTTGAATTTCCTGCTTGACAGAACACTCTCAGGAATCACTCAACTGTAGTAAATTCTCAAAGAATTAGAAATCCTGCAGTGAAATTTCAGGAACTTCAGAAGATTCTATTTCTTTTTAGCTTTTCATAGTCTGAAATATAAGAAAGTTACCTGGATACTGAGAAAAATAGAACTTAGTATATACATAATTTAGTATATATGATACATATTATATAATTATTACCCTATTAAATATTTATTTCCCAGAGTTGAATAGTATTTACAAAAGTATGCCCATTTAGTGATAGGTGGTAATCAGGAGGAGTGGTTTATTCCATCAAGAAGAAAAACAGAATTTCAGTATTTCTAGCAAATTAAAGAAAGAAAAGTGAAATTTGTAAGGAAAAGTAGAGGAATAAGAATTTATTAAGTAGATTATGCCATCCCAAAATATGCCAATCTGGCATAAGGATTATTTTGAGCTGAAGTCAATTGACAAAAAGTATTAATAGATAAAGAAAACTCTCTTCCCACCCCCTAAAAACAGGACATAAAATTATAAAGGTTTTCCTTTTCCTCTCTCTACCAAGAAGGGACACAAGTTAATCACAGGAGACAACTTTAGGCCCTAATCAGCCTGGAGATGGCACCAGAGAAATCTCCATAACAAACCTCACTCTGTAGCTTTCATCTACCATTAGTTTCCTACATATTTGCCTTCCCACAATTTGCTGCCCCTTGGGACTCAGGGTCTTTTTCCTTTGTCTTGTCACTTCTTTAAAAATTATTGTTCTTTATTGAAAATGCCATATAAACTGGAGTTCTAAGCCCCCTCTATAAATTACTCACTTCTTGGCCATCCCATGCATGTGTTATATTTGTGATACACATGTTAATCATATTTTTTGTTTTTCTCTTGTTAATCTGTCTTTTGTTATGTTTCAGCTGAGAATTTAGAAAGGTAGAGGGAAAATCATTTTTTTCCATCCCTACTATTATAGTTTCTACTTCCATTTTCTCTTATCATTAGATTTTTTTCTTTAATTGCCTGGTCACATTCCCAAAGATATTATAAGCATTCTTGATTCTGTGCCTTTACCCTACCTGACTTGATGTTTCTCCCTACCAGTGCATTTTATTTTCATTCAAAATTATTTTAAAAGACACTAATGATCTTGGATCTTCCCTTTTATTGTTGCTTCAGGAATATTATGCCACTTTGAATCTTTTAACATTTTCAACCTTACCCCTAAGGCCCTTTCCATCTTTCTTCCATTTTCACTTATAAAGCAGTATGTTCACTCACATACCACCTTTAGTAAACAGATGATTCCAACTGATGGGATTCAGGACATGCTACCCAAAAATATAGCTGAAGGAATTTCAGAAATGGCAGGTTCTGAAAGGACTCTCTGACCTTTTCCCCTCACAGTTATAGGACCCTCATGTGAGAGGTGCCCTCCCTACACCAGAGGAAAAGAGCTTCTGTATCTCCAAACACAGAGGAATACCAAGAGGAATCTGAATGAGCAGGCCTTGCCAAGTGTCCCCAGTTACTATACCTACATCATACTCTTTTGTCCTATCACATTTTTCCATGACTTTCCACTTTTCATCAAACCTAGTATAAGAACACTCAGGCTTAACCATTTCTTAGGGTGTTCATTTCCTTATCAAGATTCCCTTGTCACGTAAAACTTATCTTAAATAAATTTATATGTTTTTCTCTTGTTATTCTGTCTTTTGTTACAGAGTCCCAGCCAAGAACATAGATGAGTAAAGGAAAAGCTTTTAATCTTCCCCAACATAACTCTACTATTATTTAGAGTACATTTTAGGATTAGGAACATAGAATCTGTGTCCAGTCTGCCTTTGTTCAAATCCTGACTCTAACATCTTGTAGTTGTGTGACCAGAAGCATGTTATTTGACCTGGTCGCTGCCTCAGTTTCTTCATCCATAAAATAGGCATACTGATAAGACCATATTCATGGATACCTTGTGAGAAATAAATAGGATAACACATTAAAATAGTACTTGAAACATGTTGAGTACTGTATAAGTGCTTGCTATTATTATCACAATGAATTGTTTTTGGTAATCTGCAGCTCCCCCTATCCCACACCCAGGATATTTGTCTGTATGTGTGAAGTGTGTATTTATTTATATATTTATTCATTTATTCATTCCCAGTTATGGTCAAGAATGCTAAAAATTCTTCAATGAAACAGGGTAGTCTCACATACAAAATATTTATTTTCCACATATTGCCAGTATAGGTCTTTTTTAGGCCTGTATTTTGTTATTGTTTATAGAGTCTACAAATGGGTGTTCAGTGAACATCTCTTAGTAAACTTGTTTCAGCTACAATAATTTGTTTCTCAAGCTGATTTGAATTCTACCCAGATTTCTTCAGTGGAGTTAATGGAACCATTAGTTTTATGATTGCAAAGATTTTTAATCTTGAGAAATTTTATACTGTTATTTTTTTAATGATCTATTCATTCCTTTGACCCTCATTCAAGTCCTGATTCTGCCGTGTTTTCTGTGAAATTTATAAAAATAGATGTGTCTGTGCTTTCTCACAATAATAATCCTGCTTTGGGTTCCTAGCGCTTTATTCCTAGATTTCTCTAGATCTGAATTCCACAAAACTTTGCCCATATTTAATTTCTTGACACAATAGCTTAGGATAAAGTAGTAGGGTTCCTTTCATGTAATTAGTTTTTGATGGAAGACCAAACTATATGCATAGCAGACTGTGAAGAATAAACAAATAAATTTATTTATTTAATCATTTAACAATATTTATTGACTATCTGACTACCTAATGCAGTATAGTACATAAAAGTAAAGTCCATATACATTAGAGATTTAATGAAAGAGTGAAAGTTATAAAAGTATTATAAGAAATTACAAAATTACTTGTTTATAATCTTAGAGCATCTCTAGAAAGCATACTTAAACAAGACATGAAAATGCAGAGCCAGATATGAAAAAAATTAATAAAACTTTAAACGTCTGTATGATAAAAGACAATATAAAAACAGTTAAAAGTCAAATGACTAACTGGGAGAAGGTATTTACAACTTATAAAGAAAATGAAGGATAAATATCTCGAATATTTGAAGGTCTACAAATTGTTATATAAAAAGACAAGTCAATAGAAAATGGACAATGGTATGAACAGGAAATATTAATGGCTTGGGCAGATGACTCAGTGAACAAAATATTCTGAATATGTCTGTAGCAGACAGAGATGATATGTGGAGCCTCTGACAAGCATGACAAGAACCATATAGACACCTAAGGCCATGCCCTGTTAACAACTATTTTCCACTTTAAAAGCTGGTTCTAGACGGGCATGGTGTCTCACGTCTCTAATCCCAGCACTTTGGGACGCCAAGGAGGATCGCTTGAGCCTCGGAGTTGGAGGTTACAGTAAGCTATGATTACAGCACTGCATTCCATGCTCGGTGACAGAATGAGACCCTGTCTCCAAAACAAAACAAAACAGCTGGTACTATTGGGAAGGGGCTGCAGCAATGGCAGATTTTCTGTCTCCACAAATCCTGATTAAAATTAAACCAATAGGAGAGCATAACCAAAAACTCGAGGAAAGGATAGTTTCTACAATAGAACTAGGTGACAAACCCAACATACGAGCAGGGAGGACAAACACCAACAGCTATAAGACCTGCCTGGTATCAGGAGAGGGAAAATTGGTGTTTGATGTCCTGAGAACAGAAAAATATAAAGTCTGTAAACAGACATTGACTGGAAAACACAGCAAGACAATCTAAGAATGACAACTGAAACTAGCAGGGGATTCTGTAGGATCTAGTTTTCAAGTGAATGTCAGGGAATCATTATAATGTCTAGCATGCTGAGACAGCATATCTCCTGTGAACTACCTATAGCAAAAAACCAAAACTTCCATACTGAACCAAGCCCCACACTGAGGAGATGCCACTGTGAAAAGAAACTAAATTGAGTATTACAGGGACAGTAACCTCGTGCAGTGGTTAATTTATGTGTCAACTTGGAGAGTGTTTTTGGGTGATAGTAACATTTAAATCAGTGAGCTTTGGGTAAAGCACATTTTCCTCCAGAATGAAGATGGGTCTTATCCAATCAGTTGAAGGCCTGTGTAGAAGAAAAAGAGTGGCTTCTTCAAGCAAGAAAGAATTCTCTAGCAGACTGCCTTCAGATTTCATCTGTACCAACAGCTCTCCTAGGTCTCCAGCCTACCAGCCTCTAGACTAGAACTAGAACATTGGCTTTCCTGGGTCTCTGCTGATACCTGGACTGAAACTGCACTGTCAGTTCTCCTGGGTCTCCAGCCTACTGGCCCATATTGCAGATTTTGGATTTCCTAGCCACCATAATGACATGAGCCAATTCCTTAAAAAAATAATAAAATAAAATAAAACATATATATACACACACACAGACACACATACACATATACACACACACACATATACTTGCTATTGGTTCTGTTTTTCTGGAAAACCCTGACTAATACACCTCCCCACCTCCTACTTCACCCTCAACACCACCCCCAAAAAAGTAGTGAAGGCTGAAATAAATGTTGGGGGAGTTTATCAAAGGAGGTGGCTTTCAGTACATCATAAACTTGGAAAAATTGGATGATTGGTGACAGGGAGGTCTGTGTGGAGGTAGGTGGATAGACCTTTTGCAAGAGACGCAAAGGAAGTCCATTTTATGGACAAAACAAACCTATCCTGTGGACGTTGCCTATTACATAGCTCTCTCAGGACTTGTTTAATGAGCCCATGAACAAAGTGGCTATGGAAGAAGGGATATAATCTATGAATGTGCTCAACAAAATTGACTTCCCTTCACCAAAACTCATCTGGCTATTGGCAGCATTGAATATTCAACCTGCTGACCGAAGAGGCCAATTACAAATCCCCAATATAGCACCATTTTCCAAAGGACTAGCCAGCCGCTTTAGTGACAGATTGGTTACATTGGGCCTCTTTCATCAGTGAGGAGGCATCAACTCGTTTTCATGAGGATGGATTAAGTATTCTGGGTATGGATTTGTTTGTTGCACTTCTACAAATACCACTGTCTTATACTTTAAAAATGACATATATATTCCTACGATATCCCCAAAACATCCCACAGTCTGAAAGACACATTTTTTAATTTTATTTTTCAGTATATTATGGGAGTACAAATGTTAAGGTTACATATATTGCCCTTCCCCCCCTCAATTCAGAGCTTCAAGCGTGTCTATCCCCCAGAAATTGTGCATCACACTCATTATGGATGTATATACCCATCCCCTCCTCCCACCTGCCCAACACCCAATAGATGTTATTCCTCTATGTCCACTTAGGTGTTGCTCAGTTAATACCAATTTGCTGGTGAGTACATGTGGTGCTTATGTTTTCATTATTGGAATATTTCACTTAATAGAATGGGTTCCAGCTCTATCCAGGAAAATACAAGAGGTGTTATGTCACCATT
>VBSM01003204.1:41631199-41696084 GCA_008086735.1 Cheirogaleus medius | reverse complement strand
GCCCACTTTTTGATAGGGTTGTTTGATTTTTCTTTACTGATTTTCCTGAGTTCTTATCTATCTTCTTTGCTTAATTTTCTTTCTTTAACGCATCACTACTAACATACCATATATTTTATATATATATTTTATACATATATATTTACTTATTCTTCTTATTTGTTTCCTCCCTCCCACCCCTGCTATACTAGGATAAAGGTTACATGAGGGCAGGAATTTTTTTTTCTTTCACTTTATTCACTACTACCTTATCCTTTATGCCCGCAAAAATGCCTGGCCCATAGCTGCTGTTAACAAATATTTTGTTGAAAGATAAATGGCCATAAGGGATGGAACTTAATGGGTGAAAGCCTCAGAGATATAAATTTTGTCTCAGGTGAAGGGAAAACATTGTAAGAAATATCAGACCTTTATAGCATGGCTGGGAAAGTAGTGTGTATTCCAACCCTGGTAGTGTTAAACCATGTGCTTCCTGAACTAACACTTGGTATAAATACTATAGAAGTGATGCTAGTAGGAATTTGATAGTAGATAATCTATTTTCTTGATGGTATTCCATAATTTTATAAAATATATTTAAACTAACTTTTCCTTTTCACATGGAGAATGAGTAAATGCCCAAAGTAAACTTACAGTGTCACATACAATTTATGATATAATATTGTTTGGTCTTGAACTTAGAAAAAGTACATGTAACAACTCTTATTCTTGGGTTTTATGCCCCTTCTTTTTTCTAAAAGCAGTGATTCTGAAACACAGACCTCTGAAAATTTGGGAATAATTATTGTAGAAACATCCCAGAAAATAAGTCCTACAGAAGATAGAAGAGACCAGAAAGAAAATGATCAAACAGAAGACAGCCAAACACCAGGAAAAGAAATGGTACAAACCTACTCAAATATAAATGGCAAGCCTCAAAAGGTATATGACATAATTTTGCCTAATTGTAAACAATGTTCTTAATTTTATCTATGCTTCATAATTTAAATCAGTAAATATTGCCAGTGATTTAATTTGAACCCCTAAAAATTAAGTTTTCTTTGAAATTACAGTGAAAATATTCACTTTTTAAAATTTTCCAAGTACCAGTTTGTTACAGTCTTTTCCATAGATGAAAATGGAAATAAATACTATTCTCACAAATATAAATCTGAAGGTATTTGTGTTTCAGCAAGAAAATAATAAAGGCGATATTAAGCTCATTATTATTTTCAGGTATATGAAATGTTCCAACTGAAGAAACTTCTGTTTTTACATTAGCTTTTGTGGCAATAAAGTCATTTAAGTCTGTCTATATCTTTGAATTACTTATTTTTACCTTATTCCTCAATGTATTTTAAATTTTGAAAAATTGATGTTCTAATACAATTTATTCAATAATTCCTACCACTAAAATATCATGGCATCAAAAGTTTACCTATAGCATAAATCATTGAAAAATTGAGAAAAATTATTTTATTTTGTTGTAAAAATCAGGTTGTCTTTGAGTTAACCTATAGGATTCTTTTAAAACATAATCCAAAAAAGTTAATTTGTTGAGCTCTTGCCAGAAATTTGGAAGAAAAAGGTCTGTTTTAGTTACTACCAGAATAACCTTCAGACCAACAATTATATGCTAAGAGCCTGCTGATTGATTGATTAATAAATTGATTAGTAGATTTTATAGAAATTGCTATTTTGCTATATATTATTTGGTTGGGAATTTTCATTATTTGCGACTTAATGGGTTTATAAATAAAAGTAACTCATAATTACATTCATATAATAAGAGAGTACATTATAAACTACTTTGATTAGATCTGTCATATTGTTGACAGTCAGAAAATAAATGTTTACCAAATAGTGGCAAGTGTGTTTGGAAAATATTAGAGCTTCTCACTAACCCCAGATATATTCATTATCCTAACTTTAACTTAATGACTTCCCTGCTTTTCTTTATGATTTTACCTCCCTTGACATTATGTTTTTGAATGTTGTGGAATCTATATAGTGTATCTTTTGTGTCTGGCCTCTTTTGTTGAATATTATGAGTTCATTCACTTTCACTGTTATAGATAGTACTTCATTGTCTAAACATACCATAGTTTATCCTTTCTACTATTGAAATTTTGGTTGCTTCAGTTTGAATTTCTCGCAGATAATCTTGCACTGAATATTCTTGTACATGTTCTCTGTTGCACAAGTGTGGGTATTTCTGTAATAAAAACCTAGGAGTGGAATTACTATACCATAGTTTATGTGTTTTTAAGATTTTAGTTGATAATCCTATTTTCCAAAGTGTTGTACCACTTTTTTATACCCACTATGGAACTTTCTACTGCTCTTCATCAACACTTAGTATGTTAGTCTTTCTCATTTCAGCTGCTTTCTGTGTGTATATTGAGTTGACCAGTTAGGTACCTCAGAAAGGAGCAATATGTTGGTGAGTTCTTTGGGTTTTCATTTTGCTTCATGCATCCTGGCCTGGATGCTAAATAAATCTGCAGCCTGGAAACCCCAATAGATCAGATGATATGAGCCCCCAGTAAAAACCCTGCTCTTTCTAGCTAAAGGGTCAGGAAAACGCCAGCATGCCAAGACAGAGAACTTTGCACAATAACTACCCTGCTCCAGCCAAACACCACAGAAAAAGTTGCAACCCCACTTCCATCCCCTTCAGTAAAGACCTAGTGGGAACCTAGACTTTCATTCTTACCTGGCGATAAGGAGGCATCCCTCACCCTTTCCTCCTTCCATTAGAGTGGTGTCAGAGAAGACCGAGTGGGGAGCTAAAGGTAATGACTCCCTCCCCTCCATGTCACTGGAGACCACACAGACAGACTGGATATCCATCTCCAGTAGTAAAGAGGTATATCTTTCCCTTCCTAGCAGAGTGATTTCAAAGGCTAAGTGCAAAGATAGGGAATTTCCTAATGAGCCTCCACCTGTTCCACATGGTGTCAGTGGAAGCCAAGTGGGGAGCATAAACAAGGTCCTCTTCCATCATCCAGCCATGATGGTGTCAGCAGAGGCCTATTGGGAAGCCTGAATTTCCACCCCCATCAAACAGTAATAAGTAATAAGGTACTTGTCTCTAACCATGGTATCAACAGAGACTACACTTGCACTCCCAACTGGCTGTAATTCGATGGTGTGCTCGTTTCCATCAGTGTAGTGTCAGAGGAGACCTGTTCAGATAAGAAGTAAATAAGATCCAGAGTCTTGAAACATAATACCCCAAATGTCCAGATTATAATTGAACCTCACACATCATACCAAGAACCAGGAAACTTTAATTTGAATGAGAAAAGACAATCAACAAAAGCCAAAAACAAGATGTCAGATATTGGAGTAACAGACTGTTCCCAACTTAAAATGGTTGACTTAAGATTTTTTTCAAGTTTGCAATGGAGTGAAAGCATTATGCTTTCAGTAGAAACCTTACTTTGAGAACTGAAACAACCATTCTGCTTTTCACTTTCAGCATAGTTTTCAATAAATTACATGAGATATTCAACACTTTATTATAAAATAAGCTTTGTGTTAGGTGATTTTGCTGGACTGTAGTCTAATGTAAGTGTGTTCTGAACAGGTTGAAGGTAATCTTGGCTAAGCTATGCAGTTTGGTAGGTAAGGTGTATTAAATTCATTTTTGACTTACAATGGTTTCAACTTAACAATGGGCTTATCACGATATAATACCATAGTATGTTGAGCATAATCTGTATATGACAAGCATTTTAAAGTAGCTGCCATAAAAATGCTTTGACAAGCAATTATGGACAGTTTTCAAACAAATGGAAAAATAGCGCATCTCAATAAAGAAATAGAAAGTCTCATCAAAGAAATAGAAGATATAAAAATATCCAAATGGAAATTTTAGAAACAAAAAAATAAGTTTATGTTTACCTCACAGATGGTGGCATCAATCTTCATCACTCAAAATTGATTCAGATGTCAAGAGGGATGACATTATATACCCACCAAGAGAGGGGGAAAGATTTATTATGCACACAAGGGAACAGAGAATCAGCAAATGGATCCACACAAGTATGGACAACTGATTTTTGACAAAGATGCAAAAGCATTTCAATAAAGGAAGGATAGTCTTTTCAACAAATGGTGCTAGAACAGTTGGATATTCCTAAACAAAAAAAAAAAAAAAAAAAAAAAAAAAAAAAAAAGGAACTCATACTTAAACTTTGCACCTAATGCAAAAATTAACTTGAGATGCATCACATATAAATATAAAAATTAAATTATAAGACTTTTAGAAGACAATATAAGAGATATTATTCAGGACCTGGAGCGTGGTGAAGTTTTTAGACATGATACCAAAAGCTTGATTCATAAAAGAAAACATCAATAAATAGACTTGATCAGAATTAAGAACTTTTCCTCTGCAAAAGACCCTAGTTGGAGGATAAAAAGACAAGCTACAGACTGAGAGGAATATTTATAAACCACATATCTAACAAAGGTCTCACATCTTGAATATATAAAGAGCTCTCAAAACTCTACAGTAAAAAATAAAACAATCCAATTAGAAAATAGGCAAAAGACATGAGCAGACATTTTACCAAAAAGGATATATAGATGACAAATAAACACATATAAAGATGTTCAACATCACTAACCATTAAGGAAATCAGGTTAAGACCATGATACATCTATTAAAACAGCTAAAAAAAAATAGCGACAATACCAAATGCTGGCAAGGATGAAGAGAAACTGGATTTTGCATACATTGCTTGTGGGGGATATAATATGGTACAATACAGTGCTCTGGAAAACAGTTTAGCAGTTTCTTACACAACTAAACTTGCCATACAACTATCATGTCCTTGGACACTTCTCCCACAGAAATGAAAATTTATGTTTCTCAAATTTCTCATCTTGGCTTGTGAACTAGGATTTAATTCCTGACTTAAGCATTCTTTGTTGCTATTTAAATGGAATTCCAAGGTCACAGGAAATTGGCAATTGTCCTACATTTTGCTGGCCCCTTTGTTGATCACTTCTTGTTTTATTGGGATTTCCACTTTTTTTGGCCTCTAACAATTTCCCTTGATGTTTTGCCATGTGAGACACTTTAAGTGTTTTTGTTTCACAGTATGCAAATCTTTTTGAATTTCTAGTCAGTACTGTAAATAGAAGCCCAGTTCTTTTTAATTTTAGGTCCAGTTAATTTGATACCAAGTCTTGTGATGAATATTGGTAATTTAATTAGTGGTTTTGTTTTGGGTTTTTTACAGTGCTCAATATGTGACTGACACTTAAATACTAATTGAATCTTTAATAAAGTGATGAAACATTTTTAAAATACATCTAATATGTTAGTTCTGAAGACAAGTTCAAATGAGGCATTTCAAAAATATTTTGAGAAGTGCAACATTGGTAGGATTTTATAATCTCTGAAACTAATTTAAAGGAAAACCCTATCCTAGCTACAGGCTTCTGTTATAGGTGTTAATATTATAAATTGGTTTCATTACTTTAGGGTCATGCCTTATGCATAATATAAAATACTTTATCAGTATAAAATACATGGCTCATTGTCAAAGTAACAGTGGGTCAAATTTATTTTTTCATATATTTTTGCTATAATTATTTGTTCCTTAATTGGGATCTTTGAAAAGTTTCTTTTTTTAATAAGAAATAATTTTATAGATTAAACATATTCTTGTTTTCCAACTAATAAATTCTTAAATAAGACCACGTATTTAATTACTGGGATTTGTAATATTTTTGAAACATTTCTATTTAAAATTTTGCTTTGTGAAAGTACTTTTAAATTAGTGAAACATTTTGGAATAAAAGTCAACAGGGCTTCATTTTTTTTTAGCCTTTGTATTGGGATGTTTTGATGAAAACCTAAAGTTTCAAGAAAAGTTACTTTATTATTATCAACATTATTGTAGCTTCATTTGTTTACATACATAGGGAAAATTGTTTGCGAAAGGACCTAGATTTTCAGAGACTAAGTTGTTAATTATTCATATTTTGCTTTTGTTGCTGTTACTCTATTTACTCCTAAGTTTTTGAAATGTCCCATGGTTAAATTTACACTTTGAGTTGATTTTGTATCTGTATCTTCTGCCTACTAGTTCAAGTTTAGTGCCTATATTAAGTTCTGGGTATCAATTATAAAATTTTATTATCTAGACTTTTTTTAACTCTATGTAAATAAATGTATTTTTATGTAAAGAGATATTATTATATTGGTTCACTGATGTTATTGAATAATAATTCAATTTTTATGATACTTTATATTTAGGATCATTTTCATTATAAGAATACCAAAAAACCAACTTTTCAAAAGAAGAATGGCAACATGCAAAACAGTTTATATACAGCAGTCCCTACCAGAGGTAAGAATGCACATGAAATTAACAATATGTCTTTTAAAATTTAATCTATATTATGACCATTATTTTTATATAGTCAACAGAGAAAAGTGCAAAAGTGTAACTGCCCAGAAATCAAGTAGCAATATTATTTTATTACGAGAACGGATTATATCCTTGCAACAACAAAATAGTGTACTTCTGAATGCAAAAAAAACAGCAGAATTGTCTGTTAAAGAATATAAAGAAGTTAATGAAAAGCTCCTCCATCAACAGCAAGTGTCTGATCAACGATTTCAAACAAGCAGACAGACAATAAAGGTAAAAAGACTTTAAGATTGAATTATAATACGCTATATTGTAAAAGTGAATATTTTGTTTTACATGTGTTTAGTTCATATTTGTGTTAGACAGGTCTATGAGTAAAATAAAAAACTCCAGATACTGTTAAATAAAGTGATCAGTTTAATTACTACACTACTTTTAGTAAGGTCCATATTAAGGGGCAGCATACATGAGGGAGGGAACCCCAAATCAAAAAAGATACTTTACTAGCATTTTTATGTCACTTAGTTTTTCTCTTCTTTTGAGTATTTTTGTATGTTCTGTATTGTATTATATCTTAGCTTTCACATGCAGGCTTCATAAATGCATTTAGCTTACCCATTTGCCTATGTCTAAAACTTTGTATTTATTATCATAAATTACATTATTAAATTATTATATTCCTCAGTTACTCTTTGCAAATACTAGTATAAAATATGAAGCTTTAAATATAAATATATATCTTAATGTATTCCAATACCTTATCCATAGTTCTTTTTTACTCAGGTGAATTGAGCTTTTTGTAACAATTTTCAGACACATTATATCTTACTCTTAGTTATTATAAGTTAATCTTAAGCAAATGAAAAAGAAAAGATTTTTTCCTGTAAATCTCCATTCTTTGAGATATTTGCTTGACTAAAGAATGATTTGTTGGCAATTTGTTGTTTTACACAGAAAAATTCATTTCATCATATTAGAAAATTTTTAGATTTTTAAAAATTTTTAAATCACTGTCACACATATTTTTAAATTACACTTAAATTCTCTAATTCTAATATCTAGTTCTTTGAGTCAAACAATAGTTAGAAATATATTAATTGTAAAGTATTAGTGTTGTACCAGTTATACCAATAAGAATTGTGTTCTGACTTTATTCTCAGAGTAGCCTTATACCCAAACCTTACCTAAATTCCAAATGCACAGTTTGAGGATTTTACAGGCTCGGCCCATGGAAATTTGGAGTAGGACACCAGATGCAACTGAGCTCTGATGTTAGAGTCCTATAGATGTTAGTGTTTGGACATAGTCACTGATGCAACAACCAATGTATGGAAACTAGATTTCCCAAAATAATTTAATGAACCCATATTCATTTTCCTGGCTGAAATTTTCTTTTCTTTTTCTTTCTCTCTCTAATTTTCTAATGCTGCTATAAACATTCATGTATAAGTTTTTCAGTAGATATGTTTTCATTTCTCTTGGGTACATACCTAGGAGTGGAATTGCTGGGTCATATGGTAATTTTATCTTTAATCTTTGGAAGGACTGCCAAGCTCTTTTCTGTAGCAGTTGTATAATTTTACACTGCAACCAGCAATGTATGAGAGTTGTGTTTTTTCCACATCCTCACCAATACCTATGACCTGTCTTTTACATTATACATTCTATCCGAGTCAGTTACAGTAGTTCTGTCTTTCTAGGAATGGGTCCATTTTCACCTAGGTTATATAATTTGTTGGTAATTTTTTCTAGTATTCACTCACAATCTTCTCATTATAGGAAGGTATGTCGAAATGCCCCATGCTTTATTCCTTATTTTAATAATTTCTGTCTTTACTCTTCTTTACTTGTTTAGTCTAGCTAAAAGATTTGTCCATTTTGTTGACGTTTTTAAAGAACCAGCTTTTAGATTTGTTAATTGTCTCTATTTTCAATTTCCTGTTTTATACATTTCTCTTTTAATCTTTGTTATTTCCTACTTATACTTTCTTTTGGTTTAGTTTACTCTTCTATTTCTATTTTCTTAAGGTGGGAGTTTACATTATTGATTTACAGTTTTTCTTATTTTTAATATAGGTGTTTACAATTATAAATTTCCCTCTAAGGACTGTAATAGGCTTGGTATGTTTTGGTACATTCTGTTTTGATTTGTACATATCTCAAAGTGTTCTCTAATTTTCCTGTGATTTCTCTTTTCATCCATTGCTTAAGAGAGTATTGTTTAATTTCCACATAGTTTTGAATTTTCTAAATTTTCTTCTGTTATTGATTTCTGGTTTTATTCCATTGTGATGAGAGAACATACTTTGTATGATCTTAGTCTTTTTAAATGTATTAAGATTTATTTTGTGGCCTAAGATATGGTAGATCCTGGAGAAGTTTGCATGTACATTTGAGAAGGATGTATATACTCTGCTGTTGTTTGGTTGGAGGGTTCATATTATCTATTAGAGCTAGTTGGTTGCTAGTGATGTTCAACACTTGCATATCCTTGATTCTATTAATTATTGAGTGGAGTATTGAAATCTCTCACTATTGCTATTTTTATAACATATTTGTTGATATATAATTCACATACCATACAATTTTCTCATTTAAGGTATTTCATTTAGTAGTTGTTACTTTATTCACAGAGTTGTGCAACCATCACCAAAATCAATTTTAAAACACTTTTATCACCTCAAAAAGAAGCCCTATATCCTTTAGCTGTCATCCTTCTATTCCCCCATTTTTCCTAATCATAGGCAACCACTAATCCACATTCTACTTATATCAATTTGCCTACTCTGTACATTTTATATAGATGGAATCATACAATATATGGCTTCTTATGTCTGGCTTCATCTTGTTTTAGTCTCAAATTCAGGCTCGTGTACCTGATGCACAGCTAAAGCCAAACACTATGACACCAGTGCTTGGAAATAAAGAAAGGTTTATTCGATTTGGCTAAAGTGAAGAAGGGAAAGCAGAGTCTCTCAGATCTATCTCTTTTTAAAAAATGAAGCAAGGAGCTTTTATTTAGAGAATAAGAGGGGGTTGGGGAAGGTATTTCAGAGAACTGAAGGGGGCAGTCTGTGATTGCTTTTAGTCTCAGATAACACCTTGAGTAACCAGACTTATGGGCATCAGGAGCTAGTCACAGCTTTTTCAAGGGCATTCATTCCTTCTGTAAAGTAAGAGACCCTGGAGTTATTATCTTCTTCTGCTTGACAGATCGTATATCAGCAGGTAGTAATTACTGTGAGAACAAGTGATACTAGGCGAGAAGCAAGGGTTATCATGTGCAAGCAAGGGTCTTTTCAAATTTTACATTATTTCAGTCATTTAAAAAATGCCAGGGTACTAAAATCTCAAGGGCCTGACTACACTTTCACTTACCATAATATTTTCAAAATTTATCCATGATGTAGCATATATCAGTATTACTGTAAGGATTTTGAAAATTTACCCTTCCATAAAGTCAATGAAAAAACTGGCAAAAATGGTCAGGAATCAATATTTTCATACCACTGGTTATAGAACTTAATCTTCTAATGATTAATATAAATCCCTAGGGCTATTAATTGATGGCCCAAGGAAGTCACAAGTTTTCTAAGCCATGACTTCCTCATCTTTGAAAAGATTGAAGGTCTAATAAAAAGTATTTATCTGAAAACTATAAAACATTTTATTGAGATCCTTCTGTGCACATTGAGGGACACTTATAATTTCTCTACAAAACTCTGGAAAATAACCAAAAGCTTACAACTATCTAGAGAATGTATATTCAAGAAAAACAGCCAAATCTCAGTAAGAACAGCAAATTTTGTAGCATTTTAATTTGCCTTAGTTCCATTTTCCACTCTTAGCTTAGCAGTAGCCTGAGACAAATAACAGTCCATGTTTCCCATGCAGCCTGCTCCAAAAGGAGCAGAATGGACCTGGAGCTCTTTCAAAGCCTCATTTCCAAATAATTGTCATCATTTAACTCTGATGGTTCTCTAGAAGACCCTAGTTAAAAAGATGACTCTGATCACATTCAGTGTGAACAGCCTTCCTCCTTGCAAAGAATGGGTGGGTGGGGTGTCAAAAATAATTACAGGCCAATGTTTTAACTTAATAGCTGCCTGAGGTGACAGATTCCAGTTTAGGCCAGACAATGTATCAACCAAATGGCTTAGAGAAAAAGTCTGGAGAATGAGATATTCATAAGTTTTGAAGAGGTCCGACATGTTCCTGGGAATCTGGAGGTCACATGCATTCACAGAGCTGTGTGCACGCTCAGGGAAAAACGAAAAAGCCTAAACTCTCACCTCTGGCTACTTGAGGCTGAGCAAGCAGATAGTAGATGTTAAGATGATATTGTTCCTTGCAGCATTATTAATAATAGCCAACAAATAGAAACAACCTAAATGTCTATTAGTTGATAAATGGATGAAGGATAAACAAATGGTAGTGTGTAATGCAATGAAATATTATTCAGCCGTAAAAAGGAAAGAAATATCGACACATACTGCAACATGGAAGAACTTTGAAAACATTAAGCTTAGTGAAAAAAGCCAGAAGACCACATGTTATATGATTACATTTATTTGAAATACCTAGAATAGGCAAAGCTAGAGAGCCAAGAAGTAGCATATTGGTTATCTAGGGTTGGGGGAAAAGGGGAATATGAGAGTAGTTGCTAAAGTATATGGATTTCTTTGTAAAGTAATGAAAATGTACAATTGTAGTGATAGTTGCACGTATCTGTGAATATACTAAAAAACATTGAATTGTACACTTTGAATCATATGGTATATGAATTGTATCTCAATAAATCTTTTAAAATAATGTTGGTATATGGAAAACTCACAGACATATAGTTATATCTGCATAAATGTTGCTGATAATGCATTGACTTATTGTTGACAGAGTACTACAACAAAAATCACTCTCTATTCAAATTAATAAAGTATACTACCAACATAAAAAATGATTTAAATAGTATGATAAAATTTAAGAGGTATATAATGTTTTATTTTTTAATTGATATATAATAATTGTACATGTTTCTAGGGCACATGTGATATTGTGATACATGCATGTAATATGTAATGAGCTAAATAACATTTTTAGATGTTAAAAGAACCTAATATTACATGAACCATTTAATCTCACTTATTATTATTAAACTTAACAAAGTAAAATATATTTAAAGTAAATTTTATTAAAATCAGTTTCTAATTAAAACAATATGTTTTCTTACCCTCATACACTAAAATCTCTATTGCAAAAGTAAATACCAAGGAATAGGAATATGGTAAAGCAGACTATATTGACTAACTTTTCCAGTTTGGATGATCAGTTCTTTGACTTAAGGGCTTATAATTATAATTGATTTGAAATGTGTGAAAATGAGCCCCAGATCCTAATAACAAGATGTAAATGTCATCGTTTTTTGTTCCAGTAATATTACTGAAGTTTATTATGACTTTGGGTAGCTCTTTATAGTCACCTATGTGTCATCATAGACTCAAACAGCATTAGCTCACAGAGAAAACTACTACAATCTGTACTATAAAAGAAAATGTGGCTTTACCCATAAACACATCTTTTAGAAAGTTTGTTGAATGTTTTAGTAGGTATTAAATAATTATGTATCAAACTTCCCCTGATAAATATTGCTATGGTTTGAATGTGTCCTCCAAATTTCATGTGTTAGAAACTTAATTCCCAAATTGTATCATTAGATGTAGGGTCTTTAGGAGGTAATTAAGATTAGATAAGGTCATCAGAGTGGGGTCCCCGTGATGGGACTTTTGGCTTTATAACAAGCGGGAGAGAAATCTGAGCTGATAGGTACACTCTTGCCTTCTCACCATATAATGCCCTCCACCATGTTATGACACAGCAGAAAGACCCTCATGAGATGTTGGCACCATGTTCTTAGACTTCCCAGCTCTAGAACCATGAGCTAAATAAACCTCTATTCTTATAAATTACCCAGTCTGTGGTATTCTGTTATAGCAACATAAAACAGACTAAGATAGATATCAAATGTAAACTTTTTGTAGAATTTTACATAGCGTATATTTTCCAAAAAGCTCTTTCATAATGTGTTTAGAGAAATCAGGATAATCCTTATCTTTCATTTATATATAAATGGATGTGTTATTTTATTAATTTTCTCTGTGTATTTGTTTAAATAACAAAATGGATTTTAAGAGGTATAGAATTGCTATGAACTGATGTGTGTTCCTCCAAAATTTATATGTTGAATTCCTAACCCTCAATGTGATACCACAACTTGGAGATTTGGAAAATTCTCAGCCTATCCATATTACAAATAATGAGAAAGCTTGTTCTGAAGAGAACATTAAGAATGTGGCAGAACAATCATTTGAAAAGGAGATTAGTGTGGGTGTGAACTAGGGACCTAATCAGCCTTCTCAGTGGAAGCCTAGAAGGAATAGATTGGATTATTCCAGGAGAAACCAGTTGAGACTAACAGAAACAGAGAAACAACTATAAAGCTGTATATATTTATAGGGTACATGTGATCATTTGATATAGGCATATAATATGTATTAATCAAATTAGGGTAATTGGAATATCCATCACCTCAAGCATTTATTATTTCTTTGTGTTAGTAACATTCCAATTCCACTCATTTAATTATTTTGAAGGATACCATAACTTATTGTTGACGATAGTCACTTTGTTGTGGTATCAAGTATTGTTCATTCTATTTATCTTACCTATATTTTTTCACCCATTAACAATCACTACTTTATCCCCTCCTTTCCCTTTCCTTTCTTAGCTTCTGGTAACCATCATTCTGCTCTGTCTTCATGAGATTAATTGTTTTAATATTTAGCTCCCACATGTGAGTGAGAACATGCGAGATTTGTCTTTCTCTGCTTGGCTTATGTCACTTAACATACTGTTCTTCAGTTATATCTTGTTGCAAATAGCAGGATTTCATTATTTTTATGGCTATATAATATTCCATTGTATATATGTACCATGGTTTCTTTACGCATTCATCTGTTGGTGGACACTTAGTTGATTCCAAATTGTGGCTATTGTGAATAGTGCTGCAATAAACATGGAAGTGCAGATATATATCTTTTCATTATACTGATTCCCCTTCTTTTGTATGTATACCTAGAGAGTTTTTGTCCTGAAATCTATTTTATCTGATAGAAATGTAGCTACTCTTGTTGTTTTTTATTTATTTATTTTTTTTAGTTTCCACTTCCATGGAATATAATTTTTTCATCTTTTTATTTTCAGTCTATGTGTGTCTTCATAGATGAAGTGTGTTTCTACTAGAGAACATATAGTTGGGTCTTATTTTTTGATCCATTCAGCCATTCCAGGTCTTTTGATTGGAGAGTTTAGTCCATTTATATTCAATATTGTTATTGATAAGTAAGGATTTACTACTGCCATGTTATTATTTGATTTCTTTTTGTTTTGTAGTCCTCTCTTTCTTTCTTCCTTCTTGTCTTCCCTTGTGTAAAAGTGATTTTCTCTGGTAGTATGTTTTAACTTCTTGCTTTATATTTTTTGTGTATCTGTTGTAGGTTTTTATTATTTGAGGTTACCATGAGGCTTGCAAGAAACCATTTTATAACCAATTATTAGATTTTCAAAAAGCGAAAAATGTAGACTAATAGAAAGTCTAAAATTAATCACTATTTCCCTCCTCTTCCTAGTTGATATTCCTCCTACATGTTACATATTGTTATTTGAGACAGCTAAAGTCTATTATTTTTCCCCTTCAATTATTTTTTATAAATATTTTTATATATATTTCTAGAAATTTTACTTGTGTTTTAGAATCTTTTTTTAATGGATTCTGGTTCTTTTGGGGCCTTTAAATTTCTTCTTTTGTATCTTTAATCATTTTAAACATACATTCTTTGAAATCACATATTCTTGAGGTTTCTAATCTTCCTGTTTATTTCTGTTTACTCTCAGCCAGGGTGGGATGTTTCTAAGAATGTTTAGAATTTTGATTCTCAGCTCAGCTTTAGTAAGGTATGTTTTTTTCTGTGATTATTCCTTGAAGCCTGTGTTTGGGAGCATTCCTCCAACCTGTTTTCTGTTTGCTTTTGCTACCCATCAAATGGTCAATATTGTGTTAATTCTCAGAATTAGTGCTTCCTGGCTCACATTGATAAATTCAGATTTCAAACCCACGGGAGCTGTAGTCACAGACATACACATTCTCAGTAGAGAGAATTGAGAATTTTTTTTACTCTACCCCAATCCCAATCAGAAACAAACGTCCCCTATTGCCTTTCTTTCCTATCAAACATTTTTTTAGTCTACCCTTTAACTGAAGTTGCAACACTTCAAAGAACTCTCAAACTGGCGTCTTTGGGTCCAAAACCAAAGTTTCAGCTCCTGCATCTACAGTTCCTGATGCTGCTGACCCTGGTAATTCCCATGCTGAGTGCCAGCCACACCTTCAATCCCATGCTCCACTGCTCTTTAGTCACCTCTGTCATCCCAGCACTTGAGTAGTTCCCTTCCCTTCTTAGATTTTCAACAATACATTGAAAAGAATATTTGATATTATATATTATCTACTGTAAAATTCCTATGCAATAGGGAAGGTTTTCATGTCATATAGTCTGCCAGGTTGCCAGTCTTTCAGTCTTTTTACAGTTTTTAAAAAAATTTTTAAGTATATTAATTACTGTAAAATGTAGTATCAAGGATTGAGCAAAATATTAAAAATGCTATGAGTGAAGAGTAT
Organism: Cheirogaleus medius; assembly: GCA_008086735.1. Classification (NCBI taxonomy): domain Eukaryota; kingdom Metazoa; phylum Chordata; class Mammalia; order Primates; family Cheirogaleidae; genus Cheirogaleus; species Cheirogaleus medius. The sequence goes on along the minus strand of VBSM01003204.1, from coordinate 41,680,979 downwards.
AGTGGATGTATTATAGCCTGTAAATCTCAGGATGAATTTTCAGTGCTTGTTTCCTTCTTTTTCTAAATTACTGAAAGAACAAAGGAAATCATGCTAATGTATACAGGCATGACATTCCAATATTATTCCAATTCATTTTCCCACTTAATACTTTTCCTTGCTTCATGATTATGTATATTTGATGACGAAGACAAAACTTCTAAGATTAAAGAATTAATCATTAAATGATTAAGGAGTAATCATTGAGAATATCATTGCCCTCAGTTAGGGTAAGCCAGTCTTGGGGCCCTCAATAGCAGAATTATCACATATATACCATAGCAGTCACCTTTCCTCTTGTCTTAGGTTTCCAAATTTTTCTGCATAATAACCCCTTAAGAGTATTTTTTTATTTTTCAAGTAAATGCTTTACTTCAAGCATTTTTTGGGTATCTTCTGTGTGCCAGGGACTGTGGTGCAAAATGGGACAGAACAGTGAACCAGACACAGGTATAGTTTCACTCTCATGGAGGTTATTTCTGGTAAGAGACAGAATAAATAAATTTTCAACAAAATAAGCAAAATAATTATTATAGAGAGTGCATTGTAATTAATAATAAAGGGAAAGGGAGGTTGGCTTTAGATAATGGTCACGGAATGCATTTCTGAGAAGGTGACATATTAACACCAATGCCTGAAGTGTGAGAAGTAGTATAACAAAATAGCCAAATCACTTTCAGGTATACTAGGATACCTCTTGAACTCTTAAAGCTCATAAATATACTGCCCTATACTACAGAGTAAGGAGAATAAATATTAATGGGGAAAAGTTACTATAGACAGCATATGATAATAATAATAGAATAGCTATGTACAGGGCATCTTCTAAGCGCTTTATGTGTATTCATTTAATTTTTTACATCATCTCTTGAGATAAAGTACTATTAATTATTACAGAAATTAATTTGCACAAGTACATACACCTAGTGAATGATTCAGCTGCTATATGCCTTCTCAAAAGTTTATTTTGATTCATTGTATTTATTTTGTGAAAAAAAATTGGTTTCATTTTTCAGTAATAAGATTAGGTTATATTTACACAGTAGAAGCATTTATAAAGTAATTTAGTATTTTCTTGTTTGATCTTCACAAAAAACAGTGATTATTCTCATTTAGAAAATAATTTAATTGGGATCCAAAGAATCTTGTTAACTTATTCATGTTTACTTCACTAGTATGTTATAGATCTATTGCTCAAATTCTGGTGTTCTGACTGCAAATATTATTCCCTCTTTTCTACACAATGTTTCTTCCAGATAAATGAATTTTCTAGGTCATGTAATACATAATTTTAAGAAGGAAAGAAAGTTTTTTTAGTGTTCTAGGATTAGAATAGTATATGGGTTAAATGATTAAAACTTTAGTCATTGAATGATATTCTTTGTTATTTACTTTTAAAAAATTATATTTATGTATTAATTTACTCTTGCTCTTTCCATAACAGCTTTGAGGCAGTTAATGTTTGTTATCATGAATTATCTTTTTAGATTCTTTGACAGTAGAGAAATACTGTAGAAATATACTCAAATGTTAGCTAATTGGTTTTGTATATATATATTCTTGATGTTTTTAACAACAAAAAATACCACTTTATACTAATAATTAAAAACAAATATGCTTAAAACTCATTATATGAGCCAAGTGTCGAAGTAGGCGATAAACATTTACAAACGAGGATTCATGGTAGCTATACCTCATTTATCTGCTTTTAAGTCTTTTCTCAACAATGCTAATATATAAGCTTTTTAGTCATAACAGAAGTTCCCCATGATAGACTCAGGAATTATTAAACAGCAGCTATTGTAGACCCTAGCAACAGTTATAGCACTATATTAGCTACAGCTGTATTGTTGCCTAAAGTACACATTGGAGAATTCTTAAATTAATCATCTTCAGAACAAGGAATATCACAAACTGGAATTTATAAATAAAGTATTAAAGTACATATTTATCATATAAAATTAAATTTAAGGCACTTAAAATATTGTAACATTTTATAGCACTTTAGATTTGCAAAGCATTGTCACATACTTTCACAATTTAATACATACAGAATCTCCATGAGTTGATTTGGATAGGAATTATTATCTTATTTTTATATGGAAAAAAATAGAGCCTGCATGGATAAATGACCTACATACTACCTATGGTAGTTCTTTTAGTTTTTTGAGGAATTTCTGTACTATTTTCCATAGTTGCTGTACTAATATATATTCCCACAAAAAGTGTATGCATTCTACTTTCTCCATATTCTCACCTGCATCTGTTACTTTCTGTCATTTTGGTAATAGCCATTTTTACTGAGATGAGATGATATCTCACTGTAGTTTTTATTTGCATTTCCCTGATGATTAATAATGTTGAACTTTTCATCATATAACAGTTGGACATTTGTATGTCTTTTTATTTTTTTGAGAAATTTCTGTTCAGATCATTTGCCTATTTTTAATTGAATTAATTAATTTGTTTTTGCTGTTGAGTTGTTTGAGTTCCTTATATATTCTGCTTGTCAGATGGATACTTTGCAAACATTTTCTCTGAATCTGTAGGTTGTCTCTTTGTAGATTTTTTCCTTTGCTATCAGAAGCTTTTTAGCTTGATAGAATACCATTTGCCTATTTTTGCCTTTGTTGCTGGTGCTTTTGAAATCTTACTAAAAAATCTTTGCCAAGACCAATATCCTGAAGTATTTTCCTAATGTTTTCTTCTAGTAGTTTCATAATTTCAGATCTTACATTTAAGTCTTTAATGCATTTTGATTTGGTTTATTTACCCATTCTTGAGACTTTAGTGAGCCATTAATTAATAGTCCTAGGAACATTAATCTGTAAAAGGTTAGGATCATACCAAGCTATATCAGTTGATAGGTACAAGACAAATTTTCTAAGTGATAAATTTCTTTTCTTCAAAAAGGTTAAAGATCAAACAAAGATAATTCACATGAAAACTATAAAGCATTTTAGTGAAGCACTTCTGTGCACAATTATGAGGGACACATAATTATTCTGCAGAACTCCCCCCCTGCATCCTACTATGTAGATAGTAGAATTGCCTGTTTGTTTTCCATAGCAAATCATTAGTTTTAAGGTAAAGGGTTTTCTGATGAACTTTTATAAATGTGAGAGACCCAGTGCTTTGGAAAATAAACTAAGTGAAGTAAATCCACACTTGGAGAAATAAGAATGGAATAGCAGAATATAAAAGACAAAATGAAAATTTATCAAGGAGCCGGGGAGAAAAAACCCTTTAAAGATAATAGCAGTTAAACTGACAGGTGACATGCTAAAAGATACTGTAAAGCACAGAAACTGTAAAAGTGGCCTAATATATTTGAAAAGAACCAGATAGAACTTTTAGAAGTGAAATAATAGAATAAGTAAAATTAAAAGCTCACTGACTATAGTGAGGTAGAAGGGAAGAGGGAATTATAATAGTTAACTAGATGATAGAAGAATTTATTTAAAATATGACATAGAGACAAAAAAAATGAAAAACACAGAAGAAGGTTTATGAGCCATGAAGGAAAAAAGAGTCTTTCATTAATCAGGGATCCTGAAGGATAGGAAATAAAATGGTGAGAAAAAATTTTTTTCAAGAGAAGTCAGAATAGCAACTAATTTCTCAAAAGCAGCAGAAACCATAAGACAGTGGAAAAAGATCTTCAATGTGCTGAAATAAAATGCATCACTATAAATTCTATTTTCTGTGAAAACATTTTTAAGATTTGGAATCAAAATAGAAAATTTTAGACCTCCAAATCTAATGGCATTATCCACCAGCTGATCCTCGCTAAAGGATACTCTTATTGGAGTAAAGGTGATCTGAGATATAATAAGCAAAATTGAAGAGCAAAAAAGGTGATAAATATTGGCTTATAAAGCAATTGGCTTGGGGTTACTGTCTTTCAGATTAACCTTTAAGTATGATATTCATTGTATATTTTGATAGTTAATATATGAAGTTAAGGAAATTTCCTTCTATCCTTAGCTTTCTATGAGTTTTTAATTAAGAATGATTGTTAAATTGGCCAGTGGCTCATGCCTTTAATCCTAGCACTCTGGGAGGCTGAGGCAAGAGGATTGCTTGAGCTCAGGAGTTTGAGACCAGCCTGAACAAGAGCGAGACTCTGTCTCTACTAAAAATAGGAAAATTAGCCAGGTGCCATGGGGCATACCTGAAGTCCCAGTTACTGGGGAGGCTGAGGCAGGAGGATCACTTGAGCCCAGGAGTTTGATGTTGCTTTGAGCTATGATGATGCCACTGTACTCTATTCAGGGTGACAGAGCAAGAGTCTTTCTCAAAAAAGAAAGAAAAAAAAGAAGAAGAAGAAAAAGAAGAATTGTTAAATTACCCAAAAAATTTTTTGACATTTATTGAGATGATCATGGATTTTTCCCTAATTTAATCTGTTTATGTAGTGAATTACATTAATAGATTTCCTAGTGCTGACCCATTCATATATTCCTGGGATAAACTTTACTTGGTCATATTGTTTTCTTACTATATTTTTAATGACTGCAGGATCTGTAGTGATATCCCATTTCATTTCTGATATTACTGATTTATCTCTTCTTTTTGTTTTTCTTAGTCTCACTAGAAGCTTATCAATTTTATTGATTTTTTTCAAGAGTCAGCTTTTGTTTCACTGATTTTCTCTTTTGTTTTCTGTTGTCAGTTTCATTTATTAATGTTTCTGCTCTTTATTGGTTCTTTTTTTTCCTGCTTACTTTGGGTTTATATTGCTCTTCTTTTTCTAGCTTCTTGCTGTAACATCTTAGAATATTTTTTTCATGTAACTATTTAATAGTATAAGTTTTCCTTCCATCACTACTTTAGTTGCATCACATATTATTTTTATATACTATATTTTCCATTTCATTAAGCTGTATTTTTTTAAATTTCCTCTTAGACTTCCTCTTTGACTTGTGAGTTAAATAATGGATTGTTTAATTCCTAAGTGTTTGGATATTTTCCTGGTTTGTTGTTGTTGTTGTTGTTATAAAATTTCAGTTTGCTTCCGTTATGGTCAGAGACCAGACTTTGTGTGATTTCAAGTTTATTGAGATTTGTTTTATGGTCCAGGATATGGTATATTTTGATGAATATTTCATGAGAACTTGGCAAAAACTGTGATTTCTGCTGGTGTTGAATGAAATGCTTTAAATACAGACATACCTTATTTTATCGCACTTCTCAGATATTGAGGTTTTTGAAAATTGAAGGTTTGTGGCAACCCTATGTCAAGCAAGTCTGTTGACGCCATTTTTTCCAGCAGCATGTGCTCGCTTCCCATCTCCTGTCAGCAGTTTTTAGCAATAAAGTATTTTTAAATTAAGGTATTCCATTGGTTTTGTAGACATACTGCTATCGCACACTTAATACACAAAGCATATATAAAGTTTGTCTTCATTCTTGAAGGATATAGAATTTGCAGTTAGTAGTTCTTTTTTTTTTTTGAAAAATGGTTTTGTTTTGTTTTGTTTTTTTTGAAAAACATTGTGCTACTTGCTTTTTGGCCTCCATAGTTTCAGTTGAGAAATCCACTGTCATTTAAATTGGTATATTCCTATAAGTAATGCATCATACCTCTCTGGCTATTTTCAAGACATTTTTTGTCTTTAGTTTTTACAAGTTGGTTTTTAAAAATAGTCTATTACTTAAATTTTGATTTCTACAAAAACAAATTATTAAGAAGAATACCTATTTTCCAAAGAGAATATTTTTCTATCAGAGCATAAGATACTAGAGAAATTGTCTTTAAATAATTAATTACTCATGGCTTATTTCTCCCCCCTTTTTCCTCAGTTTTAGAGTTTAGTGCCTAGACTCCTACTGGGAATGTTCAGTGGTTTAGTTTGTTTGTTTCTAAGAGATCTCTTTGAAAAGAAAGGCTCATTCTGGTTTCATCTACTTTATAGTTTCTAGAAATTTTTCACAGTTCCTATAATGCTTTCTGGACCTTTGTTCGTTTGATATATTTATTTTTGTACTACTTTTGATTCCAATATTATATGGATAGACAAAACTACCCCTCCAAAAGTATTACCTTTTAAATTTTTATTTAAAGATAATATCACAGTGGCTGTTAAGACCATGGTTAAAAGATGATAGGAGAAGACATAGCCTGTCTCTCTCCTTACAGAGTGTAGTAACATTTATCCAGGAATTTGTGAAATATGAAGTCGAGGTGGACCTTGGACTATGAAAGATACTGAGAATAGTGAAAGGGTGACTCCTTTTTTATGGGCATACTTCCCATCTGACCTGTCAAGGTGCCTTCTAACCCAGTTCTACCCAGTCACTATTTCCAAACTCTTATATTAGAATGTGGCTGTGCCTCTAGGCTTCAGATAGAGGAGAAAGAAATACATATATCTCCCTATGCTTATCCAAATGGTGGTCAGCCTCAACATGTGATATTTGTTTACCTTTTATATTACAAACACTTTTAAAATAGGAACTATGTTTTACCTTATTTTGTATGTTCTGTAGTGCCCACACCATAATTTGTCAGGTATTTTCTTAAATAATTACCCAAAAACGAATGAATTTTGTTCACTGTTATCCTGTATCTCTGAATTTTTTCTGCCTTTTAACTGGTGGCTCTTTTAAAATTGCATTTATATGTATGTATAAATGTTCTTCAAAATTCTGTCATAAACATCTGTTCTTTGTGATCAATTAGGAGGGCAACTATTCCCATGCCAGCAATTTTCACTTCTTTTGCAGATGACCTCCTAAAATTACGTGTTCATCCACACCTTTTGAATCACTGTAGAAGATTATCATTTGGTTCACTATCACCACAAATTCATCATGTTACAAACCAAACCAAACCAAACCAAACCAATTTTCCCTAAACCATATTCTCTTCCAAACTAGTACTTCAAATTCATCTTTGACCCTTCTCTATTTTTGACCCTTAAATCAAATCTACAATCAAATCCTATTGTTTTTATTTTCATATATAATGCCACCAGATATTTACGTCCTTATTCTTAAGAACTATAATATTCTTCTAGCTGGTTTCTCTCCTGTCTTCTTTATTTCTTCCCACGTACTGCCAGAATAATTGTGGTAGAATGTGGATTTCATCATGTACCGTGTTTCCCCTCAAGAAGACACCTAGGGCTTATTTTCAGGGCATGTGTTATTTTTTTTTAAGGAAGGTACAACAATCTACATTTATTCAAATATAGTTAAGTCATCTTCTTCTGGAACATCATCATAACTCTCCAAACCCCGAATTCCATCCTGAATTTCTTGTGACTCTATTTCCCTTAGAACCATTGGCCCCAATCTCTCATGTCGAGCAATAGAGCTCTCCTGGGGCAGATGAGAAGGGCTGCTCGTCTTCTTTACCTCTCCATGCGATGAAATGCATGGGTTGTGCAGATACGCTGCGTAGCCACGCCCATCACTAGGTCTTATTTTCGGGGTAGGGCTTATATTGTGCAAATGCTTAGAAATCCTGCTAGGGCGTATTTTATGGGTAGGTCTTATTTTCAGGGAAACACGGTACTTCTGGAACCTACACTTTGTTTCCATTTATGTTCATTTAAAACTTAGCAAATTTTTCAGGACAGTGCATGGTCTGTTCAACCAACCTACTCTTAAAATCTTCTATTTCCTTACATAAAACCACAGTGTCATAATATAGTATTCTTTCTTCTATAAACTCTCTTATTATTATCAGTATATGCTGATGTATTCATGCTTTCAAATATTATCTTATGTATTCTTAATAGGAATAATATTAGCCAATACTTTTTATAGACTTAGATGCCAGGTACTGTTATAAGCGATTTACGTATATTTAATTATTAACCCAAACATTTACTTAATGAGATACAGACTATATCTGACCCTATTGTACAAATGGGAAAACTGAGGAAGAGAAGATAACATGCCCACAGTCAAAGAACTCATAAATGGTAGAACTGGGATTCACACTTCGGCAGTCTCATTCCAGAACTTGTGCTCTTAGCATTTATGCCTTTCACAGAACACCAGCTGCATTTATTCACTGACTATTGGACCTACTTTCTAAGCATTTTATTTTTGTTTTTCTATTGACTCTTTATAATAACCTTATAAAGAAGATATTATTCTCATATTACATATGATGTTATTAAGGCTTAAAGAGTTGAAATAAATTGTCCAAGATTAGGCTAATAAAGTGGTAACTCCAGGCTTATAACCTACATCTATCTGTTGATCCTAACTCCATAATCTTTCTACATTTCTAAACTGCCTTCTTATACAATTTTGCTTTAATAGTTTTAAGTTTACCATTTGTTAATTCTCTTGCATCTAATAGCTAACAAACTCCTCAAGATCAAAAACCATATATTAAACTTTTTGATAATGTTCACAGAATCTAGCATAACTGAGGTCACAGTATCATTCACAATAAATGGATGAAGATTGATTTATTGTCTGGTTTCATCCACAGCGAGGAATTAAAGGCATTGATGTCATTGAAGGAACTGAATTGAAAGTTGACAAACCAATTAATAGATTATAGAGTATCCTGTAAATGTTGGGGGGTATGAACTTGATATAAAGGTCAATAATGTTAGTGGTATAGCATTTTCAAGGATAATGAGGCATACCATTTCCAGTTTGTCACAAATTCTACTAGGTCTACTTCCCTTATTTGTGTTAATTTTCTGACTTATACTTTCCCTAATTCTGATTTGCACATTTTCTAAAGGATAAGGGTACTCCTTTTAGAGTCCATAAAAGGCTATTTCTTTCTCTATTTTAATAACAATACTATCTTACTAGCCCCTGTGTTTTGTATTGACAGAAGGAAACATGCCAATAATTTAAAAGTTAGAGAAGAGAGGCTTTACAAAATATGGCCTAGAGAACCAGACTTTGACCCCAGACCATTGATGCCTGATAGATTTTCATCGGCCTCTACCTTATGTACTCAACTGGGGTGTGTCTAAGTGATCTCAGAACTCAAATATAATCTTTAAGCATATATGTCATAAATATATACTGCTGTTTATTTTGTGATTAAACATCATTATATTCTCTGATTTCTTGATCAATTCTTGATTCCCCTACCCTCTGAGTCTGTTACAGCCAAATTCAGCAACAGCATGATTTGTTCTCAGAAACTTTTTTGGCATAGCAATCTTAAACAAAGCAGTTTCCTTTTTAGGATGTGTATTTTCATGTTTGCTTCATCTGTTGTCCAATTACATTAACCAATTAATCTTAAATTAGATTAATTAAGCCTCAAATAAAAGACTTTTGTCAGGTGTCAGAATCTGGAATTAAAAACAACAGAGCATAGCTCATTCAACAAATACCTTGGGTTTTTAGGTTAATCTAGCATATAAACATTGAGCATACAAACTACTAAATCCACAGAGACTTTTAACAAATACTTTAATTCTAAAAGGTCCTTATTTTCTAGAGCTGCATAAAAATTTTTCATGTATTTAAATTTATGTGATTGTCATTGTATCCTGTACTTATATTTGTCTTTGGTTTATATTTATTTACAGAATTCTTATCCAATAGCTTGAAAGTGTTAGACTGTACTGAAGCCATTTTTTTTTTCTGTCAGGAATTATAGAATTTTAAATAGCCTCTTTTCCATTTTTGTGATCTGTGTTCACACCTCTAGTAATAATGAAGTAGAAAACTACTCTCTCATTGTACTTCATTGCTAATCTCCAGAGTTTTCTTTTACCTTACCCCGATAGCTTATGTAGTACACATTCGTTGTAGGGTATTCAGTTTATATATGTCAGATTCTCTAGGGCCATGGCTTTTGCCAGATGAAGCACTTTTGATTTTGAGGCTGATGAAACACAGTGCAGTTATTGATCTGTGCATGACATAGCCTGTCTCTCTTCTAGCAGAGTGTAGCAACATTTATCCAGGAATTTGTGAAATGTCACTCGGATCATGTTCGCAAGGTAAACTGTGCAAAACCCAGGATCTGAGCTGAGAATCCATGTGGAATTGGACGTGACTGTCTTATTCCTACGTCCTATCTTCTGGATGAACCGAGTGATATTTGTTAACAGAATGTCTGTGTCGTATATTAGACTTTGTAAGGAACTATTATTATCACTTAGAACATTGCATACTATAAAATCATACTTCTTATACTGTGTTTTCAGATTCACTTCTGATCTTAACCACAGAAAATATAAAGATAAGAATACGTGACCTGAATAGTATCATTTAGAAATTTCTTTTCTGTTTATAAATGAAGCAGTGTTATAATATGTTGCACAGTCTTACTTTTCTGATAGTGTTCTCATTCTTTCCATCAATATACTTTCAGATAGGTATGTGTCATTAAAATATCAACATGCCTGGAAGTGATAAATTATAACATTTTTCTCACTGTTGAGTTATTATGATATTTAACTATGCATATATTTAAGAATTTAGTTTTAAATGACTAGAATATTGGTTTGCACATGGATAGATGTATTTATATTTGTTACAATTCAATTTACTTTAATGTACCTAATGCATGTAAAGAACTATAATAAGGGGATAGTCAACAATGAATTAAATATGATCCTTATCCTCTATAATAAGAGAATTGGATGTGTGTATCACAATACAAGGAAATTATGAGATATAAATAAATATATATACCATACATATTCCATGAACATGTAGTGGAAGGAGAGAGCCAGTCATCGCTGCATTCTTTAGTAAGGCTTTTGAAAGAGGTGGCATTTAGGCTTACTCTGAAGGTTTGACATGATTGCGAAAGTTGTATTCATTGAACAAAGCCATGAAAAGAAAGGAAAGCTTGAAAAGACATCTAGGTGAGAAAGCAGTTTGTTAAGAATAGTGACTAATCTGATATGATTGTGGTTCTCAACCCTGGCTATATATTATCCTTACCTGGGGAGCTTTCAAAAATACCTATACCCAGGATTCACCCTAGACCATTTAGCAAATATCTGAGGGTGGGCCCTGTACCTTGGTAGGTTTTAAAAGCTCTCAGCTGATTCTGATATAGAGTGAAGACTAAGACCAAAGCTTGAGTGATTAGAGATTAAATGCAAGCGATTATTAATATATAAGAGATTGTTTAAATATCAAGGCAAAATACAATAAAGAAGAGATCAAGGCAATATTACAATATTAATAGAAGTAAAAAGTTTAAAAAAACCGAAATTGGTTATAATAGAGTTTGATAGCCAATCCCATATGGGAAGATAAAGAAAAGGGAGGTATTTAAGATATTTTCCAGATTGTTTTTTAATTAAAGTGACTATAAAGTTGATGATAGAAGAATTATGTTTGTGATAATATTCTAAATATTATGGGATAAAAATACCAAGAAAATTGAATGAAATATGACAAATATCCTTATACATGCGCACTAGAACTTGCGAAAGAAAGAAAGAAAGAAAGAAAAGAAAACAAAACAAAAGAAAACAAAAGAAAAGAAAGAAGAAAACGAAAGAAAAGAAAGAAAAAATGTAAATCCCGAGGGGCTAAAATCAATGACAGCTTATCATGTAGTCAAGTGGTAATTTGTCACTGAAGTAGAGATATCAAAAAAGTAGTAGGATATATGAGTTTAAAATTTAGGGGAGAGGACTGGGCTAAAAGTGTGCATTTTGGAGTCATGAGTATTCAGGTGGTATTTAAAAACATGAGGCTGAATGAAATCATCAAGGGAATGAAGTAGATAGAAAAGAGATGAAGTCCAAGATTTGAGCCCTGGTCCTTCAACATTTGTAAGTTGGGCAGATGAGAGAGGAGAGGCCAGTTAAGTAAAAGGAAAACCAAGAAAAAAGAGTATCTAAGATGCCACATGGTAAGATCAACTTTGTCAAATGCTGCTCAATAAAATGAGTTCATGAGAAGAATTGAGAAATAAGAAGAGAAAGAGAGGAATTGGAGGATATAATTAAATATGCACATATTCCAGAGTTATTTCAAAGAGCTTCATTGTAAAGGGGAACAGAGAGCCTCTTAAATGTAAATACCCAATAACTGAGGCTCAAGATAAATAATGCAAACATTGATAATTTCAGTACTTTTAAGATAAAGCTGACAAATATTAAGGATATACATTTGAACAGAGCAATAAAATGTCATGCTCTAAATATGTATCAAAAAGTTTCACAGAATTAGGCCACAAAAAGCTAAAATTTAAAAAATTAGTATCATATAATTAATATTGTCTAACACATGTGAAGTTAGAAATCAATTTTAATAGTTTATTTAAAAATATCTGATGCAAATTTATATAGGCATTTCTAAATAACTAATGGGTCAAAGAAGAAAGTAAAATTAAAATGAGAAAATACTTTTAATGACAATAAACTATTACATATCGAAACTTATAGGATGAAGCTGAGGTGGTACTCAGATAGAAATTTATGTCATTAAATACATTAGGACTAGAAGAAAGTTGAATTGAATAAATCCAGTGTTATAGAGTAGATTTATGTCCCCCCCAAATTTATAACACCCTGTGTGGGGCCTTTGAGAGGTAATTAGGGTTAGATTAGGTCATGAGGGTAGGGCCCCCATGATGGGATTAATGCCCTTATAAAAAAAGGAGAAACAGGATCTCTTTCTTCTCTCTACCATGTGAATATACATGAGAAGGCCATGTGCAAACCAGGAAGAGTGCCCTCACCAGACACTAGATATGCTGTCACCTTGGTCTTGGTTCCATCTGTGAGAAATAAAGTGTTTGTTGTTTAAGCCACCCAATCTATGATAATTTGTTATATCAGCTAAGATACTCAAAGAAAATAGAAAGAGATATTAAGATAAAAGCAAAAGTTGACATATAGAAAGCAAAAATATGCAGTAGATGTGATCAAAGAAACCAAAGGCTGGGTCATTGAGACTAATAAATTGATAAATATTAACAAGTGTTGATAAGGATATAGAGAATTTGGAACCTTCATACACTGCTGTGGAAATGTAAAATGGTGCAGCTATTTTGGAAAATGGTTTGACCAATCCTCAAAAAGTAAAACATAGGGTTACCATATGACCCAGTAATTGCACTGTTAGATACACAACCTAGAGAACTGAAAACATAAGTTCACACAAAAACTCATACATTCATTCACAGAAGCATTATTCATAATAGCTCAAAAGTAGAAACAACCGAAGAGTCTGGTGAATGGAGAAAAAAATGTGGTTTATCCATACAATGGATTATTGTTCAGCCGTAAAAAGGAATGAAGTATTGACACATGTTACAACATGGATGAATCTTGAAAACATTTTGCCAGGTGGAAGAAGCTTGTCACATAAGACCATATAGTATGATTCCATTTATATAAAATGTCCAGAAAAGGCAAAATCTATAGACAGAAAGATTTGGTGGTTGCCTATAGCCCAGAGTGGGAAAGGATTGTTTGTAAACAATCCTTGGGTTTGGGTATGAAGTTTCCCAGATAAACAAAAGTGGAGGGAGTTCATCACCACTAGACTTGTCTTACAGAAATTACTAAACTGAGTTCTTTAAGTTGAAACAAAAATATGCTAAACAGCAATACAAAAGCATGTGAAAGTATAAAGGTCACTGGTAAAGGTAAATATTTATATAGAGAGAAATATAGGAGACTGTAACACTGTAATAGTGTTGTATAATCACTTTTAATTTTGGTACAGAAGTTGAAAGACAAAAGTATAAAAAATAATTATAACTATAAAAATATATTAATGGATACATAATATAAAAAGATGGAATCTGTGACATCAATAACATAATGTATATCGGGGAGAAGTAAAAGTGTAGAGTTTGTGTATGTGATGAAAATTAAGTTGTTATTAGCTTAAAATAGATTGTTATAACTATGTTTATGTAAGTGTCATGGTTATAATGAAGAAAATGTTTATGGAAGATATATAAAGAAAATGAGAAAAGAATCTAAGCATGCCACGACAAAAAGTCAGTGAAATGCAAAGGAAGATAGCAACATAGGAAAAGAGGGACAAAAGCACCTGAGGATAGACAGAAAATTAACAAAATGGCAACTGTAAAGTCCTTCACCATAAATAATTACTTTAAATATAAATGGATTAAACTATAATCAAAAGACCTAGAGTTGCTGAATGGATTTTTAAAAAATAAGATCTAAATATACTGTCTACAAGAAACTCACTTTAGATTTAAGGACACATTCTGAAAATGAAGGGATGGAAAATGATATTCTATGTAAATGGTAAGCAAAATAGAGCAGAAGTGGCTATACCAATATCAGACAAAATAGATTTTAAATCAAAAACTATTATAAGAAAAAAAGAAGAATATTTACCTGACAGAAGGATCAATTCACCAGGAAGATAAAATAGTTATAAATATTTATGCACCAAACCTCACAGCTTCTATATATGTGAAGAAAACTTTGACATAATTAAGGGAGAAATAGACAGTAACATAATAATAGGAGACTTTAATACCCTACATTCATTAATGGATATAACAACCAGGCAAAATTCATATAGAAGAAGAGGACTTAAATGAAACTATGGACCAACTGTACCTAACAGATGTATACAGAATATTCTACCCAACAACAGAAAATATTCATTCTTCTCAAGGGCACAGGAAATATTTTATAGGATAGATTACATGTTAGGCCACAAAACAAGTCTTAAATTCAGGAAGGCTGAAATCAACCAAAGTATCTTTTCTGATCACAGTGGAATGAAACTAGAAATCAATAGCAGAAGGAAAATTAGAAAATCTACAGATGTGTAGAAATTAAACCACTGTTAACCAATGAGTCAAAGAAGAACTCACATAGGAAATTAGCAAATATACTGAGACAAATGAAAATGAAAACACAACATACCTAAACTTACGGGCTGCAGCATAAGTAGTGCCAAGAGGGAAGTTTATATACTGTATGTACATTTAACATTTGTTAAGAAGGTAGATCTTATGTATTTTTTACCACAATAAAAAAATGCAGAAAATCTTTTGATAAAATGAAATACCCATTTATGATCAAAATTCTCTTAGCACCCATCTACAAAAAAAAAAAAAATTAGCCAGGCATGGTGGTGCACACTTATAATCCTGGCTACTGAGGAGTCTGAGCCAGGAGGATTTCTTTTTTTTTTTTTTAATTTTTTTTTATTTCAGCATATTATGGGAGTACAAATATTACGGTTATGTATATTGCCCACGCCCCCGTCCCCCCTCGAGGCAGAGCCTCAAGCATGACCATACCCCATACGTTGCACATCTTACTCATTATGTTTGTATATACCCATCCCCTCCTCCCCCCTCCCACCCGCCCAACACCCGACAAATGTTATTCCTACATGTCCACTTAGGTGTTGATCCGTTCTTGAGCCTGGGAGTTGGAGGTTGCAGTGAGCTTTGATTGTGCCATACACTCCAGTCTGAGTGACAGAGCAAGACCCTCTCTCTCATAAAAATAACTTAGCAAACTAGAAATAGCAGAGAACATTCTTATTCTGTTAAAAGGTGTCCACCAGAACCCGAAACAACCATCATTCATAATGATGGAAGTTAGAAGCACTCCTTTTAAAATCAGGAAGAAGACATTTTATGTGTGCTATCATTGCTTGTCTTTGATGTTGTACTCAAAGGCCTAGTTAACACATTCTTTGAGAGAAAGAAGTAAAAGTCAAAGCTATTAGAACTTATGAAACAAAATTATCATTAGTTCCAGACACTATGCTTGTCTCCACAGAATCTCAAGACAAATTACTATAATTAGTAATAGATTTCAGTAAAATTGTTGGATATACAATCAATATATGCTGAGACAATGGGATTCATATTCACCAGCAATCCACAGAATATATTATACAACTTAAAAGAAGAAATATTATTTAAGTGATAGCAGGAATTATGTGGTATCTAGGAATGGAACATGTATCCTAGTTTCAGGGATGTTAAAATGTGAAAAAAGAATGTCTTTAAATTGCTACATGTGTTTTGGAAATACATACATGTATATATTTATACACTAAAAGTATAAAGAAATGTAAGGGAAAAATAAACACCAAATCCATTCAGGATAGTGATTATTTCTCTCATGGGTCAGGAAAGGTCATAGCTTTCAACTGTATTGGTAATAAATACATTGTCTTGAATGTTTGATACATAGGCATTCATTGTATTTTTTATATGCCTATGGTATATTTTGAAATATTTTATCAAAAAACTGAGCAGAAAATCTACCAATGTCATTATCTCAGAGAACAAATGCTGGTGGTGGAACAAATTTTTGCAAGATAATAAATTTGAGAGAGTCTCTGCTATATTGGCAGACGAGAAGTCAGAGGAAGAGTACAAAAAGAAGTGTACAGAGAGGCTGGAGGAAAACAAGACTAAGTAATAAAGAAACAAGGGAGAGAAAATTTTTAACAAGAAAAAGAAGATTTGATCAACAGTATCAGATGCCATAGAAGAATTGAAAATAGAAAATTGAGAAGAGATTGTTGGATTTCACTTAGAAGGCTGTATTAGCAGGACTCTCTTGATAGCAAGTGGTGGAAACTGAACTCAAACTAATATAAGAAGAAAATAAACCTCACAAAATCAAAGGATGGACTGTAGAGAATAGACTTGGGAAGGGTAGAGATAATGGAAACCACTCTAATGTCTTTAATGCTTCTCTATCTCACATCTCTTTATCCCAATCACAGCTTTCTCAATGTAGCCCTGGCCATGAGTACTGGTCATGTGGTAAGCCTACATTCTTACAGCTTAGGCCCTAGAGAAGAAAAGGATTACCACTCATTCTCATCTTTCACTCTTTTCCCTGATGTATAAGGTAGTTAAATTATTGGGGCTACAAGGATACAAATATTTTGTCTATATGTAATTTTGAGTTAGGATTTAGGCTTATTTTATTATATGCATATGTTCACCTACATGAATAATTGGTAGGAATATCAGTCATACAGCATACAGGGCAGTTTCTATTGGGCAAGATTGATCTACACGTTGAAGTACATCTAGTATTCTTTGCTGTCACCCACTTCGGTGCCAATCATTGTGGCACTCAAAAGTGCCCCCACAGATTTCCAAAATACATATCTGGATAGTATGTACACTTTGAGAACCACTGATTTAGAAGCAAAGCAGAGAAACTATCTTGATTAATAAAAACAAAAAGAACTCTCAGACTATCCTTTCCCTAAAGATCTGTATGAATCATTATACTTTATATAGCATACCTGAGAGTCACATGTTTATTTGGTTTTATTTATTAAGTGACTACGCTGTTAGGTTAAGCCTTAGTACTTGAAAGAATATAATAAACAGTAAATAATTCTAAGTAGAAAATAAATTGAAGGATGATGGAAGAAGTTAATATGGGGAACCTTTATGTGTTAGAAAAAATAGTTTTTCAATGAAATCTATGAGAAATACTTTGCATAATATAGTGTAAGTCCAAGCTTTGTAAATCTTTTTTCTCCTATAAAAGAAATTTCAGCTCTATGCCGAAAGGCATTTTTTTGTGTGTAATTTTCACATATATTAGTTCTTAATGAAAAAAGTCACATTTTAAATGGTATCAGTAACTTTTCATTTTTATTTTTTTCTATTTATTTATTTATTTTGAGACAGAGTCTCACTTTGTTGCCCAGGCTAGAGTGCTGTGGCATCAGCCTAGCTCACAGCAACCTCAAACTCCTGGGCTCAAGCAATCTTTCTGCCTCAGCCTCCCAAGTAGCTGGGACTACAGGCATGTGCCACCATGCCTGGCTAATTTTTTCTATATGACCAATTAATTTCTTTCTATTTTTAGTAGTGACGGGGTCTCGCTCTTGCTCAGGCTGGCTTCAAACTCCTGACCTGAGTGATCCTCCCACCTCTGCCTCCCAGAGTGCTAGGATTACAGGGGTGAGCCACCGCACCCAGCCTAGCAACTTTTTATTTTATCAAATACAAAGATTGTGAAAACTTTCTTTAAAAACTGTCCATTTTTTTTCTCTCTTGAATCTTATGAAACTTATACAGGGAATAGAGAAAAACATTAAGTTGTTTCTCTTGAGAATCTTAGTATGGTATATTTATAAATGATCAACATCATATGAATACTTAGTATTGCTACTGTTAAATTTGTAATGAGTTGTAGGGTTTTTGAAATTCCCTGACTGGCTTTCATCCAAGTAATTTATTTCAGGGCTTAGATACAGTACAACCAAGGAAAGACATACAGTTAACTATTGACCTTATCACTAAAACATTTCAGTTTCTAAGTATTAAAATGCTATTCATATTTAGAATATATTTAAGAAATATCATTTCACTAGTTTGAATATATAAAGTTGGGGCTACAAATGATGATCTTTAGCTTTTCATTTATAACCCCCAAAGTTGGTAATATTTAATTTAGATTAGTGTGATAATGCATTATTCCTAGGAACTGATTCAAGTATAATTGAAATAAAGTTAATGTTCATATACATACTTTTCAGAAGCTTACTAATTGAAAGGTATTTTGTTTTATATAAATTTCTTAAATATATCATAGTCTATTACAAAGTTTTAGAAGTCAAAAATTATTCTAAGGTATATTGATGACTTTCTTTTGAAGTCTCTATAGGAATTAACTATTACAAGCAACTTTTAATTGTCTATCCTTTCACTGCCATTTAGTAACAATAGCATACATGGGCATTCATTTCTTCAGGCTAGTCCACAAAGGCCTTTTTGAGCAATCAAACACAATACAATAGGAAGTAATACTATTGTAATAGCACCCCACTAGGACAGAAAAACAATCAAATAAATGTGTTGAAATCTGATTTTTAGGAAAACCAAGTTTAATTGGAGGAGAATGAGGCAGTCTTCATGAGACTTCTGCAGATATTCTAGAGTTTGATAGCCTTAGTTTTTGATAACTATAACTCACTTGATAATTTGTAGCTGTTCTTTACTTAGATACAGACACAGTTGTTAACTTCTCTCCCTGAAGCACCTAGTATTATTTTTGTTGATTTGGCATGTTTATTTATTTTTTTCTTTTTTCTTGGTTGAGTAATTTAATTGGGGTGAATTCTTTTTTCTTGTCCTACCCAACTTCAGTATCTAAAAAACATACTGAAGAAAGGGGTAGAGGAAGAATAGTATTAGAGAGGGTATATACACATATACTGTGTGTATACAGTACATGTGAGGAATAGATATTTCTGCTTTGAATTAGCTGAGTTTAAGCAATAGAAAGCAGGAGAAGGAGGGTGAAAAAGAAGGGTTCAGAAAGACCTTGCCCACTTTCTTCTTTGAGATATCAAATGGCAATGCAATCCTTTTTCATTCCTATTGGGGACATGAGTCAGGTTAGATGTGCACTGCAACCTCATGGTCATTAGTAAACATGTGTCTGTAGGTCACGTCTTTAGGAGGGCTGCATCTGAACTCATAATATTACTGTATAAACATTGAGAAATTAGTAGTGATGATTAATTATTTTGGATATACTTTCGGTCTCAAGTATTTGTCTCTGTATTTAGTATCTGGTGTTTGGGTTTGAAAAGGGCTTTTCCTCTGCTAACTTGAACAGAGATTTGAAATAAACCAATGGTTAAGTTCTTCTTGCTGTGAATAGCCAAATATTGATTTTTTTCCATGAACACTTGAAAGTCAATTTTATTAGTTTTCTAAATTTCACATATAATACATTTTTACTATCCATTATTTTTCCCATAGTTGTGGGAAGAAATTTAAGTAATATGTTTTAACTTAAATCAAGTTAAAAATGCATTGGTTTAATTATTCACTTTATTTTGAAATATACAGGTATCACATAAATTAAAATTTACTATAAATGTATATAATGACAAAACTATTGCTATAAATTAAAGTATCTGTTAATTGTTTTTCAGTATTTGGGGCTGTTTTGAGAATTAAAAATATTGGCAAACTATTTTGAACAATCTGACATTGAAATAATGTTCATTTTCATTTTGAGAAATCATATTCAAATATCTTTACAAAATAATTATCTAATTGAATGTTAGCTAGAACTTACATTAGAAAGTTTAAGGGCATTGAATTAATTTACCTTCTTGTAAATGTTATTGAGAGTAGCATATCTCTTATCCATATGCAGATATCCATATTTCTCTGATAGAATCTAATTTGAACACATCAAGACAGATTGGCATTTTCAGTACCATAAAAAACTGCTTTGCTAATTGCAAACCGTATTTAGTATGACCTTATAACAAAGTAGCACCTTAAGTGTCATGCTTTGTCTTTAATGTGCACACTGGAGCTGGGTTCATTTGTATCAGACAACTGTACTTCATGAAAAGAGTTTTTTTCTTGATAGGCAATTAGCAGTAATTAGGAAGATTTGCCTCAATAAGATGTCAACATGAGATTGTTTAAAAGAGTTGAATGTCAGTGACTTAAAAAGAAAGTTCTTCTGACACATAGGTATGGCATGTGAAACATGAAATGTTAATTTAACTTTTCTGCTTATTATTCATGCACAATATTATTTTGTCATTCAGACACTACGCTGACAGAGTATAAGGGTGTTAAAATAGTGTTGCTAGAATAAAAAGAGGATTAATCTACCATTGGCCAATTAGCCAAAGGGTACTTAATGGTCTCTAAAGGCTACTGAAGTCTAACTACTAGCAAAAGTATTGGTAAAAAGTCCTCTATATTACCTTCATTTGCCTGACATTTTGTGAAACATACTGTAGGCTTTTAATAACCGCATTTGTCAGGAAATAGTTTATAAATGAGTGATACAGTAACTCGGTGGATTTTTCATAAGAAATTTTATTACATAAATAATTACATCTCTGGCTAAGATTTTTTTTTGGTTGTTGGTTTTTAATTTTTAATTATTGCTCTTGAAGATTTCAAGTATCATAACAAAGGAAAATTCATATTTTTAAATTTAAACCTCTTGTTACTACACTTGAAGGAGTTACCAATCTGAACTATTTATCTTTGTAAATAAGTATTTGTATGGAAAATATTTGTGTTAGTAACCTAGAAATTAATGTGATTGTCTTGATAACTTACAATATTTTAATCAACTATGTATTTAGTCCTATGCATGAACAACATACAGAACTTTATTCCTTTCAGTTGTATTCCATGTAAAAGCATAATATTCCCAATAAAAGAATATTGATTCTATTCACAAGAGGGAGAAATATCACTATGATCATGACAACTTTCTAGGGAGTTCTTGCCTGTAGAATTTATATAGCTCTTATTCAACCAACATTTCCTCTCCAGTCCCATTTACTTCAATTCCAGTAACAAAATTTATGTTATTAATTATTAAAAATAATATTTTTAAATTGCTACCTCTTTTTAAGTGTGAACCAGAATAATCAAATTGTGAGAATATAAATGAACTTATTTCTGTATTCAACATTATGTCTTATGTCAGTCCTAAGTAGAATTTAAGATTAGAGATTTTGGTGAAGTTTTTGGAAACAGATCACTTCTATTTAATGATAGCTTTTCTATATTTTGGCTCTCAAACCCTTTGGCTTTCAAAAGGAAAAAGAAAAATTGGAAACTGCATTATTGTTATAGATGGGAACTAAAGCTCACTTTTTACTTTGGTTACTGATTGACTTTTTACAACTGGAAAGAGTTTTGCCATAAACGTTTCCTCCATAGGCTTTCAAGAAACCCTGATCCAGTATCCCTGGCATTCTCCCTCACATTTGACTGGATTTTCTTGAATTTCTGTGTCTCTATTTTTCAGATCCCACTATCCTAACTAAAAATATTTTCTAAATTTTTAAATGGTTCATTACTTTCAGTCCAGTGTTGGAAAATATATGGGAAAAACTGAACAGTGTCTTTGAATGTCATAGGGTGGTTATTGTCCAGAAAAAAATAGTAAATCAGGATCATTCTCATAATGGAAGTGAAGAGTGACACCCTGTCCTGTTCCTTTCCCTCGGAGCACTGCTCCTAAACTAGTTGAATACCCAAAAGCATTTTCTTTACATGTGCTACAACTAGCATCACATTTGTTGAATAGGCAGATATTGAATATTTTATTCTTTGGAGACATCAAGATGAGAGTATCTAAAAATACATTGTTTGGGGAGTAATTAGGGGAATGGCTTTTTCAGATATTTTTTCTAAATCCTTTATTTCTCATTATTGGGCCTGAAGAATGTTTTTCATGAAGGATGTTTTATTTTTTCTGATAATTCATTCTTTTCTTTTTAATTTGCCAGTTACTATATTTTTAATTTTAGAATATTCCAGGGGTACAAATGTTTTGGTTACATGTATTGCTTTTGTACAGTTTGAGTCAATGTTATAAGTGTGCCCTGCCCATCACCCAGGTAGTGTGCATTGTGCCTTTTAGGTGTGAATTTACCCAACCCCTATTCCCTGCTACCACCTGCTTGTTTTCATTGAGTTTTACTTCCATATGTGCATATAAGTGTTGATCGATTAGTTCCAATTTAAAAATAGTGAGTACATGTGATGTTTATCCATTCTTGTGATACTTCACTTAGAAGAATGGTCTCCAGTTTCATCCAGGTTGTTACAAAAGCTATTAGCATTGTTTTTATAGCTGACTAGTACTCCATGGTATACATATACCACATTTTATTAATCTCATGAATTGATTGGCATTTGGGTTGATTCCACATCTTTGTGATTGTGAATTGTGCTGCAATTAACATTCAAGTGCAAGTATCTTTTTGGTAAAATGATTTTTTTTCCTTTGGATAAATGCCCAATAGTGGGATTGCTGAATGAAATGGTAGGTCTACTTTTAGTTGCGGTATCTCCATACTGCTTTCCATAGAGGTTGTACTAGTTTTCAGTCCCACCAACAGTGTATAAGTGTTCCTTTTTCTCCACATCCATGCCAGCATCTGTTTTGGGGCCTTTTGATAAAAGGCATTCTCACTGGAGTTAAGTGAGATCTCACAGTGGTTTTGATTTGCATTTCTCTTATGATTAGAGATGTTGAGCATTTTTTCATGTTTATTGTCCATTAGTCTTTCTTCTTTTCAAAAGCTTGTGTTCATGTCTTTTGCCCACTTTTTTATAAGGTGGTTTGATTTTTTTCTTGCTGTTTTGCTTGAGTTCTTTATCAATTCTAGTTATTAGCCCTTTGTTGGATGTATAGCATGCAAATATTTTCTCTCATTCTGCAGGTTGTCTGTTCACTCTGTTGATTGTTTCCTTGGCTGTGCAAAAGCTTTTTAATTTGATCAGGTCCTATTTATTTATTTTTGTTGTTGCTATGATTGCCTTTGGGGCCGCCTTCATACATTGTTTGTCTAGGCCGATATCTATAAGAGTTTTTCCAACATTTTCTTCCAGAATTCTTATAATTTCATTCTTATAATTTCACCTTAGTTTTAAGTCTGTTATCCATTGTGAATAAATTTTTGGGTGCGGTGAGAGGTACAGAACCTGATAACTCATTCTTGAACATTAGAAAGTTTACCAAATCTCCCTGATGGGAAAGAGATGGTCAATTTCTTCAGGACTGCCTTCAGATATCTTCTCTTGAGTAAAAGCTGGAAAACACCTTGATCGTAGATCTAGGTTAGGGCATTTAACAGTACCTAGCTTCTAGGATACATTTGATAGAACAAATCAGGAGAACACAAGGGTGAAATTGGCTCTAGCCAGCATTTACCAGACAGAAATTAAAGACAGCAGCAGTATCCTTAGTTTTCTGTTTTGTTTCTTCATAGCACTTACTATAATTTATTGTTATATGTTTCTAGGTTATAGACTAGTAGCCACCTGAAGACAAGTATTATAACTCTTTTGTTTATCATTGAGAACTAGTACAGTGCCTATCATATAGTGTGTATAAAAAGAATGAATGATAGATATTGAGTCAAGTTCTAAATCTAGATGCTCCCTATCCAAATCCTCCAGAAAATGTCAAGTGGAGGCCAAGAATAAAAGCAGTTTGTGAATGAAGTCCCATATAAGAGAACTAGGGAGAGTAGGCCAGGGGATACTTATTTGCCCTGTTCATGTGATTCCACAGTTACTGTTGAGAGCAGCAAAAGGAAGGTTCTGGCCAGAGGCTTTTTGCTTGGCAATTAAACTACAAAATGAAGATCTGGTAGAGGCAATTTGTATTTGTAACATAGAAAATGGAACATACAAATAAGTAGAAAAAGAAGAAAGTATTTTTTTAAAAAAAGAAAATGAAACAAGTTGTAAAGTAAGTGAGAAAATAAAATTAATACAAAATTATGGCTAAAGAAAGCAAAAATTCAACCAGAATGAGAATTCTATGTAAACAACACACTATATGGGGTTAGGGATACTTGCATGAAGCAGGGCAGAATGGCAGTAAGGGAACAAGGAATAGGTTGAAGAAAGGGGCTGATTTTTTAAAAAATTGAGACCTGTATTTTCAGTGCTGCATAACAAATGACCATAGATTTAGCTGCTGAGACACAAAATACACATTCATTACTTCACAGTTTCCTTGGTTCAGGAGTCTGGCACAACCTAGTGGGGTCCTCTGCTCAGACTATCACAAGGCTGCAATCACTGAGTCAGCCAGGCTGCCTTCATTTCTGGAGCTTAGGCTTCACTTCAAGCTCACATTTGTCGGAAAAATTCAGTTCTTTTGGAGTGTGGGACGAGGTTCTTGTTTTCTTGTTGGCTGCCAAGGAATTATATCTACAGAATTTCCTTTGCATATAACACGATGGAATCATGGGAGTGGTATAGCACATCATATTCCCAGGCCCCACCCACATACAAAGGAGGGTATTATACCAGGGCATGGGTACTTGGGGGTCATCTGAGAATTGTGTCTACCACAGCATTCATTACTTAAGGGTAAGATTTTCAGTGTATTTTTGTTTGTTTTTACAGTTGCTTAGAGGGTTCTTTCCTTTTCAGAGACTTATGCTTCCTCAATGTGAAATTTAAATAAATTATAAATAGCTAGTGTCTAGTTTTAAATTTTTATAGTGTTAAGTTCTATTTTATAATCTTTGGTTAGAAATAATTTACTACACATAAATCAATAGACTTTTAGAAGACTGGAGGGATTGCACTGCTGGGGATATAGAGTCAGAGGAGCAAATCTGCCTTCAATAAATGTGTAGCCTAGTAGGGATCCTAAAGTGATCCTAACTAAACAAGTAACTATGACTTAACTACAACTAAAGATTCTGTTGATAGAATGAGAGAAATTATAGGGATATTATATACATAAGTTAAACAAAGATTTTTATTAATAATAATCTAGGTCCTCAGCCTTTAAGACAGTTCTCAGACTCAGTATGGTAGCATTTGCCACAAGATAATACTGCTAATAAGGCCACACATTTAAAATCTACCAAGTACTATCATAGATGCTTTAAAAATTCTGTCCTCAAGATTACCTTTGTTAAGTAGCTAGGCATCTTTTCTATTTTTAAATAAGGAAACAAAGTCCTGTGCTTGCTCATGGTAACTTAACTGGTCAGCAATAGACCCAGAGAATTAGAAGCCAAAAATTAGGACTCTTCTATGTGTGTTTTGTTACTACTTGTTTTTAATATAATATGACTTAAATATTTTAAACCTTTGAATAGAAATGAAAAGGTAATAGTAGAGAAATATGAATCATGCTACTAATAAGAAAAGAAAAATAATTACAATTTTAAGAGTAATTTTAACTTATTGGTAGATTTTCTTTTAACAAGGTGACACACAAAAGCAGTCTCACAGCCCAAACCAAGTGTAAGCAAAAGAAAGTCATTTATACTAAATCTTGTCTCATCTATGGCATTTCTCAAATAAGAAATAGAATTCTTACTGAGAGGATTTAGTAATAGAGCCCCAGTTATTTGTCTAGAATGCTAAAGGATTATAAACTGGTGGAATATATGATTTGTATACTTCCCCTGTTTCAGTAGGTGCTTTGTAGTATTTCTATGCCTATATAACTAACATTAGAAATATGTTTTATAGAATATAGACTTTAAATATTATTTAATCAAAACATTATTCCTATTTTAATAAAGTACAAATCATTTTGTTTACTGCTTCCTAATTTTGGGTTTCTTTAGTAAATTTTTATATTGTTAAATTGAAGTTGAAATTTACATATGTATGTCTTTTAGAACAATATATGTATTGGCTGCGTCTTTCCTAGCTGTGAAAAACATATTTATAGTGTCAGTATTTGCCAGCTAGAAGGAGTAGATAGAAATCTAGTGGCATACAAGTATAACAAACAAGAGAAGCCACTCAGAGGTGTTCAAATTGGAAGAACAGAGAAGAGTTCATGAAGGAGGAAACACTAAACTACCCTTTAAGGATGAGAGAGATTCAGCAGAAGGAGACACCATGTATAGAGTCATCGATGTAGAAATGGCAGGCAGGTTTGGGGAATGGCAGGCAAGTTAGACTTCAGGTGATGTTTGACTGAAATACAAATTGACACTAAATCTTAGAGAGCCCTATTATCCACAAACATCTGAGCTTTATTCTGTTGGAGTGAAGAACCCCTGAAGGTCTTTGAATAAAGGAATAACAGGTCAAGTTATTTTAGGAAGTTGTATAAAAGGTGGTGGGAAAGATGGAGGGAAGAGGAAGGGCTACTGTAATACTTATAGTGGGATAATGAGAGTCTCATTTCAAGAGGCAGAAGGAATGAATATGAGAAAGATTATGTAATTTGTATAACTGGCAATTGCCTGAACATAGAGAATTAATAAATAGAAAAGGAGATGGCTTCAAGCATGGATGATAACTAGAAAGATTTTTAGGTTTAAGGAAATCATGAGTTTACTTTTAGATATTAATTATTAGGTACCTTTGGGACAATTCATGAACAAGTATTTCCTGAAAATCTATATAACAATGCTTGTTGGCTAAAATATAGCCAAAGAAATAGTTTTTTCACCAAAACATACAGGTTTTCACCAAAACATTTCAACCTCAGATATATCAAAGCTCCAGTTTTGAATCCATGATCTGAAATATTCATATTTAACAATATGTACATGCCTATACAAATACATATGTAATTATGGATTTGTTGGTATAGTTTCTAGAAGTTGTATTTTAAGTATAGTGTTAATACTTAAGTAACATGTCTCACGTTTCTATTACTGTACACTTGAGCTATATCTTTCACTATTTCTAATTGGAATTTTTAACAAAGAAAGATTTTTTTTCCTCTGAGAGATTTCAGTATCATTTTGCCTAATTGCACCTTATGTTAAACTACCATATTATAAGCTTGTTTGCAATAATAAAATAGTAATGCAGTTACTCTCTTAAGGAGCTCTGAGTTGTTATGCCATTACAGTTTGGTGACATTCTGCTGACTGTAGACTGGTGAATGAGAAGGGCTAACATTAAGATGGTTTCTTTTACACTCTTTCATACAAACATTACAAGTATGTAATTTAGCAAAATGTTTAGGTTATTAAAAAATCAAATGTAAGGATTTTAGTACAATTTTACCTAACATTACAAACAAGACTTGCCAATAATCAATCAAGTGCATAAAACAGCAAGTTTGCATGCTATTTATTTGGACTAAATCTCTAACAAGCTTTGTCTGTTAATTGGACTTAATATTTATGTTGCTAAATGAGAAGCATTTTGGCTGCTATGTAGGGTGGTAAGACCTACCCAGTGGAATAAACAACTAACATCTGTTATCCTGTCCTGCTCCAGCTTGGCTTTTACCAGTTAAGTACTACATCAGCCCTGAAGTCAAGGTTATCAAATTTGTGAATCTCTGGCTCACCCATGTATATGTGAAGGTAAAGAAATAGTGCATCATGAGTAAAAACCAGCTAACCAAAAGATATTGAGTATAGCTAGTCCATTTTGTTTTAATTTTAACAAGCCCTATAACTTTAAGCAAAATCTAACAGGTTAGAATTTTTGTAAAGCTTTTATAATAGCTATAATTAATTTCAGTTCTTTTCTTTAGCATTTTCCTACCTGTAGAATCTTATGCTGATAATTGTTAGAGTAAATGTTGTTACTTTTATCATATATTTATATTTCTTTTCTTTTTTTAAAAAAAACAACAAGAAGCTAAATTTGGATTTGGCTAGTCTTCGGAAAGAAAAAGAAGATTTACTAAAGAAATTGGAATCCTCATCTGAAATCACAAGTTTAACAGAAGAAGTTTCCCGGGGAACAGTTCCACGGATACAAATTACATCACTTGGTCCTTCAAGGAGCATGGATTTGGAATTTAAGCAACTGCAGTGTAAACTAAAGGTGATTATAAAGTTGACTGTGCATGGAAACATATTATGTTACTGAATTCTCAAAGTCATGTTTATATCAACACTATTGCATTCTAATAAAAGTAAATTATAGTATAAATAACTGCAAAATTATTAACCATTTTCAACTTCATCATTCAGTTTTAGCCTGGTAGATTTTTATGTGGTAACTGATAATACTATTTTCTCAAAAAAATGACAAGACAACAAAAAAACCTTGCTTAGGAACTGATAGAAACTGGCTGTTGCCTTCCACTGCAGTACTCAACTCCTTTCTTCTCCTCATGCCTCCCTCCAACTGAACAGAATCCTTTCAAGCATGTAACAGCATAAATAGAATTGCTTTCCTCTACACACTTGCTCCTATTTTAATTTGGTTGTTGTGGGTTGGAAATGGGAAAGGAGGAGGGAAGTGGAGGGAGGGAGGGAGAAGCAGCAGAGAGCAAAGGTGGGTTGATTTCATAGATTTCAACAATTTAAACCTGAGAGTGAGAATAAAAATCAATGTTCTTTTTGTTTATAAAGAATTGCACCTAATCCAGGTAAAACTGTCAACAACTTAAAAGTAAGGCCGACCTTAGTTTAAAAGGAATTATCTTGTAAGAAACAGGATTTGTGAATTTTAATTAGAAAGTTCATTTTTATGCTTCTTAAAACAAGCTCATTTATTCCTCACATATTTAATTATTTTTTCAGTGAGGATTGCTAGCTGGAAGCTAAAAGGGCAGTGTATATGGGACCATAGCAATAACAAGAATCACCAGAAAGAAAATCCTGATTGTTAATGCACAAAGTGTATTAGAAATGAAATAACCATGAACTGTTAAGAGGGTACTGGAATACTGTATAGAATTGTCAAATAGACTCGTGGTCATTTTCAATACAAATAGAATATGTACACTCTCTAATAATAATATCTTTTCATGCACAATTACTAATAGGATAAAATTTAAAATAAATGAATGTATCATTGCTTGAAAATATTTTTGCTTTATTAATAATAATCAGATATACAAACTGGCATTGGTTAAGAGCCTTCTTGAATACCATCTTCAGACAATTTTTATGGCAGAACTTGCCTCAGCCACATTTTGTACATTTAAATATCTTATATAAATTAGAAATGGGACACAAAAATAACTGTACAGTTTGGGGGCATATATACTTTCTTAAAATGTGTTTCTGTCTCTGAAAAAGTGGGATAAAATGTATAAAGTGAACATTTTAGTGTTTAGGTTTCATATACAAAAGATAAAATCATGCATATATTCTTTGACCTTATCTACTACATAGACTATAATTCGTAGTTCTGTGATTCTTCATTTATTTGTGTCTTCATGATTCTAACATATCTTTATTTTTCACTGAGATGAAATAGGATGCTAGATCCAGTATTGTTTAATAATCGGACTTATAGAATTTTTTAAATTAATAGTTTTAAGTTGATTAATATTTTACTTATTTTACTTACTCCAAATGGTCTAATATAATTTTGGTAATAACAGGTCCATGTGAGTATCTGTAAGTTATTTGCATTATGGTTTTCCATGATACAAGTTTTTACCCATATATAAATATTTCTCTTGCTTTGGAGGAATATGTAAGTTGGAAAGGTGAGACTAATGAGAATGCCTAAAGCAATTTAGTTTGAAGTGACATTGTTCGTGTCTAACCTAGCATCTTGGAACACTACATTGACCAAAATGCATAGGAACAAAAAGGGTAAATCTTTACTTTTGTATTTTTTCATGTTTTAATATAGAAATTTCCTAAAAGACCAGGTACCTTTACATAATATTCTCTGCTAGTACAAATTTCTGTTCTCATGTTAGTTTCTAGGGCTTCCATAACAAAATACCAAAGATTGGTTGGCTTAAACAACAAACATCTATTTTCTCCCAGTCTTGGAGGCTGGAAGTCCACAATCAAGGTATCAACAGGTTTCATTTCTCCTGAGGCCTTTCTCCTTGGCTTGTAGATGACTGTCTTCTCCACATGTCTTCATATGGTCTAATCGTCTGTGTCCTCATTTCCCCTTCTTATAAAGATACCAGTTGTAATGAATTGGGGCCCACCCTAATGACCTCATTTTACCTTAATGAACTCTTTAAAGGCCCTATCTCCAAATACAGCCACATTCTGAGGTACTGAGGGTTAGATGAAAACTTCAACATATGCATTTAGGGGACAGGGAGGGGAAATACAATTTAGCCCATAAAAGATAACAAATTACAAATGTAATGATTTTCTAAGTGGTAACTTATTTTCTACTTAATGGGTTTATGCTTAATTAAGCAAATTGGTTAGATTTGAATATATTAAAGTTCTTCATATATCTTTTTTATACTATCCAATTGATATTAGACTTTCCTATGTAATTTCTTATATGTACTTTTCAGATGTCCCTGGTTCATTCAATGCCATTAGAATGCTAATGTGCATTTTCTATATCTTTAGTTTTACACATATTAGACATCAAGGTACCCAACTCCATGTAGATAGATAATAAAATATTCAGGGATATATAAATTCCTTCCAGTGACTGATACATGCATTCATTGTTTATATTTATTTTAATTTTTTATATAATTTAGATTTAATAATATTCCAATTTATTTTGTGATTTTTTGACTCCTTTTATTAGGAAAATAGTATGAAAATGTTTTCATTTTATTTTATTCTTTTATTTTTTAAATATGTTATACAAATATTTTGTTTATTTCAAAAAAGTTAGGGAATACAAATTTTTTTTTTAATTCAAAGTATTACAGGGGTACAAATATTTTTGGTTATGTCAGTCATTTTTATAATTCTTGAGTCATGGTTATAAGAGTGCCTGTCAACCAGATAGTGTTCACTGTACCCGTTAGGGTAGGTTTTTGCCTGTCTCCTCCTCCCCTCCCCCTCTGATTGATTTCTGTTGAGTTTTACTTCCCTCTATGCACATGTATGCTCCTTGGTTAGTTCCAATTTAATAGTGAGTACATGTGGTGTTTGTTTTTCCATTCTTTATATACTTCACTTAGGATAATGGTCTCCAGTTCCATCCAAATTGTTGCAAAAGATATTATGTCATCCTTTTTCATGGCTGAGTATTATTCCATGGTATACATACATATACCACATTTTGTTAATCCACACATGAATTGTTGGGCATTTGGGTTGATTCCACATCTTTTCAATTGTGAACTGTGCTGCAATAAACATTTGTGTGCAGATATCTTTTTGATAGAATGACTTCTTTTCCTTTGGGTAAATACCTAGTAGCGGGATTGCTGGATCAAATGGTAGGTTGACTTTTAGTTCTTTGAGGACTATCCATACTGTTCTCCACAGAGGTTGTACTAATTTGCAGTCTCACCAACAATACATATGCATTCCTCTGCATCCACTCTATCATCTATTGTTTTGGGATTTCTTAATAAAGGCCATTCTAACTGGGGTAAGGTGAAATCTCATTGTGGTATTGACTTGCATTTGCCTGGTTATTAGTGATGTTGAGCATTCTTTCATATGTTTGTTGGCCATTTGTCTGTCTTCTTTTGAGAAGCTTCTGTTCATTTCTTTTGCCCACTTTTTAATGGGGTTGTTTGTTTTTTTCTTGCTGATTCGCTTGAGTTCTTTGTAGATCCTGTTTATTAGTCCTTTATTGGATGTATAGCTTGTGAATATTTTCTCCCATTCTGTAGGTTATCTATTTGCTCTGTTAATTATTTCCTTGGCTTTGCAGAGGCCCTTTAAATTTAATCAAGTCCCATTTATTTATTTTTGTTGTTGCTGTACAAGTGTTTTTTGTTATGTGGATAAATTGTCTCATGCTGAAGTCAGGACTTTCAGTGTACCTGTCACCAGAATAATAAATATGTACTCAATAGGTAGATTTTTATTCCTCATCCCACCATACCCTCTTCCCTTCTTAGTTTCCAATGTCCATTACTGCTCTTTATCACTATATATATCTTTCATTTAGCTCCCACTTATAAGTAGGAACATATAACATATTTGTTTTTCCATTCCTGAGATACTTCACTTAGGATAATGATCTCCAGTTCCATCCAAGTTGCTGCAAAAGACATTATTTCATTCCTTTTTATGACTGAGTAGTACTCTATGATAGATATATATACCATATTTTCTTTATCCACTAATCAGTTGTTGGGCACTTAGGTTGATTTCATATCTTTGCTATTGTGAATTGTGTTGCAATAAACATTCAGATGCAGGTGTCTTTTTAATAAAATAACTTCTTTTCCTTTGGGTAGATACCCCGTAGCAGGATAGCTATAGCAAAAGATAGGTCTACTTTTAGTTCTTCTAGGAATCTCCATACAGTTTTCCATAGCAATTGTACAAGTTTACATTCCCACCAACAGTGTATAAGCATTCCCTTTTTACCACAACTGTGCCAGCATATGTTGTTTTTTGACTTTTTAATAATGTTGATTCTGATAGGGGTAAGGTGATATCTAATATTTGTTTTAATTTGTATTTCCTTGATAATTAGTGATATTGAGCATTTTTCATACATGTGTTGGCCATTGTCTATCTTCTTTTGAGAAGAGTCTGTTCGTGTCTTTTGCCAGCTTTTGGATAGGGTTGTCTTTTTCTTGCTGATCTGTTGGAGTTCTTTGTAGATTCTTGATAGTAGCCCCTTGTCAGATATAGTTTGCAAATATTTTCTCTCATTCTTTAGGTTGTCTATTTACTCCGATTATTTCCTTTGCTGTGCAGGAACTTTTTAGTTTAGTTAAGTCCCATTTATTTTTATTGTTTCTGTATTTGCTTTTGGGATCTTACTCGTAAATTCTTTGCCTAGGCCAAAGTCTAAAAGAGTTTTCTCACATTTTCTTCTAGAATTTTTATAGTTTCAGGACATCTATTTAAATCTTTAATCCAACTTGAGTTAATTTTTGTATATGGTGAGAGATAAGGATCCAGTTTCATTCTTCTGCATGTGGTTATCCAATTTTCTAAGCACCATTTATTGAATAGGGCATCCTTTCCCTAGTATATGTTTTTGTCAGCTTTGCAAAAATCAGTTGGTCATAGCTATATGGTTGTATTTCTGGGTTCTCCATTCTGTTCCATTGGTCTATGTGTCTGCCTTTATACTAGTACAATCCTGCTTTAGTTACTATAACCTTGCCATATAATTAGAAGTCAGGTACTATGATGCCTTCAGATTTGTTCTTTTTGCTCAGGATTGTTTTGGCTATTTGGGGTCTTTTTTGGTCATATGAATTTTAAGATTATTTTTTC
Source organism: Cheirogaleus medius (assembly GCA_008086735.1). NCBI lineage: Eukaryota > Metazoa > Chordata > Mammalia > Primates > Cheirogaleidae > Cheirogaleus > Cheirogaleus medius. Next base: position 41,647,481 of record VBSM01003204.1, on the reverse strand, counting down.
TAGGTCCATCAGAAATGACGTTGGAATTTTGATGGGATTTGTGTTAACATGTTGATTCTTCCAATCCATGAGCATGGGATGTTTTTTCATTGGCTTGTGTCATCTCTGATTTCTTTCATCAGTATTTGTAGTTCTCCTTATAGAGATCTTTCACCTCCTTGGTTAAAAGTATTCCTAAGTATTTTATTTTCTTTGTAGCTATTGTAAATGGCACTAAGTTCTTGATTTCACTCTCAGCTTGACTGTTATGAGTATATAGAAATGCTATTGATTTGTGTACATTAATTTTGTAACATGAAACGTTACTGAATTTATTTATAATTCTAAGAATCTTTTGGTGGAGTTTTTAGGGTTTTCCAGGTTTCAGATCATGTCATCAGCAAACAGATAGTTTGACCTCCTCTCTCCTGATTTGGATGCCCTTTATTTCTATCTCTTGCCTGATTGTTCTGACTAGGACTTCAGTACTATGTTGAATAGAAGTAGTGACACTGGGCACCCTTGTCTTACTCCTGTTCTTAAGGATAATCCTTTTAGCTGTCCCCTATTTAGTATGATGTTGGCCATGGGTTTGTAATATATGGTTTTTATTATTTTGAGGTATGTTCCTTCTGTGCCTAGTTGTTGAGGATTTTTATCACGAAGTGGTGCTAGATTTTATTGAATGCTTTTTCTCCATCTATTGAGATGATCATATGGTCTTTCACTCATTTTTATATATTCCATGTTCTTTTCTAATTTCCCAGGAAGTTAAGAATAGTGAAGGATAGTAATTTTTACACTACTGTTTCTTTGTGTATAATCTATTGTTAGATCTATTCTAAGTGTTTTACAAGTATTAACTCATTTATTCCTCATTTCAAACCTCTAACAGGTTCTTCTACTACCACTATTTTACAGGTAGAAAACTTAGACACAGAAATAATAAGTTACATGTCCAAGGTTATACAGCTACTAAGTGGTAGAGTTGAGATTGCAATTCAAGCCATCTGGCTCCAGAGACCTCGCTCTTAATCATTACACTGTGCAAATTTTAAAACATATTCAGTAAACCTAGTATAGGAAGGCTTTAACCAGGATAGAATCTTTCTATTGTGACACTTTTGAAATTTGTGTTTTATATCAGATTTTAGGTCATGCTGCAGAAAAATATTGTGTAGTAGGGAATGGAAAAGGGACAAAGGACCTGGGTTCTGATCACACTTTTTGGCTACTAACTTCTTGTGAGACCTGATTGAGGAAATCACTTAACTTCTCTAGAGATCTAAAGCAGGGATATCCTTTCTACCAATCTTATACGGGTTTTTGAGGATTAAATGAAATAGCTGTCAGACGTAGAGATATTGGCAAAAGTGTATCTTAATGTGGCATTATTTTATTTATTATAATTCAGCAATTGCTGAATTATCCAGAAGTCAGATATAGCCTTTTCAGCTACATAAAATACAGCCTTAAGTCTAATAACAGAAAATAATCAAACAACTATCTTAAAATTCACTTAATTTATTCCATTGAAGGTATTGTCAGGCTTTATTTACTGCCTGTTGTCTTTTAAATATAGTTCTGAGATTATTTATTTTACTTTTCAGCAGAAAACACCTAAAAAGCAAAATATTAGAAGTGTACATATTAAGGGGAAGGATGATTGTTTTTAGGCAGGAATACTGACAGAAGTAAAAAAATTATGACCAACAGATTGAAAGAAAGAAAAAGGAAATATGAAATTGTTAAGGTAAATAAAAACTAGAAAAACAGCAGTCTGGGACCATTTAGAGTAGGGGTAAGTAGACATTTATATCACAATAGTTCCTAAAGGTATCAATATATTATAGTATAGTGATCATATAATAGATATAGTATTATTTCATATATAATTAATATCATAATATTTATAATGTAATATCATTATATTAACAGCACTATTAGCATAGCATAATCATAGATGTTCATATTTCTAACTGAATGAACAATCATTCAAGAAAGAATTTTAGATTAATGATTAAAGCAAAAGCTTCATTTGTTTGATACATTTACTAGTGTGGAACATATTGTTCCGACAATGCTATAAATAAGACATTATACATCACTGTAAACATGCAAAATATGGTGGAAATTTAGATTGAATTACACACCCATTTGATCAAAACTTACAACATTGAAAAGAATTTGCCATGTTGAGATAGCTTTGGGTTTTTAAGAAAAATTAATACTATATTTCATAAAAAAATAAAATTATTTCAAAATTTTATTTATATATTTTATACCAATGAGGTATTTAAAGACAGTCTGATGAATTTGACTCACATGTACTCTGATTAATGGTTTCATCTTTTCAAATTTAAATTTTTTTTAGCATGAGTAAAACATCCAATCCTAGAAATAGTCCTATCAGAGATAATTTATGGTGGTTTAGAAAGATTAGAGAAATAACTACTCCAAATATTTTTAAATCTATTATATTTTATTCTATTTATATTAGTTGAATACTTTTTAAACTTAATGGATTAATGTATGTCAACACTATCTTACAGGTAGAAAAGCTAAAATACCACCAAAAAGACTTAAGTTATATCTCAGATTACATGTTTAATTGGAACTTGAGTCAAAATTGAAAATTAGTTGTCCTCTAATCCCCACCTCAGGCTCTTAGGCTGTGCAGACAACAAATACCACAAACCTGCTCTCCTTCGAAAAACTAGTAATTATCTGTAAATACTTTAATAATAAGTAGCATTATTAATAAGTAAAGAAGTATTTAGTATTCATAAGTTTCTCTATTAGTTATTATTCTCTAACTATCACAAAATGTGACTTAAATCAACAACAATTGATTCTTATAATTAAGTTGACTGGGAAGTTCTTTAGCTGTCTCTTCTGGGCTGCGTTACATGCCTACATTCTTCTAAACCAAAGATTTACCTGGCTGGAAGGTCCAAGATAGCCCCACTCACAGATCTGACAATTGGTCTGCTGGCTGTCAGGTGGGGTACCCTGGTACTCTTCCATGAGGCCTTTTAACTGTCTTCCTTGCTCCCATGGCATCACTACAAGAAGGCAAAGGTGGAAGCTACAAAGCTTTGAGCATCTGAAGCTTACACTATGTCATTTCTGTCACATTCTTTTAGTCAAAGAAATCACAGAGAAGACTACATTCAAAGGATTGGGAAACAGATTCCACATTTTGATGAACAGGAAAGCATTTGTGATGATATTTAGTGTCTTACAAGTTGTTAGTAAACCCAGGATTAGTTTTAAGTGATCTTCTTAAACCATTAAAATTTTAATTTTTCACACATTTACATTTTACTAGGACAGTTATTTCCTGTAAATGTATTTTGGGCATGTATTCTGCAATCGTTAAATGATTGTGTTTCTCTATGGTTTGGCATGTTGTATAAAAACTTTAGTATTACTATATTATCTTTATTAAAGCAAATAAAATAAAAGATTTAAAATTATTAAAATGTTCATTGTAATTATTGTTTACCATAAATATTGTTAATGTATTTTTCTTTTTGATAATGGTGTTTATTTTTAGGCTGTTTTAGACCAAGATTTAAAGGTATATTTAAATTTATGTCTATTTTTAATCTAGAATGCAACTAATGAACTAACTAAACAGTCATCAAATGTGAAGTCTCTGAAATGTGAACTCCTAGCAAAGGAAGAACACATAAAGGAAATCCATGAAAAGTATGGTCTTTTTATTTCTATCCATTGTATTTGGTGCCACCTAGTGGCAGTCAACTCTATTAAACATAAAGCCCCAAGAAACAATACCAATGTTGTTAATAGTGAAGTTTTCCTTCCTTAGTTCAAGTTTAAGCCTACTTAAGATGAAAGTTTAAGGAATACTACATATAGCATGATTAATTTAAAGCTAGTTACTATTTTTTAACGAGGGTAATAATATTTAAATTCAGATTTCCCTTATTAAACATATTTAATTTTGAATCAATATAAATTAATGGCCTCAAGACTATGAATGAAAACTTGAGAATGTGGCAATTATGTGACCCCTAAACATATATGGATAGATACTTATATTGAGTTTAATGCCTAAGTTTATAAAGCTATGGTGGAAAAAGGAAAGTTTTGTTTGTTTTTAAAATAACTGAAGGTTATGAAAGTTTTTACTTTTGCTGTTTATTAATAGAAAGATTTTAAATACTCCATCCTGTTGAATCAAAATTATTTTCTTTCTAAACCTTTTATAGCTATACTACAGCTTAGAAGTGATAACATGCTTAGAATTCCAATTGTCATTGATAAATTTAAGATATATGTATCTCACATACCTACCTGTATACCACATTATAAAGTGTAGATCACTTAAAAGTTATATTAATAGATAACACTATAAGACAAAAAGGTTGGTCAATATTTTAAACTGAGACTATCTTGAAGTTTATTTATGTATTAAGGTGCAGTGTTGCTTAGTGTTCAACAATGAGGGCTCTAGAGAAACACTTAATACAGAACTCTTAATGAGTTAATACATGTGAAGCACTTACGACAGTAACTGGCACATAGTAAGCATTTAATAAATGTTAGCGATTGTCATTCTTATTATAGTTGAAGTGGCGGCAGCAGTGCAGCAATAGTAATAGTAGTAGTTGTCATTGCATCTGCCATTTTATACTTAATTTTTCATCAACTTATGCTAATGTGATGTTTGAATTTATTCCCAAATGATATTAAATTAAAAGATATCAATCCTAATTTTAGTTTTTTGCATGATATTATAAGAGTTTACATTCATTTATTGAAGAACAGGATTGTTTCTTATCATTGTTATGCTTTTAGTTATTTCTAAATAGCACTTTAATTTTTCTTAGCATTGTAAAAATGTAATTTAAATATAATAATCCTGTTTTCATAAATTGTATTAATCTTTCTCAATTCTTGTATTTTGTTTTAATGCATGTATGTAATACTATGATAACTGAGTCACATCTAAATTATAGATTTTACAAGTACTCAAAATATTAAAAGAATAATATCTTATCCAATGCAATTTATTTTACTAATTTACAATTTCATTAATAGCAGATAGCATTTAAAAACTATCAGTATGTATAACGGTGAATAAAATGTAAGATATCACCACTGTTAAAGTATTTTCTACCACTCTTGATAAAATACCTTTTTTTTTCAAGGATGTCTCGAATGGAGAGGGATATAACTATGAAAAGACATTTAATAGAGGACTTGAAATTTCGACAGAAAGTAAATTTGGAAAGTAATGAGAATTTTACTGAAATGTTAGAAAATCTTGAAAAAAAGGTATCAATTTTTATGTTCACTGACATTACAAATATTACTTCTCATTGTATTCACTTTCTTAAATCAAATATTCAGTACTAATAAATTTATAGAAAAATACTCATAGGCTGTATATTTACTGTTACAAAATTTTATTATTTGCTCTGAAACTACATTATTTGTTTTAAAATTCAAGACTCCAAAATTGTGAACATAATATAGCCACACATTTTGTTTCTATTTGTAAACATTCCAGGAGAAGATGTTTAATTTTAAAAACCTTAATGTTTCTGCATATATAATTACATTTTATTCAGTATTTTGTTTTATTTAAAACTCCAAATTTATGATAGAATCAAGCTTATATTTTTAAATGAAAGAAAGGATAGCCAACTATCTGTTAGAACTATCTGTTCGTTAAAAAGTGTACTTTTTTGTTCTATACATTTAATTTAGTATACATGGGAAGGAAGTTATATTTAAAATAATAGTATAATATATGACCGCAAACTAGAAAGTTTTTGTTTAAAAAAAAAGGTGCTATTTGCACAACTCATGAAGCAGCTTGTGCTTTGGCATTCACTAAATGTTATCCACTCCTGAGAGAACATCTCCCTTACTTTCCTGTTCAAGATGAAAATGTAAGTATCTATTAGCTCAGATGAATTTAAGAGAGAAAATTTTACATGACCATGACAAATCCAAATGGATTTTCTTCTCTTTTTCCTCCACACACCCTCATAAAGTAAAATTACTATGTATGGCTTTTCAATGTTATCCTTTCAATTTTACTAATTTTTTAACTTCAATGATCATTTCAGATACAGCCTTAGAATCTTTGTATAAGTAATCATATATCTTTAGTGGTATTAAACTGAAGAAAATACTTTGTTTTTGTTATTCCTTGAAATGTATAATAATAATGTTCTGTTTAATTTTATCCTAAAAATATGTTATATATTTTTCCTAATAAAAAGGCTGAGAAAAATGAACTTTTTATTAATTGAAGACATAGTTAAATAGAGAATAATTATTTTAGGTGGCATCAAAACACAGTATTTTGATTATACATTGCTCTGGGGATATATCCAAAGGGAGAAAACAACCACCAAGAGACTTTTTTTTTTTTTTTTTACAAAGTTGCTCACATGGAAGTAATATTCATCAGGTGCTGGTCAAGTGGGAGCGAGGTGGTGGGGATGGGTAAACCCACAACCAGTGGGTGCAGAGTGCACTGTATTTATATTATTTTGAAGAATACAATCTAAAGTTATCCATAACTTGGCTTGTTTCAGGATCACAAACAATCATCTCCTATCTTAGGAAGTTTAGGTTAGTAATTAAAGGATATGTAGTTAACATTAATATTGTGTTATTATGTGGAAGACTATACATACTAGTATTCGTACACTTTTTGTGCAATTTTGGGTTTTGTTATTGATTTAAGGATTGTTAGTTTCATTCATAATATGAGTTCTGCAAATAGAATAGTTGAGTTTGATGGCATTTATGAGAAAATATATGGTATTAGATTTATTCACTCATTTATTTAGTTACTGTTGAAATAAATATATTCCTAGTATACTTCTAGAGTGCCTTTACCAATAATAGTTAACTTTATCCTTTTACTGTAGGTAAAGACCTTAACTGAAGAATGTTCCAACAAGAAGATATCAATTGATTCACTAAAGCAAAGACTTAATGTTGCTGTAAAGGAGAAGTCACAGTATGAACAGATGTATCAGAAAACAAAAGAGGAGTTAGAAAGAAAGGTATGCTTTTAGGACAGTTTAGCCTAGGGGTGGATTATAATGATTTTTTTTTTTAATTTGTAACATTGTCCTTTTTTCTCCCCCAAACTACTGCAAGCTACTTATTTCAGATAACTGCATTTGTATCTTTAAGAATTTGTTTAATATTAAAGATAGTACTTTAATCAAGAAAATAAGTTTTGTTTGTTGTGGTAATTTCTAATAAATGAAAACTATTTTTAAGCACTGACATCTATACAAGAGAGTATAAATTTTATAGGTCTGCTTAAACTTATAAACTAATTAAATATTTTCATTTGATATATGGGATCTTTTGGTCTAAAATAGCTTCCATGTCTTTAATGATTTATAATCTTTAAAAAGCATAAATAAATTTGGAGGGTAAATATATGAGAATATGTGCTTAGGATATTTTATTGAAAATAAATGAAAATAATCATTTATTTTAACCAACTACAAGTACATATATAGACAGAATAATAAAACCCTTTCCTTATCTGACATGTATAACTAACTCTTCCAAATCTGTTTTTTTTAAATATTTTTAATTTTGTGATGACTTATCTTTTTCAGGATCTCAAGCTTTCTCTCCTAGTATCAAAAATAAATGAGACTGAATCTGCAATGGCGGAAATTGAAACAGCAGCATCTAAGCAGCTTCAAGGATTAGCTTTGCAAAGTGAGCAGGTCCTAGAAGGTGCACAGAAGAAATTGCTGTTAGCCAATGAGAAAGTGGAAGAGTTCACCCTATTTGTGAAGGTTTGAATATTTGTGGTTTACTAACTTGTACGTTACTTCAGGTAAAGAAAGCAGTGGCTACTTCAAATGATTTTGGAAATACTTTAAAGCTTCTTTCTGCTTTCCTAAAGCACAAAGCATCTTCTCCAACCCTAGTTGTCACATCGCTCAAAATTTCTCTATAAAAGATTTATTTTTATAGTTCAAATTTAAAATTTTCTACTCGTATTAATATTTCTTTTATAATGTCAATTTAGTTATGAAATTGTAGTAGTCAAGTAATCAAGACAGGTTTTAAGATGAAAGAATTGTCATTTCCACTCTACTCTCCTTTTGAAATAATTCAAGAAAGAACAACCACCGAAAACTTGTTCCATGTTCAGTGAAGCTAGGAGACATCTGAACCCTAGTTCACAAACTATCAAGACATGGAATAGATAGAAGAATGATAAATGACTTAGCAAAACAAAAAGAAGCCAAATTAAAGTGCTTGCAGAGGTGTACCATCTAGAAATTATCTAAAAGCGAAAGAGCCTCAGAAAGGCTTAGGAATTGACTACACAAAGAACCACCAAAGCTGAAAATGATGGAGGAGGGGCAGATACAGGTATAAATCAGGTAGTTTATTTGAAAGTCTTTATAAGGAACTTTTAGACCTTTAGTCTATAATTCTGCCCCATACAGTCAAGCATTATTCTTCCCTTCACCCTTCTGGAGAAACTGAGGAAGAGAGGCTCTGGATTCAGAAGTACCAAGCACTGAGGACTGGGAATTTGGTGATTGCCCATTTTAATCCCACTGCCTTTTTAAATCCCACTGTGAGTTGTTTAGAACTCTGTTTTGTGCCTTTTATTCTTCCTTGTATAATTGTTAGTAAACAAATATATTGCCACTAGATAAATTGTAGTGAGTTCCTTAAGGGCAAAGTCAATGTTTTATTAATCTATACCTCTACAACATGTACTATAGTGCCTTGCAAAGAGTAGGAATGCAATAATGATCAGTAATCAAATTAAATTTTCATTAGGAATGTGAAATTTTAATAGGAGTCCTTTTGGCATTAAAAATAAGAACTAAGACAGTTTTACTATAGTGGGAAAGTAACTCCTTCCTTTCTTTTCTCCTGAAATAACAATATTCTTTCTTTTCTTTCAATCTTTGATGAGGTTGAGCTCCTTGTGCTATTTTTTCCATCAGATGGTATGTATTATTAAAAACTGGCATATCATAGCAGTAGATGCTTATTTACACATGTAAAAATGTTTTCAATGTATAGAATCTTTATAAAATGAAAGTTTAATATCCTATTATGGAATAAAATTATATCATCACTTAATATCTTCTTTCCCACATAACCCCACCATCACCGGAACCACTTGTTTAGACCTTGCTATACCAATATATATTAAGAGTTTTTAAACTCTAATTGTATTATTATATAATATGTTATATATATTGTAATTTTTATTATAATTAATATTATCTTATGTTTAGTAACATGTTAGTATTCTCACATCAGTTCTTTTTGTTTGTTTGTTTGTTTGTTTATCTCTCTACATGGGGAGTCAGTAGTTTAGCATATATTGTTAGCATCAACATATAATAGAATACTTTTAAATCTCCTTAGTTATTGATCTTATTTATAAGTAATAACATTCCTAGGCTTGTAGATTAAATATAAGTTGGCAAATAACTGACTCTCAGCTATAATATCATATTCTTCATTTCTCTAAAAAGAGGAGCTTACATCATTTTATGCCTCTGTCAATAGTACCCCATTTATAGGAAATCTCTTACTTTGCTTCCTTAGAAATCATGGATACTTTGGGAGTTTTCTCATTTTAGAAAATATCTATAAAATGAATGGAATAAAGTATTTTATCTCTTTTAACGGTTTCAACTGGTATGAAGTCAAGCCAATAATGCCTGCCTCTAAAGACCCTAAATGATTGCAAAGCATTAATTTTAGTAAACATAATTTACCTTTTCCATATTTAAAACGTCATTTTCTTCTAAGTGCTTGTTGAATAGTTTCACTATTTAAATTATGATGAACACTCTCATTAAATATTGTCACGATTTTACTCATGATGTAGAACTATTTTTATTATGACTATCAGCTTCATAAACTTTGTTTTCTTGTTTTAGCTTAGCGTTTTGTTTAGTGCATTTTTAGCTGAGATATAAAACATGAAATATGAGATTTATTCAAAATGCCAAGTATTGTTTTACCTGAAATATTCTTTGAATGTGGCATTTTTAAAAAAGAAGGACAAATGAGATCACAAGTTTTTAGAGTAGAAAAATGAATTTTGTGACGATATCTGATTATTGTACACTTCATGAAGTTTAATAACCTTCATGATAACGTAATGGGTATATTTCACCACACAAAGTAGTTTAGCAAAAATTATCTTAAAAAACAAACTTTTTATTTACGTCTAACAATATGAATGCTATTTAATGATGAAGTGAGTATCTAAATTCTAGTTATTCAAGGGTGACATATTAGTCCTTCATACTGTTCACCAACATGAACCAATATGATATAGAGTTAGATGTCTTAACAGATGAATTAAGGATTGCTGTGGTTTTATGACTTTTAATTTAAATAACATTTTATATATATATATATTTTTTTTTAGTTGGCCGATTAATTTCTTTCTATTTTTAGTAGAGATGGGGTCTCGCTCTGGTTTCGAACTCCTGACCTTGAGCGATCCGCCCACCTCGGCCTCCCAGAGTGCTAGGATTACAGGCATGAGCCACCACGCCTGGCCTAAATAACATTTTAAAGATTACATAATAGGGAAAGATAACAATATGAATAGGCTATCTTCAGTACTCTTTCAGAACTTTTATACTTTGTTTCAGTTTGGTATTTAAATCGTTTGTATCAGAATCATCTGATTCCACTGCACTTAAATAAAATACATAATATTGGGCCCCAAATGTATTGAATCAAAATCCCAGTTGGGGTAGGGCTCAATAATCTGCATTTTACAAGTTAACTAAAGTGGTTATTATGCATAAAAAAGTTTCAAAACAGTACCTTTAAAATTTTTTTAAGAATTGAATTCATATGACAAAATACTTATCAGTTTGGCATTTAGTAACACCCTTTGCAACTCAAGACTTGTAATGGTTATTTGATATTTATTTTTCTTAACTGTGTTTTAGTGCCAATATGTGATTGATACTGACACCACTTCTGGTGTTTAATCTATTTTTCCAGTAAAGGGCCACCAGCAATTTAATGCCAAAACCATATATCCGTTGGCAAAGACTGGATATTTGGCAAAAGACTGGAAATTTGGGTCTTAGAAAAGGGATGATCATCATCATCCTTTGCACATATGGCCCTAGGACTGGGTAGAAATACTCAAGAGCCACCATCTGAGGCAGCATATCATCAGCAACTTCCTAAATCCTGCTGTATCCGCTGTGTTAGATCTACACTTCTACCTTTTTTAAGATTTAAGACCTTCTCTAATATGCTAACTAGAATCTAATGTTTTTTCCCACTACTCTCCAACTCTCGCCCATATTGTACTTATTCCTGCCTTTGCTCAAATTCTCTTTCTCATCCAAAATGCCCTCCCTTCATTGCTGTCCCCTTTCAGATTTAGCACAGGGCTTTCCTCTTTCATGAATCCTTCCTTCAATTCTGTGATTAAGAGGATAGAGCTCAACTCTTCCACTTATTAGCTGTATGATCTCAAGCAAGTAACTGAATCCTCTGTGCCTCAGTTTCCCCATCTATAGAATGAGTGTAATTAAGGAACATACATGAAGTAAGGATTTAAATAAGTTATTACTAAAGATCAGAACAGTAGCTAATTGCTATCAAAGTTATCAACTATTACCTAAGTAATAGATATGTATGGCTCTTATTTACCTCCTGAACATTTATTATATGTATCACATATATTGACACAATTGTAAATGTTTACATTTTTTGTTGTTGTTACAAGTAGATTATAGCCAACTTGCGGACAGAAATATTGTCATTTGTTATCTTCAGAGGACTGGCACATAACAGTCTTCATTAAGTTCTTGAGGAATTGATTTTATATCTGCTTCAAGAATGGTACTGGACACATAGTCACTGCTCAGATTGAAAACTCTGTGAAAGGTAAGAACTATGTGTATTCCTTAATAAGCACAGTTAAGGAATTACATAGTTCCTACATGGAATGTTATGATTATCAGGAATCATTCCATGCATAGCTTATTAGGGTATCATGTACACAAAAGTACTTAATAAGTATCATCAGTAGTATTAATAGTAATAATGTTTGTTCTGCCCTATTGTGGAATCTATGTTCCCTTTAGTCTTTTCATTTATTCATAGGGCACAGCCAGATTATAGAAGAGGTGGAGTGGCCATCTGTTCTAGATCTAGTCTTGAATATGGAATTTTGCCCTTGGGTGAAATCAAGTACTTTGAGCATCTGGGCTGGATATATGTGGCAGAGCTGAGGCTTTGAATTCTCCTAATAACTGAATAAAACACACAAGGGAAATTTCTAGAAGTATTTGCACAGTTCGACTCACCCCTGATATAGGCTTGTTAATGTGCTTATATGTGAGAGTCATATGCCAAGCTCCATCTTCTCAGTAGTTTTTGTTAGCTATGATATAAATACCAGCCAAAGAACAATATTTAGCTGGAAACTTGAATGTTTCATTATCAATATGTAGTTGCTTTGGTAAGATTTAGTAAAGTGTTTTGGATATATAAATTTCTTGCTTCTTTAGTAAAAACATTTGTAGAGCATTGCAATTTTATTCTTCCACATACAATTGTTAATACTTTGGCACTGTTCTACTCTCTCAATTATGATTTTTTAAACAGTTCTCTGACACAATTCAACTTGAATTAACTCTTTTCATCCTGTCATTGAACTAAGAAAGGAAAATAGCTGTTTTTAGTGAAAAGTTCTTAATAAAAATGCATTACCTTCCATGGATGAACTTTAAAGCATATAAATGATATCTCAATAAAGCTGATTAAAAATATATTATTTCTCCAAGAAAGCATGATGATTATGGTGACTCCAGAGTATTTGAGTAGCCAATTATCACTTTCCTCACAATCTGATCTTACTGAAAAAAGTCTTATCAGTTCAAAATGATTCAATGAAACTCAAAATTATATGTAACTAGCTATCACAAAGACTCATTGATAAATACTGGAAATCTAGATCTAATAAGATAAATGGAATAGCTTACTGTCTTTTTCACAAACATTATTGCTGGCTGGTTACAATAAATTATAATAACTGAAAAGTGAATTAAGTTTGAGATGTATATCAAAGAAAGTATTCATATTTCAAAAATGTCTTCAGATATTAGGATAATTCCTAGCTCATGATGTTCCAAAATATTTCAGGAAAACTGACTTAAGTTTTTAGAAATTCAGTTAATATTTATTGAATGCTTACTCTGTGCTATTCAGTGATTTTACTTACCTTGAAAATCAGAGTTAGCCAAGGATCATTATTAAACTGGTATGAATAGAATGGCACTTTTAAAAACTTACACTGGTTTTAGCAATGGAGTATTTAAAGAATTTTCTAGAGTTTGGGGGCTTTAGAGTTATTGAAAGAGGAACTGAGCAGATTCTGAACTGGTAAGAGAAGGCAATTTTGTAACAGATAGAAGTAAAGAAAAAAGCCAGCTGGAAGTAGCACCAAGCATTGAAAACAGGCCAATTTATTAACAAAAAAGAGAAAAGTAAAGTTGAAACCCAACATATAAATACAAGGCAATTGTGATCATATAAAAAAAGAGTTAGCTTTGACATGTGGGTAGAAGGTAAAGCATTTCAATGAACTAGTGCAATAGAGGTTCTACAAAATATCTGAAAGGTATAATTTGGATGGGAAGAGGATTATTCATTACGAAGTATATTTTAACCAAATAACATAGCATTTTCTAAAAATAAATACATTTTAAATTTAGGTGTATGGAATACATCATATAGTAACAACACTATTATGTAGGCCACCTAGCATTGTTTGGTTCTACCTCATTTAGGTACCTCTTTTTAATGACACTTGAATGTTACATGGGCGTGGGTCCTGGAATTCCTATATTATTCATCCTTATTTAGAAATTCTGTTGGGCTGCATAAGATGTAGGAATTATTTAAATAGATCTCAGAAGCCCATTGGAACATGTAATCACCCACCCAAATCCATGTGTACCTCATGTGAAACATTAGTCACACGGCTTAGCACCTAATAAGGGCCTTTCTCTCCAACACAATTCTGTTACGATTTTTAGCGGCTCTCCAACCATGTAGGCTATCCAATACCCTGGCTTTTCTATTCTTCATCATCCTCAATTCCAATGATTAGTCCTATCATCATACCCCCTGATCTATAGCTGTCAACTAAGCAGTACCACCCACCTTAGGGAGCATTTGGAGCTGTATGTGGGTGCTCTTGGTTGTCATACTGACTGGGAGACGCCACTGACATTCTTTGTCCAGGAGCCAGGAATGTTAAATATCCTGCATGGTAAGGAACAGTCTCACACAGTGAAAAATTGTCATCTCCCAAATACTAAAAATGCCTTTCCCCATTAAGAAACATTATTCTTGGCCTTGCCATTACCAAAAACTGCATCAACTCCATAATCTCCATTTCTGGCATCTTATTCTTTGTCTACTATTTCTTCCCATACTCACTGCAACAATTCTTTCACCTGACTACAACCTCATATTCATTGGCCTTAGCACTTTTTCACTAATTATTACCACCCTCCTTCCTATTATGCCCTTGCTTCCCTCCCCATGCAGTGTGGATTCCGTGTTGTATCAGAGTCACTTTCTTGCATATATCCTCAATTTCCCAGTCTGTCACACTGTCATATTCATGTGGAAAAAACCCAAACCTAGTTTATTTCAAGTCTCTGCCTACTTTCTCCCTGAACCCAAGCAGGTAAATATGGCTAAAGAAAAACACAATCATGCTGATTGGTCTTCATTTAAATTAACAACCAATAACTTCAGGTGGGCTGTCAGCACTATCTGATAATCCTATTATACTTTCCCAGTACATTCTTCAGGCTCCAAGTTTCCCAAACAATCTTTATCCGAGCGTCTCAAACCTCCAGCATCCTCCCCCACTTGGCTACTCAAACTCAGCTTCTTATTTCACTGAGAAAACAGAAGCAACCTGAAGAGAACCCCCCTTTTTATTATCAAACCTATAACCCACTTGAATCTGTACCCACACACTGTCCCTCCCCTCATATTACTAAGGATGATATATTTGTACTCCTTTCTAAAGCTAATACTTCAGTTTGCACACTGGATTTTGCCCCTGTAGTTTAAACCCTATACTCTGCATACAATTTTCTCTATATATTAGATGACTTTAATTAGCAAATACACACCATTTGCCAAAAAAAACTTTCATTTGACTCTATATCTCCTCTAGCTACTGAATCACTTTTTCCTCCCTTATATAGCAAAATACCTATTCTCTCCCCACTTCCTTATCTTCCATTCTGCTTTGAACCTTCTCCATTTAGGCTTTCAGTCTTATTACTCCACCAAAGCAGCTTACTCAAAGTCACCAATAACTTCCATATTGCCCAATCTATCTTCAATTCTCAGTTTTTAACTTATTTGAACTCTTGGGAGCATTTGACATTGTCAATCACTCCCTCCTCCTTGAAATGCTTTTTTTTAAACCTTCTTTATGAGGTTCCACACTGTCCTGGTTTTTCTTATAACCATCTAGCCAGTCTTTCTCTGACTTCTTTGCTGATCCTCGTCCTCTTTCTGACAAACATCTGAATGTTGGTGTTTCCTAGAGTTCAGGAACTCTAGGAAAGAGTTCTTTCTTTCTTTATTTATTATTTATACTTTAGCTACACAGCCCCCTTTATTATCCGTACTTTATTAAAGTATTTATCTATTAACTATACTTCCTTTCTTAGCAGTGTCTCTTTATTATCTATACTTCCTTTCTTAGCAGTCTCTCCCAATGCCACAATTTAAAATAACATATACTAACCTGTGAATCCCTAATATATAAGCCAGTCCCAACTTGTCCTTGAAAGTATGGATTTATAAATCCACCTACCTAATTGTGATCTTCACTTGTATGTCTAATTGGCTTCTCAAACTTAACTTGGAAAAAACTATTTTATTTCTCCTAGCTTTACTTCCCTTACAGTGTTCACTATCTCAGAAAAATTGTTTCACTAAGTCATCCAGATAGTGAGACTCCAAACCTGAAATCATCTTTGGCTCTTGCCTTTCTCTCATATTGCATTTCTAATCCTTTGCCAAATCTCATCTGTTCTTATTTGAAAGTAGAACCAGAATTCTGCTACCTGTCACCACTGCTACTGTCCCGTTCAGGTTATCATAGTTTCTTGCTTGTACCTCTGCATTATACTCCCAGTTAGTCTCTTCCTCCAGTTCTTGCTCCCCACAGCCTTTTCTCTATCTGTTCACACAATGATATTTTTAAAATGGGAAACAT